>JAPSGF010000012.1:2982805-3072195 GCA_035772895.1 Perdix hodgsoniae | reverse complement strand
TTATTATTATTATTATTATTATTATTATTATTATTATTATTATTATTTTAAACGGCTGATCTCAGAAGCAAAGAACACACAGTGATTCTGGATCACCAAGCTTACAAAATAGCTTCCTTCTAGAACACCAAGGCCAGAACACCATCCCCATCACCTGTCCCACTCCAGAACACATTTCCCTATGGCCTCTTCCACAGCAAAGTTCCTCTGAACTGCAGCAGGGCCTGAGCCTGTCAGCGCCAAGTGCTGCTTCATGGAGGTCCTTTGGATAACACAGAGAAAACAAAACCCACCACCAAATATTTATTCAATGCGACTACGCGCTCTGAGCGACACCTTGTTGTTATCTCTCTTTAAAACCATCCACAAAAGCCACAAATCACTACAAAAGTGAGTTTTCTCAGCTATCGCCATTTAAAAGGTCTGGCGAGAATTTTCTGCCTGCCCACAGTGAGAACTGGGAACACTCAAGGTTTATAAACACATGAACTGCATCGGTGTGAGAAACTTAAATCCAAAAAGCGTTAATTCGAAGCTGAAGCTTAAGAATTGTGTGGGTTCATTCAGCTGAAAATTTGCTTTCATTTGTGCATCCAGTCCAACACACACATGTATATTTTATATTAATATATATATAATATAATATAGACACAATCCAATAGTTTGTTATTCAAATCTCATTGGCACAGCAATTTGGCAGGACACCTCACCGGCCAAATACAAAACATGAAAGATGTGATTGTTTGGGGGGTTGGAAGTGGGTGGTTCTTAAGGTGCCTTCCAACACAAACCATTCCAAAGCTTTAATTTCACTCTTTAAAAGAAAAGAAAAGGAAAACCAAAACCAAACAGCGCAGCGATGGCTTCTAATAAAGCACAGCAGTAACGCAAATAGCAGAGCTGAAACAACCCTGCACATAAACAAACACAAACAGCACCAAAACCCCACAACACTTTTTAAAAGCCATAAGGTGGAAACATCAACGAACGTTTCTTATAATTTACTGTAACAAAATCTTTTTTTTTTTTAAAAAAGAACAAAAAACAAACAAACGAGAAGCCCTCTCTCCTCGTCGTTTATTTTCTTAAGACGCATTTCGTGGTTATAAAGCCAATCGCACCCGGTTATAAAGCAGCAATTCCCAAACGCTTGCGGCCGTACGGACGTATCAAAGCGAGCAAAGGGCTTCATCCCCCGCATCTGAACACCCCCCGCTTCTCACCAGCCCCCCACGCACCGGCACCGCTTTCCTTCTCGCCCTTCCAACAGCGAAGGCAGCCGCGATGCGGAGGAGCGGCTCGGAGCTCCGCTGCTGCCCAGCGCACACCGCAATGCCGGCACAGCTTCGGCTCGAGTTTCTTAAAACACCGTCAACCCCAGGAACCGCCGAGCTTAAAAGATACCTGCTGACAGCATCCGATGCTGCCCTGCTGGGAGAGAGATGCAGAACTCCGAGCATCTCCCTTCCCCGCTCCCGTAAGAGGCGCAGCGCAGTGCGGGCACCGATCCCTCTGAAGCTGACGCGCTTCGGGCGATGCAGCCACGAAACGAAAGCGTTTGATTTCGGTACACGATGCCAACCAGCCCCCCCAAGCCGTCAGCCGTCCGTCGGTCCGTCCGTCCGTCCGCCAGCAGCCTCTCACCGACGGCGGCTCCCCGCCGGCACCGAACCCGGCTCCCTCTACCCGCCTCCCCACCGGCTCGGACCCGCTCACCTGCAGCCACCGCTGCCACCTCAAAACACGCGGCGAGGAACAGCAACCGACACCGCAGCGGAGCTCCGAACGAACCCCCGCTCTCCATAGCTCCGTCAGTCCGTCCGTCCGTCCGTCCGTCCGAGCGCGACCGCACGCTCGCACTTCCCGTCGCGGGGGCCGGGCCAGACGGGAAGAGCCGCGCCGCGGCCCGCCCAGGTAACCCGAGCCGAGGAGGAGCGGCTTCGGAGGGCGGCGGCGGCGGCCAACCCGCGCCCACCTGGGCGGCCCTTCGTCGCCCTGCCCGCTGGTACCGCTGGTACCGCTGGTACCGCTTCCCGCAGCGCCCGCAGCGCGGAGCCGAGTGTGTGCCCCGCACGTCTGTCGTGCCAACTAGGGATCCTCCCCCAGGCATCAGCTCGAAAAGATCGCATCTGGGGGAGTAAAAGTGATTTCGCACAACTCGGCTCCGACCGCTATTGAAACGTGCCCGAGATGCTAAGGTCTTCTCGCGGAGAAATTGAACGTGTTTCTGAGTCCCCGGTAGCTCTCGTGGTGTTACACGCAGTTCTTCAGTTCCCCCCACAGCTGAACTCCTCGCTTCCAAATCTCTCCTGCAATTTCGTGCCATAGCTGTAGTTGCCACCTGAACTAAAAATGTGCCTTGTTCCTTTTCCCACCCACTGCGCCAGCTCTTCCTTATGCAAACTTTCCCAAACTTCCTCCGCTTCGGCAGTTTTGCAATCAAGATGAAGGTTGCTTTTTGCTCTCTTTTATTGGTGTGACGTGGCTGTAGCTTTCCCAGATTTCCACAGAAGTGGAAATACCCCACGAGTGATCTTTTAATACATCCCAGGATAAGAAAACCTTTGGGACGAGGCATTTTCCTCTGATCCCTGTTGCTCTGGTTAGCGTTCCTGCTCCTGGCTATCACCAGAGAACGGGCAGAAAGTTGCATGGAACAGAGAGGAGATGCTGGCTAAATTTCAAGGCAAATCGAAACCGATTAGTGAGGATTGCATGTTCCCAATCATCTGAACTGTTCAGTATTTCCTCAATGATTCCAGGAGTTTTTCAAGAGTTCATCTGTTTTTCAGAGCTCGATTTAGAAAAAGGGAAGTGGATCTTTTTATGATAGGGGGGAGGAATGTCCCGGGCCAGCGCTGTAATTTTTCTTTTCTGCCTGTTTGTTTGGATAGTCCTGGAAAAACAGGAGGCTTTAGCAAGTTTCCTAGCTGCTGCTAGAAAGCATCCGTAGACCTCCAGTTATAAACAAATGAAAATCACCACTTCACATTGCAGGACACGGCGGTACTGTCAGGCTGTAGAGCTGCATGTAGCCGATGTGGACTATGGTTGCTGCAGATGATCTTTGCACGGCACGGCTGGGCAGACCCAGTGACCTCTCTCTTGCTTTCAGTTTCCTTCTCAATATTTTCTTTCCTTCCCTCTTTCTATTTTATCCACTCCATCTCCTGGGATGCAGCGCCAGGCACACAGCTGGGGCTCAGCTCAGCCTGTTGGCTGCCTGCCTGCAGTCGGAGGCAGAAGCAATGTTTCTCCCTGCCCCTGCTCTCACTGCTGTCGGTTTTCCTGTCCATGTCTCAATGCAGTCGGAGCTCCTGCTGCACGCTTTGATCCTCACCACCTCCCTGAGACTCCCCGTTTCCCAATCTCACTGACTCCTGTCCTGCATCTTGCTGTTGCAAGCCCCGTGCTTCCTGATGTTCTGAGCTAATGAATCTGCACTGCAGTGCCTGGATCCCATGCCGACACACCTGATGTATTTCTGAAAGGCTCAATTAAATACCTGGCTCATGGCATCACGGCTGGTTACATCAGAATAAGATCACACTGGTGAGCTGCCCTTGGCTGCGTGCTCCTACCATGTCCAGCCATGCAGTCGTGGGGCTGCGCAGTGACTTTGCTGACACGTTCCAAAAAAACAACAGTAATGCTTTTTTTTTTTCTTCCCCTCTAAATCAGGTTAAAAGTTGGATGAGGTGCACGGCGTGGTGTGGCTGCATGGTGACTGGGTGCAAGAAGAGGCAGCAGTGATGAGCAGTGTGGGGCGGGGGGGGACTGTCCTTTCTGAGAGCAGAGATCTTCAGTTGCCCCACATCAATCACAAAGTTCTTCCCTCGTCGTTCCCGATCTTGCAGCAGCTTCTGTGGGTACTTCAGATCTCAGCTGACGTCATTACAGGCTCTTCAAAAGATGGATGGGGTCAATTCAAAGAAGAGTCGGCTTGATTAGAATACAGTTGGATCAGAAGCACAAACATCCAAAAACACTGCTGAAGAAACCCTCACTGACTCAGCAGGCCTCTCCCTTTTTGACCTCAGTGCTCTTCGGGTCAGGCCAAGAGTTTTAGAGTATGTGTGCTCATAACAGCCTCATAACTCAGCAAGCTGCCTGCAAGCTGCTACCAGCACCACCGAAATCCAGAAATGATGTGGATCTAAAATCTAAACCCCCTCTTTTTGGGTAGATGTGGAACCAAGCAGCTTGTGTAAAAAAAATGGTCTTTCTCTCCAAAACATTGGTACTATAAATGCACGCATCAGTTCAAGATCTGTTTAATTCACCTTCTATTTGGCAAGGGAGTGACCCTTACCTCCCATTCTCAGACTGGTAGGAACGAACCTGATTCTGCAGCTGCTTTGCCACGACTTGCAAGAATCCTGTGCAGGAGAGCAGAAGCAGCAGTAGAAGTGAGGCGTTAGCAGTGCTATTACTGACTTCCATTGTATCACATTATAGTTGCTACAACTGCCTGGGTTGGAATATTTATTATATCCTGGCAGCTGAACCTCCCCATCAGCTGAGTTACTGGGAGCAGAGTGACTGGAGATGTGTTCCCAAAGAGCACAAGTCTGGGTTTGAGAACTGGAACTACGCAGCACAGCAAAACCCCGATCATGAACTTACTGAACATTTTTCTTTTTTAGGTAAATAGGCAGATTTGCCACCAGATTTCCTCACTGGAGAATCACACTTTATTCTAAACTTGCAGACATTCGTACATCTCAGTCATTGGTTTCTTGAAGAATCACGTTTCTGGGATCCTCAGGGGACACGTGACATTTGTGCTCCCATGCTATTTCTGAGTCAACGTCTTCCACTTCCCAGTGAATAATTCAGCGCTAATCCTAAGATTTGGTGTGCTTACACATCTGAAGGTTCTGTTTTTAAATTTGGAGACAGTGCACGCAATGGCACATCTGAATGATTTTGGCATCTTACTGTGGTGTCGGCTTCAGCTCTCTCATTCTGTTATTCAGAGAAGGAAAAAAGAAAAAAGGAAAAAAAAAAAAAAAGGGAACCTAAGCGAAGTATATCGTTTGCAACACTTATTATTCCATTTTGTAGTCTCTGAGTATGCACTGGAATAAACTCTCCCTTCTTTGGGTTGAATGGAACATGAATTTGCCCTTCTTGCTGAAATTACTGTTTCTCCAAGAACAAGACAAGGATAAATAGAGCAGTGTAGGAACACCTCAGGATTTTCTGCAGTTGCTCTGTGCATTACTCAGTGCCAGAGTTACACTGGATCGCAGCAGAGGTGAATGGGAGGTGCTGCTGTGTCATCGCAGAAGTTACCCAGGGCTGTACAAAGCACATCCATCCAACATGCACCATAAAAACACTTCTGCTATGACTTGCTAGTAGCAGGTGTTAATCACGTACAAAGAGAGTGAATTACGTCCAGAATAACTGGAATTCTTACAGCCACGATTTCCCATTTGTTACCCCATCTCATGGAGAGTTCTGTCTTTGGGAGAAATTCAGAACATGAACAAGTGTGAAGAAATATATCCTCAGCTGCAGGAAATTCCAGGTCCCAGGCTTTTTGATTTTGAAATAAACGTTGAAATGATGTCTTAAAATACCACTTTCTAATCTGTGTGCAGGGAGAAAAGCTGCATGCCAGAGGCAGCAGTAAATACTGATGCTTTGCCAGCTCCGTCTCACGCAGGTGAACAAATCTCTAAAGCATGTTCTTGGGTGCAGAGTGCTGGCAGATCCTGGGTGGCTCTACATGCCCTAATCTGTTTGGCTCTAACACACCATGATCCAAAAAAGTCCTGATGCTGAGAATGATGCTCCTAATCCTGGCTGCCAGGCATCTTACCCACTCCTTTTCCCTTTGTGCAAACAGCAGAGTGATTGCAAAATGACCGATGCATCTGTTGTGGAGACTTGACAGGTTAGACAGCAACAGTAATTAGAGGTCTACTTGTAAGGTATGTACGTGCAGCTATAAGGATGTTAGAAAGAATGTTTGTCAATTAAGCTATTGCGAGCAGAAATAAGAAAAAAAAACAACGGAGGGCTTATTTCAATGGTAACAATTACCTATGAAAAGGATAGGAAGGGAAAATGGGAGCACCTTCCGGGCAGAGTTGCCCAAAGATAGGAGAAATGACGGATGCAGCATTCTGCAGTCCACTGATCACTCCCTATTGTTCTCAGATTGGTACAAACACAAAGCAAGGCCAAGCTGGTTTGTCATCAGTGTCATTACATCCTGTGTCAAAAAGGCACCTTTTCCTTTGAGATTCTTCTGTTCTACATCCAGTTGGATTATTTAGCTGCAGGAACAGGGGACAAATCCTTAAGGAATGAGTGTTTTTCTTATTCATTTATATATGCTAATTGAATTAAATACATTTTTTTAGCTGATTTATCGCAACAGCTTTCTTTCTATATTAACATGAAACTGAAATGACAACTCCAAGACCAACAACAGATTTAGAAGTGAAGACAAAAATTCAACTTGGAACATTAGAGACATCCAGAGACATGAACAAGAATTTTGCTGGAATTCCAGCAAAAATAAGGAATAACAAGTGAAAATTCATCCATACATGTTACTGTGGAACATTAGAGACATCCAGAGACATGAACAAGGATTTCACTGCAATTCCAGGAGAACAATTTGATTTTCTGTTGTATTTAAGAGCTGTAGCTCAAGAGTTTTAGTATGCTCACATCTCATCATTGCTTGGTATGTTCAAAATAGGTCTTCAGTACCAGTGTTTGGAATATTACTAGCTCCAAAAAAACTCTTTTAGTGTATTCACTATTGAAACTGCTTCATCGCCTTTTAGAAAACTGGAAAACTCTCACTCTCTGCCCTTTTATGTCCTTTGCTGAAAGATTCAAATCAATAAGGTAGGAAACCATACTTACATGTCCTAATCTCTCTTCCTCTTTCTTGCAAGCTAAATGCAGAGCCTGCTTGGCATGAGGCACACACAAGCAGAAATGCGGTCGGGTGGTCACGTTGCCAGATCTGTGTGTTGCTTGCAACAGCTCACGGGTGGATTTGCGGATCACAACATTTGTTTCTCAAAAGACAATTTCAGATATTTAGAATCACACTCAATAAACATTTGGAATGTGGTACGTTTACTACCTGAAGATAATTTTTCTTACAGAAATGAGAAGCTTAGCATTCTATCAGCTCTACAGCCAAGCTAAATACCTAGGCTGGAGTCTTCTTATAATAGCATTTTGTTACATCTCATTAAAACATCAAACCTTTCCATATGAACTACTGGAACCGTATTTACAACTGATGGGATTTTGAAAAACACAGACTTTAAAAATACTGTTGGATAAAAGAATTCCTGATATGTTTTCTCCTTCCCTAAGGAGACAGAGCCAATGTATCAAAGCTATGGGGAGGGGAAAAAGGAGTAGAAGAACGATGGCAAATACATTTTCTCCAACATCTGTTGGACAAAAATAACATGTCTTCAGAAAACAGATTTGCTTTATGGGTGGGACCATTTATGTCATGTGTTGTCAACACCAGTCAGGTCTGAGCTATTTCATGTCAATGTGCTGCAATTTGTTAAAAACACATCTCACGGATAATAAGAACTTTATTGGAACACTGTAATTCCCAACCCACTTTCAGGTGTCCTCAGAGTTTATATTTGTGTGAGACCGTGAATGACAAAGAGGATAAACTGCTATCAAATGACAAATCTCTCGGGTTGTCCTTAGTGGCTACAATTCATCTTTTGCAAATGTGAAACGTTAGCCAGAATTCAAACCAGCTAGAGTAAATCCAGCTCTTGTGAAGGTTACTTTACCACCACCTGCCCAGAGGATGTACAGTAATTATCATTTCTGAATTAAGTTTTAGTTATTCCAGACCAGGGTGATTTTACTCTCATTATGCGAGTGCAACTGGGGACATCTGGGCCCTAGATCTCCTTCTAGAAGGGGAAGGTCTCTTACAGTGACTATAATTTCTCCTTCACGTCCCCTGCCCAAGGAAGCTTTTAGCAGCAAATATAATACAGTGCTAATGCCTATATACTCTATGCTCCTTCTATTTACAGAGTAGTTTTACATTTTATTATATCCCATTGTACAACTTTACATAGTACCATTATCATTTCAATTCCTTGTTCTGCAATTCAATGCATACTTGGTTAACTGCCTTTCCATGTCCGGTTATAGATTTAGCTTCAAAGAAAAAGAAAAAAAAAAAGGTAGAAAAGAAGCACAGTGGTGCAATGTCCAGGCACTTTCCATGTTGCTCAGCAGAAGAAGCAAGCACCCTGTCTGAAAGCACGGTAAACTCAAGGGGGAGGAGAAAACCAAAATCTCTGCTCATGGTGGATTTTTAAAAAATCCTTTACACAGTTCCAAATATTCCTGAGAAAGCTCTGTAAATGTCACTGATACGTTTATATTTCAGCAGTGGGTCTGAGAGAGCAGTAACTTCCATTGCTGGATGTGCCGCTGATGGCGCAGAAGACGTGCAAGGAGTCGTGCATCCACGGTGAGTGCATTGGGTCTTCGTGGTACATCTAGACAGAACAGAACAGCCACAAGCTCAGTGAATGTTTCAGCTTGTTGCTATAAAAAAAAAGTTGTTTAAAAAGGTATGGGAAAGAGATATCCAACCTTGTCTTCAGAGCTGTTTCACAAAGGCAGCATAACAAAAATGAGAAAGAACAGTGATTTAGCAATTTCTGTAGCATTCAGATATATACGCCCTTCTGTACATTACCAGATAGCCTTCAGTTATGACTATCTAGTCTAGGAAAGAAAGAAATTTTCTCTGTACAGAACTTTTAAATTACATCTTAGCATCGATAAAAATCAGATCTCAATATTTATATCTATAAGCATGGGGGATATATGCAGCTAAGTGCAGCAAACACCACTACACCTGTGCCATGTGCCAAGACTTTGCACTCTCTAACCTGAAGGATGCCTTACAGCACTGAATCTACGTGCACCAGTAGAGCCGTCCTAGAGCTGAGTGTGTCTTTACCCTGTGATTCATCTGAGTTTGTCTGAATTCACAGTTGGCAAACTGAGATGAATCACAGAATCACAGAAACACCGAGGTTGGAAAAGACCTACAAGATCATCCAGTCCACCTATCCAAGACCAACCATCCACCTATCACCAATAGTTCTCACTATCCTTGGGCCATCATCAACATGTTCTGGACACCCAGTGTTCAGCCACTCGGAGGCTTCTTGTGCCCATCTGCCTGCAGCTTACCGGTTGTTTTCACATTTCCCTTAATTAAAATATCAGTAGGAAGGTCACAGGCTGACCCATCTGTCCCATCACCTTCACTAAGTGCGCTACCTGTGCTTCGCGGCACTGAACACACTTAAAAAGGGACCTGTTATTTGTAATGAGAACCCTTAATGAATATAATGTACCTTCATGTTTAACTGACCAATTTTGCAAGAGAGGAAAACACGTCTCACTGTTTAGATTGTCAGATATTGAGCCCTTTTGATGGCAGTACAAAGTTCAGGTCAGCGGTTATCTACAGAACATTGTACAGCAACTAAGAACAGTGCTCGTAAACACCATATTTTAATACAAAATATTAAAGCCCCGCAGAAGAAAGTGAAAATATATCCTTCCCAGTGAGCTTTGATATTTCAGTTGCTGTACTGTTCTGCACATTAATTGGGGAACAGGACAGTGCATTTGTAAATATGTAAAAATCATAGGGCATGCTATAATGGTACTTCTTTGTTCCAGGATAATTTTAACTGTAGTGCTCCCACAGCGCAGAACTGAGTGATTTGTTTCCAATTTGACTATTGCAGAATTCAGAAACCACAAAGGTTCCAGCAGCTGCATGCAAATCAGATGTCCTGGAGGAAAGCAGTTGCAAACAGAGCGGAGTAAGCAGGTGGCAACTCCTATAACAAACAACTCTTGACCAAATTCAGCAGTGAAGTAAACAAAGTAGGCAATGCATGTGAAAAAAATGTGTGTGCTAAAGGAAAAGACCACTAAGAGAAAGGTGGTCCTGAGTGGAATAGCAGGGAAATCTAACACAGAGGGGACGTGGCAGTCACCTATCCACAAACACACCCTCTTTTATATCTCTACAATGAAATTTGGCCCCATCATGACACTCCACATCCTGTTCCCCCGAAATGATATAGTGCTTTTTTTAAAAAAAAAAACCCAACAACTAAAAAACCTCTGAGCATTGCTTTACTGTATATAAGTCTGACTTAGAAAAAGCAGCCCGATGCACTTTGGTTATTTTACCACTTGCGTGTTTCTGTGTTCCTTTGAACAACTGCTCCGATTACTGTGGGATTTACCTGTTTTCAGAGACTGCTGCAGTTTTAATTAAGTGCCACACATGGGATTGTTGCATTAAAGGCAAATAAACAAAGTTTAAGCTGTATATTATCTAAGTCATAAGAAGACAAAAGACATTACGTCAGCAGGAGATTTTGGAAACTCTCCTAACTTTTAAGACCTATGAATCACAACAGTCAGCACTGCTCGTCTCACACGCTTGCTGTTATATGACTACGATGAGCTTTTTTTTGGTCATAATGAAGTTAAAATAGGAAAGTAGATGCTACTTCAGAAAGTTCTCGTATTTCTCAGCACAATACTAGGTAGGTGAGCACGTCACTGATGCTACTATTCAAATGTGTTTTCTTAGAAAGATCCAAGAGAACATTAAAACAGATGATGGAAGGCAGCACAAATATCTTTACAGTGTGTGCTAATGGTTGGTATTAGGTCAGTGTTCAAAGAAAATATCCTTTAAGGGGAAAAAAAAAAAGGGAAAAAAAAAAAGGAAGTCAAGCAGGATGTAATTGAGGAAATGGAAATTTAGGCAGAGAATTTCAATCTGTGACTTATCACAGCTTTCCTGCAATGTAGAAAACAGAAAGCCAAACATGGCACAAGAATTCTGATGACCACAACATCTAGGAAACCAACGACACAAACCACTGAAGACTCCATCCTGCATACCAACATGAGGATGAGAGTTTCTGGCACTGAAAGAGAGGACTGTGGGGGTTGGTAGGGGCATCATTGAGTCCAAACCCCTGCTACAGCAGGTTCCCCAGAGCAGGTTGTGTGAGAAAGCATCCAGGTGGGTCTTGGATATCTCCAGAGAAGGAGACTCCACAAGCCCCTGTTCCAGTGCTCGGTCACCCTCGCTCATTGCTGTTTGTGCAGCTAAGATGGAATGGGAAACCAACCATGTCACTGATAACATGAGGTGTTTTCTACTAGTTTTCAGTGAGTTTTCAACTTTAGCTACTTTTCAAGCACAGAGAACCCCTTCTGTGGTCTCCTGACATGCAGTACATGCCTGTTCATGGATGATGTCCGAAAGCTCTTTCACCATATCCCGAAAGTTTGATTTTAGTCCCTCGTGGTACTCCACTTGATCTTCTTTAATGAGTCTCTCGTTGAGCTCCAGAGCAATTCCACAGGCTTGTATAAACTTCCTGGGGAGGAAAAGAATGAACTTTAGACATGACCGTTTCCTGATCTTCTACTGAAGCAGCCAACCATGCCTTCCTGTTTCTCCAAGTCACATTCTAGGGCCATCCTGAGCACAGTGGATCAGGGAATGGGGAAGGACTGCAACACAGGACTGTGCTTTCTGATGGAGCTCCTTGGAAGCTCCATAGGCCGTAAATGGCAGTAAACGTGGCACACACCTGCAGTCCAACACAGTGGTCTCTGACTTTCCCCAGAGTCCGTGCACCACACACAGCGAACAGATCCCAGGGGAGCCCAACCAGCTGCCAGTGGGGTCACAAACAGAGGCAGGCCATGGTCAGGTGCACAGGGCTTGGTCCATCTGAGATCAAATTTCTAGCAGCAGCAGGCACACCCTCCAGGAAGAAATTTACATCACATGGAGCTCTAATACTGTTTTTACAGCTACTCATTTCATGGTTTCTCATTTTTTTCTTTTCATTTCACATGCATAGTTCTCCTTTTAATTATTTAATTAATTTAACTGAGACTACAACAAAAACACAAGCATTTCTGGGATTTCCCAGGACTTTTTTTTTTTCCTTTTTTTAAATTTTTTTTTTAATTTTTTTTCCCCGTGTGTGTGTGCATGAAAAAGATTATGTTTGTTTTTTTCTTTCTGGTTGCACAGCAGGGCTGGAAAGTAAAGGAAAACATTACCTCTGCTCTGCAGCCTTGCATGGCAGATTTGCAGAGATTATTTACTTATTCTTTCCATGGTTTGCTTGATCACTTGATGAAGGTAAACAGGACTGACCCAAATGTTCCTCTGTCCATAAGTTACCAGTAGGTGAAATGGACACCAAGCAATAAATACAGGAGCTGGTGGGCAACTGCTTGCTGCTGGGAGGTCCAGAAAGTAGTATGGCAAAGTGTGGGGACACACAAAGTCCTGAGGTAAAGTGAGAGCTTCACCTGACTGGGTCTTGGGGGACACTTTCAAGTGGGAGGTAAAAGGCCGTGTTCAAAGCACCTACTGTGAAGGGCTGGAGATAGATAGAAAAATGCCTGTGCAAGTCATGTAGTATCCAAAATTAGAGACAAAATCAAGAATGATGGTCCCCCACAAACCGAAAAGGGATTTGTTTCAAAATGCTTCATCATTATGTAGTTAAAAATCCCTTTGGAAAGATGGGAAAACAACGCACAATATGAAAGGGCCCCTGACCATGACTATCAGGCCTCTGGTTTTCAAACATTCTTTCTTCACACTATCACCTCAAATACCAATGCAAATAACTGAATAAGGCATTCAAGCATGGCAATCACAACCCTAAGACCTGACAAATATAGTTACATTGGCTTTTTTCCCTATGTCTGAGCAGCTTGTGACATGTGGATCTTCCTAAGATACACCTGAGCATGCCAGCATCTGCTGATTTTGGGGACATGCAAAAACACACCTAAAAAAACCAGAACCGTGTTCTGGACAGGCTGCTATTTTTTATTACATTAGAAATCCTACCTGAACATTTCTTTCAACTCGTTCACCTTCTTAGCAGGATATTTGCTGGATTGGCTGTCACTTAGGAAAGCCCTGGCATAGGCCAAGGGACCAGCATTAACCTGGAACCAAAGAAGTAAAAAGTCATTTATGCCACATCTTTGAGTCACTGAGGGCATTTTAGAAGGTTAGAACAATTTTTCAAGGCTTGAAAACCATTATCATGTTATTTGAATGCCACCAACTCTGAGCTACTCATATCACCAGAACAAGCTGAAGTCTCTAAACTTGAGTATTAGTTTTTCTATCTAGGTTTTGAAAGCCCAAAAGATAAATGGAGATAAAGAAGAGGAAGGGAGTCTGTTTCCTCATACTTTCCTCATACTTCTGCTTGGCAAGCAGTATGGCCTGAGTCTTAAAGTCATATATCCGGCTGGAAAAAAGTCAGGTTCACAGAGAGGTTATTTCTGCCTGATATTTACCAGTGCAATCTTAAAGAAATAAGTCTATTTCAAAATTCTTCCACGGCCAGCTGAAATACAGTAACACTTAGCACTGCAAACACCACTGGACAAAATGCTTATTGTCTCCAGCCATTGGTGTAAGTGGCAGGCTGATGGCTGCAGTGCTGCAAACTTGGTAGTTAATCATTTATGGAAAGCAAATGCGCCGTGCTGCGAAAAGATGACTCACTGAGATGTGTCTGTCAGTGTAATTCTGAAGAGCTGTCAAGCCTCACCTGCACGGAAACACAGCCTTGCAATTTGAGCTGCAGCTGGATCATGTCAACATCACCTGCAGAGCAGAGCTTTTGCAGCTCTGCTGTCTTGTCTTTTATTTCATCGGTTGCAACATCAATTGGTTTTAAATTAACCTGATGCTCATAATTGACTGGAATTCTCTTCTTTACGTATGGAAAGGAGTTCAAAGCTGGCAGAAACAGCAAAGAAAATTTATAGATTGAAAGGCTGTTCAGTAAGCAGAAGTATGTACGGATAGATCAGTTTTACTCAGTGTGGGTGAAATCCTGAACAAAGCTCTAATTTAACAGCATCATTAAATTTAAGCACTTAACAGCATTTATTCACTTATAAAAATTTGCCCATAGAAAAGTAAGATAAATTTCTCCTCCCAACCAGATTATTATACCACAATTCTGATTAAGAATCAGAGAGAATTTCTGACTCTTTTGGGATATTTCTACGAGCTAAAATAAGTCTATAATTAGTTGCTGATGCCTATTGCCTCACACTGAGATGGTTTAACTTACTGGTTAGAATGGTCCTTTTTTTACACTGTTCTTCCACACTGCCATGCTTTTTTCCAGATAAAGTGTAAGGAGTCTCAAATACAAATCTATTGATATTATGATTCCTTTCAAATTCAGTCTTTCTTTCAGAAAGTTCTTTGTCTTCAAAATAGGGCTTCACGTAAGTCACTTGAATATGAGCGTACTTGGGGTCAAGGTCTTTAATGTTGACCTGGGAAACAAGAGAGTTACACTCGAGAAAAACAAAGGTTAGTGACTTACAATTGTTTAATTTATCTCCTGGGACCTGATGAATGCTCTGATTCCCCGCTGTCTCAGCCCCATTGCATGCATGTGAATGATATATCAAGCACTCCCTTTGACCTCAGCAGTGATGGCTAGACTGTGAGCTAGCAGACACACAAGACAATGAGGTTGCAGCACAAGAAATACCTCATCTGGTGTCAAAAATAGTGTACCTGGAAGGAGCAGTCATATCATGCTATCCATCAATGCAGCACATTCACACGTTACTCAAACCTTCTAATCCAACCGAGTTGGTTCCAGGCCATGAGCTACCACTGTGCTGTAGCATGCAAATCTGCAGGCTTGCACAAAACCTTAGAGGTCTCCAGTGTTGTCTTTAGTAACCCAGATGAATCCATAGCTGCAACCCAACGGAGCATAAATAGATAGATATTCTATGCCCAGTGTAGTCCCAGGCCCCAGAGAACAATATTTATGTCACACTCATCTGCTATGCAGCCCTGACGATCACTGCATTTCACTAGCTTGTTCACGCAGTTCAATTTTACCTTATTAGAATCCTGGATAATTTTTACGGTTTCTGACCCAAATTTTTCTCCATAAAGTTTAAGAAGTCTGAAAGAGATCTCGGAAAGGCCCGTCAGCTTTGGCTCTTTGTAGATATATTCCTTCCCATCTTCTTCTTCAAAGAATGTCTAGCATTAGTCACAAACAAGGCATGAGGAATAGGTGAGTTTCTTTGCTTGGAAAACGTTCTTTAAGATTAGCTGGTTTGAAAGCAACTTTCTACTAACAATTCAGAATGTCAATGAGGCTTAGAAGGCTACAGTTTGCACAAAGACTCTGTGTGATCTAACAGATTCCTTCAAATATTGCGTAAAGAAATATTATCCCTGACCAATACAAACACATCATCATAAAGCACAAAGGCTTGAGTATGACTAACAAGAAATCCAAACAGTGTAGCAGAAGGGTTTGGTCAAAGGTTGTCTTTGAGGAAGGTTGGAAAGAGGCAACCAGGACAAAAAGCACAAAAACAAAGCATAGAGAATGAGTAGAAAAACAAATTTCCTAAGCCCTGAAAGCAGAGCCATGTGAAATTTGGAAATAAGAGGGTTTTGTGTAAGCCAGCGGGGACTTCAAGTAATAAATGGAGAAACGTGTTTCCGCTGCTTTGATTTCTCCTGTATTCAGGGAAGTGGAACTCCGAATATTTGTGGTAAGTAGAGAAAAACTTGCAGCAAAGATTGTGCCTGCATCACCAGTCCTTCCTGTAACGGAAACAGTGTGAAAGCCTCGTGCTTTGGCAAGCTGCTCTGGTCAGGAGTCGTGATAGACTGTTAGAAGGATCTCTGTGCAGCTGACAATATAAAGCTGGCAAAGCTCTGAAGTGCAAAACTGGATCAAGCATTGGCTGTCAGGATGATGTTAGTTTGCATAATTTGACCCAGTTTATTTCTGTAGATTTCAGAAAATCAAATTAGCAGTTGTTTAATTTGTTGCTAACTTATTTGCTTTTCACATATTGAAAGTACAAAGTCTGGAACGTTTGCTGCAGCAGAAGTCAGTGATCAGATTTGTTGTGTGTGAAGTGACAGTGGCCAAAGGTACAAACTCAGGATGGTTTCAGGGGTATGCATCAATTGCTCTAAAAGAAGGAACCAGGAAAGGCAGGGCTAGTGTCATTTACATAGCATTTTCTAGAGAGGTGACCTGCATTTCCCCCAGAGTTATGGGTCTGCAAGTAGAAGACGGCCATTTAAAGACATGTGGCAGATGAGATGAAACACACTTCATTAAATTAGCTGGAGAAATAACAACACTGTGTAACTGCCTTCAGGCTCAGAAGATACGATAAGTTCACACTCCTTCTTGTGACTTTGAGCCCTAGATCTTCACCAGACCCTGCTGTGGAGCTATCAGGCTTTTCAGCTTAAGACCTGCCTGAGCAGCAGCTGCATGGGACAGGATGCCAGGTGAGCAGTAGCTGGTGGGCCTGTGTCTATACTTACTTGTCCATAAAATGCCACTCTGAAAAAGGTTCCAAGAAGCCTCTTCCTTGTGTGCATCACCTCCAGTATCTTAGCATATGCCCCATGAAGCGTTCTGTACAGTTGAGTGAGTTTCTGGAAAGCAAAATTTGACATCTTTAAAGCAGAACTTCAAGTAGAAAATTCTGACTAACGCTGGAAGCTACTGAAATGTCTGAACACAATTCTCTGGAGGATTCAAACCAGAATTTCAGGCTTCAAGCCTAAAAGATATCACAGGCTGCAATAAAACACTGTCCCTAGAGAGTAGGCTGGACCTACAGTCTCAGCACGTTCCCTTTAAGCACTAAGCCTTTAAGGGTAGAAAAACTTGCAGTATTTTCCTCAGTGATTTTTTTTCCCTCTAATTAAAAACAGCTTTATGATGAAAAAAATAGATCACGATTTCTCCAAACTTCAATTGCAGAGTTGCATGCTGTTCTGATGTGGAGGGGTCATGGGAGAGGGAGGGAAAGGGAAGCACTGTTCAGAAGCTGAATCTTACCAGGGCACAGATCACAGCAGGTGCTGGGAAGGAGCAAAGCTTTAACTCCTTTCACTGCATTATCTATCACTAATTTGTTTAATGACCAACTCTGAAGCACAGTGTGTGCTACATTGACACCAACCCATTAACTCAACATGAGAAATACAAGCACTTTGCTTTTTCCTAGCAGTCTGTGAAACAAGACGCACACGAACGAGTTCAAAATGCATACCTCAAATTCACGCCGCTTTTCATAAATAGGAATGATCAGTTTGGAAACTTCAGAAATTGTTTCGTAACGCTCTGCTTTCCATAGACCATCCACACATTGCTCCAGCAACTCCACTAGGACTTCCTACAAGAGAAATCAAATGGGTGCGGTTAAGTCAAAAAGAAGATAAATCATTTGAGCTTCAGATAATTTAATGAGTTCCACTATTGTGGCCAGAGCTACAGAATTTTAAACACTGTGTGCTCTTGGCCTTTCCAAAGGTGTTCTGTACATTTTGAATGGAAAAAAAAGCCCTCAATTTTTAAAAAGTTTCATTTTTAATACCTCATTTGCACAATAGTAAGCAAGTATGCCTTGGTTATTTAGGTACCTCCTAAGAAAATGCCAAAGCTTTGGGAGGATATGGAGATGATAGTGTTGGAAGAGAGAGGGTACACGTCTAAGAAACACATTTGAGGAACACGTGTACATGAGCAGTAAGTTGTGCTGCTGGGGACCCCAGGCCTAGCACTGATGAATGGACATTCAAGCAGAATGCCACCCTGCTCAGCCACATGGCCCACCCAATGCAGTTGCACAGGGGTGATACAGCAGTAATTGTGAGTCTTTATAATTTACAGGAGGATATTCTCACTTCCCCCGGGCGCTGCTTTGGTTTCTGGACTGTTCTGCTGCCATGGCAGCACAGCCCTAACTCAAGGGGAACCTGAGTTGACTTCTTGCTCAGCAGACCTTGACTTCTAACCCTCTGTATCTTCTTGAAAATACTGTGCTGTGCTGTCCTGTGCTGGCGAGAGTTAGCATTTGCATATCATGGCAAGCAAAGTTTGCGGTGTAGCTCTTTCAGTCTTAGGGCTAGAAAAGCCTTTCAAAGGAACCAAAAAGCTACACCAGATTTACGTATCTGAATTGCACACCAAAAACCCATCAGATTTCTCTTGGGAAATTGCCATGGAACAGTCTTTTCTGTAGATGCCAGCATACAACTATAATTTGTAACAGTTCATGTGAGTCTAAAACTAAATCTTAATCGGTTATCAAAACTCTTGTAGTCTGTGCTACGTGACCTCACCTCACTGTAATGTACGTCCATCATCCCGCCATCTTCTTTCATTGCACCTTCTTCGTCAATATTGGGAGTGATTTTCCTGAAGGCAGTGCATCCACTGGGGAAGAGTTCTGTAGTAGACAAAAGCAAGTGGATTCATGGAATAATTTATTTCAAATATATCTTGCTTCAATAGCCAAGGAAGCAGTCTATTGACAGTGAAGTTCTACAAGCAGCAGAGGACTTGACTATTCATTTTTGCTGCTCATTTGCTATAATAGAACTGAACACATCAGAATCTCCCCAGCCATTTGCCACAGGAGTTTTTCCTGATACGTGACTAACACCAAGCACAACAGATCTTCCAGTGTGGTATCCGAAGTCACCTTTGAACAACCTAATTGCCTGCAACTGGCTGACAGTCAGGAGAGAAGAACAAGGGTGTATTTTTGCACAGAAGATGCAAAAAGAAAGCTATCATGAGATACTGGAAAGCTGGGTAGGAAGTGACTGGGATTGTACACCCCTAGCAGAAAGCACAGTTCTTGATGCACCCCAAGGCTTTGAGTTTTTCAGCCTGTACTGAACCATTTCTAGCCTTACATATACATGTGTGTAAAGTGTCAGTGACAGAAATAACTCAAGCTATTCACTTGATACTCCTTTTGACTTGTTCCTTTTCTTTCTCACAAGTTCTCCTCTGTGACTGTGATTGCACAGGGGTGACAACCACATGGGGGTTGTGGTCAGCAGCCTCTAGGGCACGCATAAAGAATGACCACTTTCAATGCTTTCCCCTCTGCAGCCATGTGAAGTTTGTATACATAATCAAACACATCAAATAAGCATGCCCAGATTCTTCCCACTTAGCCAACACAAAGTACAGAATGTGGAGGGACTTCCAGCCCCCCGAGCAAGGCGCTTGGAGACCTTTCCTGCCAAGGCAGTGCCTGCAGTCATCTTCTGTGCAGCCTAACATTAAAAGCAGTGGGAAGCTAAGTCCCTTTCAGCACTACTTGCTCACATAGAGATGTGAAATGTGGTCCATGTATCAACTGGAGAATTGATATTTACAAAAAAACTTGCAAAACGCTGTATTGTTACTTGAGAACACGTGAGTCTGTCCTTGCTTCCTGTTTTGCATTAAACCACAACACTCCCTTTTTTTCCTGGTTGCTCTTTACTTATTTGTATGGTTAGGTTACATATTTGTATAGTTAGGCTACAGCCTCATTTTTTGACTAACTTTTGACTGCTTTCTCCTATAGTTTCCCATATTGACTATTGTGGTACTTCTGATGAACATACTGACAGACAGTTTTTAACACGGGCTTCCCCGATGAGCACATTTCCTAATGTGAAATACATCCAAACATTTCAACCAAGACATGTTGTGTTGGTTCTTATTTTACTAAGTAAAGTGCCAGCATGACTACCTAAGAAGATCTGACCAGCCCAGTAACACTAGGATTACTTTCTTTAAAACTATTCATCATCTGATACCTCCATCATGCCACAATGCATTCGTTTGTTGGCTTGTTTTTTTTTTCCTTTTTAGTTTGTTTAGAAGAGATCCACAAATAACCATTTACCAAACTGTCACTCATCACTGCGTTGCCTCAAGCCCCTCAAACAGCAAACACTTACTTTTCCTGTGCAGAAACTCTGCAACGAGGGCTGCTACATGAACGTAACACATGGCTGCCTGCAAAGCACAAAGGGAAAATTAAAATGTCATCTCCACGTCTGTCTTGTTAAGCACCATGTTTTGAATGATGTGAACTACCTCTGAGAAGTCTCCATTTTTCACATGTATTTTTGCCATACTGTCCAGCCATGTTTTCCGTAGCTCTGGGGTACTTGCATAAGATTTAGCTAAGCTGTACTGTAGATCTATCAGCATTTCTGGATCCTTTTCATGTTCTTTCATTTGGGCAGTGGCCATAAGCACCGTACGGATCCTCTTCGTCAAATCTTTGACTTCGGAAGGAAAAGCAGTTGCCTGATACAAAACAAATCTAATTAGAAGCAAACACAGAGACGAAAGGTGTGGCAGGCTTTTTCAAAGACTTTTGCTACTCGTAAGCCAAAACTCCACTTACTGCCAATCTAAAAAGCAAAGCATAGGAAATATCACTGACTGCCGTTTTACCTATTGAACACACGGTGCACAGAGCATACAGTATTTAACGTGCAATCAGAAGTGTTTCCACCTGGGCATGCTCAAGATGTTGGCTATCCCAGTGCAGAACTGCAACAGGTACTTCTGCAAGCTGAGGAGCTGGGTGAGGGTTGGACAGAAGTGCTTCTTGCATGCAAACGCCACAGAATGGAACCATAAACCATTCCTGAAGCATTTTCCACTGAGTTCACCATCTGGACTGTTAGTGTCTGATGTGGCCACTCTTTAATTCCTGAAGTCCCATGGGCATTCTCACCACAGGAATGCGTTAAAGAAACACAGGCTCCAACTGATCCTCTGCTACAAGCAGTTAGATTGAGGCTTGTCCAGCCAAGTTTTGATAATCTCCAAGGAAAAATATCTAATATCCTTTTTGGTCCCTATTCCAAAAAGGGAACATTTCTGGGAAGTCATTTTTCTTTATGTAAAGTTGGAATTTCCCTTGTAACATCTCGTGCCTATTGCCTCTTGTCCCATCCCTCTGCACCTCTGGGACAAGTCTGACTTCCTCTTCTCTAAAACCTCATTAGATGCCCCCTCATCTTTCTCTTCCCTGTGCTCAGCCTGGCTCACTTCGCCCACATGCCAGCTCCTCAGCTATGTCTGTGCCTGTGCACAGCCCCATCTCCAGTGTCCTGGAATCTCTCTTGTACTGGGAGATCTCTCTTGTACTCTTGCTCCTATGCAGGTACATAATCTGGATATAACAATGGTTGCACGATGTAAAATCAGATCAGCAAAACGGGGATCAGCGAAACCCCTATCAACATCTGTGTGCAGAAGGGAACAGAGGTTCTGTCATGTATTATATCCAAAATATAATTTTGCTGTATCACAATTCAACATCTAACTGATGCTCCTGTTCCTTTAGCTCATGGAATGATCACAGAGCTGTAAAACTTTTCCTATTTTTCTCAATCCAGCATTGGCAGCTATACTGGGTGCAATAGAGCAAATTGTAGTGATAATTTATTATTCAGTGGATTGGATAGAAACTGTTTATTCCAGCACAAGGGTGGACAATTATTTTCCAAAGAAATACAACCATTAATGTCTACAAAAGAAGACATTATTAATATTAGTTACAGTAAATGAATTAGTTTTAATTCCTGCTAATTATGGCCTTTAGGTTACAGGCCCTCCCCTGTCATTCCTGTCAAAGCTGCAAATTCTTAGAAAGCTCTCTGCATACTCTTGAAAGGAGCATCCCATGCAAAGTGTAACCTGAATTATAGTGCTTCCCCCTCTTGGCATTAGGCATCACAGTGGAACATGACATAGTGCACCTGTCCCTGTTGCTGCTGGCATAATCCCTTTTTTCTGAGCAAACAGTCCAGTGCAGGCTTATACATTTTACAGTTAGAACTAATTAGGCTTATCCTAAACATGATTTTCTTGAGTGCATCCCCCATCTCGCATTAATGGCTGATAGCACACGATGTGATCTCTCTTCTCCAACCTACCTTCATAGGCCTGTCACTGTTTGCAAAGTTGTTAATGATGAGCAAGGAGTCCTGAAACCTCGTCCCACCGCTGAGTGCCACATCTGCTATTAACTGGCTCACTGCAATTATTATCTGTTGGGACAGCAAAGGAGCCCAGTAGAAGAGTTTTATTGTCACGGTTACAAAAAAAGCTCATAAAAAACATCATATCTGTCCCACAGTGTAAGCAAGGACTGTCGTGGCTTCACTGTCCAATCTCCTGTGGAAATACACTCCTCAGAGGGCCAAATTTCTTTGCTGAACAGCAAGTTCATAGAATAATAATGATAAGTCTTAATATGAATGCTGATGTGAAAGTACCTTGGTTATTATCATCTTCCCTGTTTTAGCACAAACCAGACAGCGTTCATCTGCACATCTGGGTATCTACATTTGCTTCAAAAAAGTAACACTGCAAAAGCAGCTCCAGCAAAATCCCTCCTCCTGCCCTGAAGGTGTCTCATGCCATCCTTCCACCCCGCCCCAGCCAGCATCCAAAGCAGAGGTGTGTCTTGTAGCTGCATTTCCAAAAACACAACAACATGGAGCGCTTGATGGAATTGTATTGCACCCAAAAAGCCTGGAGCCAATCACTGAAAACAGGGATTAGGCAAAGCCAGGAAATCCAGAAGCTTTTTGTCCGTATATAAGATCACTCCTTTTAGAAATAAATGATTAGCTCCTCTGTAGACATGAGGTGAGACATAGCTACGTTGATACACCCTACATCTGAGGCATCCCACTGCCCTCCTTTCCCCAGCTGCTCACCTGAAGGTGTGTTCTCAGAAATGTTCTCCTTTTGGTGAACTCAAAGTTATTTCTCATCAGCAGATACAGAAGAGCGGAGGCTTCATTCCTTGTGGAGGTCACCTTCGAAGTGCAGCACTTGAGGATCTCGTAGCAGAGGGCAGCACACATGTTCACCCTTCCCTTGAAAAACGCTGAGGGAAACTTCACAAGAGACAGGCAAACATTAGAATATACACCACAGAATTACACCTACAGGGCTCAGATGGGCAAGGGGATGGGGCAGTACATTGGGCTCAACCTTGGAAAGCCTAAATAAAACTTCTGCCAAAGTGTTGTGCTCAAAACTAATTTGCAGGAATACATTCAGGGCCTATTTTTAACCACATTTTCTTGCTGTCCTTATCTGGAGCACGCTTTTTGGGGATGTGCTTGTGCACGTCCATCTACCCCTATCCCAAACAACGCTTGGGTTCAGTGGCAGATTCTCAGCACATCAAACAGACACAATTCTGTCTTATGCCCTTACAAAAGCCCTAAACATAGGAGAGAGAGGAGAGGTCCCACCAATGTCTGCTGTGGGAGGTATCTGCCAGAGCCCTCCAACAGGGCCTGCTGGCAAACATGTCCTTGGATGCCTGCACCACTACTTCCACACGCCCCAGAAAAAAAAAAAACACCTAAAAGGATGACTTCCCTCAGGAATTCCAGTATGCAAAAAAGGCACACACTTGTCCCAGAGCCCCTAACGCACACGGTGACTCATGTCCTTGCCCCCCATATTGAGCTGCCGCCAGGAAGCAGTGGAACAAAGCCAAACTGCAGTGTGAGTCATCCCAGCTGGGAGCAGGGCTTGGAGATTTGCAATGGAATGGCCCACACTGTTGCAGCACATCTGTCCCCTGAGCAAACACCTATTTCAGAGCGGCAGACCTCTATGCAGGACTTGCTGGAGCACCAATCCACCTGCGGTCAGAGTGGTGGTTGGTGGGGAGGGAACCACTGCATGCTGCTTCCTTCCACCCCCACTGCATTGGGCTGGGCACAGGAAGCAGAAGAAGGAAGGGTTTTGGCGCTGGCATGCAGCCGCCTCCGCAGCCACCGCAGGGATGTGGCTGCAGAGGGTGACACCAGAGCCTGCTGGAATAGTGAAGGCTGCTAGGACACTGTGGGATGGCACTCTGAGCCCTCTTGGCACAGCCATAACCGTGGGTCTTATCCATGCAGGAGAGGGGTTTGCTCAGTTCACGTCTTCCTGGGCACGGTCCACGAGCCAATTCTCTGTTCTACCACTTTCTCCTCATAGGAAATGACAGTAAATACTGCCAATGAATTCACTCACATCCTCCGAGTCAGAACCTGGAGCTGTCACCTTGGCCCTCTATCTTGTATGCTAAATATATGTGATTCAGAAAAGCATGTAGGTACTCCATATTAAGATCCCTTCCAAACTAAGCCAAACTGCTGGGGCCACCACCATGGCATGCTGGTAAACGGGTTTTAAAACAGGAACCTAGAGTTGTGTCTAGCAAGACTAACCCATTGGGTGTAGTCTACCATTACACAGAGCCACACAGGTTAAAAGAGTGTGAAGACATTGCTCCAGTACTTGGCTGATCTCCGCCTCTTGCTGAAAACAGTCACAGGGAAAAGAAATGTGAGAAAAGAAGTGGATAAAATGGAGCCAAGAGGATCAAGTGTGCACTTGAGCAAGGAGCTATTAAGTAATTATTGCCTGTTGTAATTCAGTCCTTCCCCCATTGCGAGATGGGGTCATGCTCAGAATTGGGATTAGCACAGAGCTGGCTGCAGTGATATGAAATTGGGAGTGCAGGGGCAGCACAGGGATATCCAAGGGAATACAGCTTGCATTCACTTTTAGGATGAATCATTGATTGCCTGCAGAGACTTACCAGACACTTCCAACCCAATGCTAAGAAGAAAAATTTTTCCTGGGAACCTGCTGGAGAACAAGCCCCCGTTTTCTCTCTGTGCATTTCTCCCTGTGCTGCTCCAAGAGGAGAACCTGTGCCCTGTTCACAGTAAGCCTGCATCCCTAGGCAACTCCCTGCTGGAGACTGATCCTGAGCAGATGCTATCACTCCTGGCACCCGGGCAGCACCCAAAGGGTTTGTGCTTACCATAGCTTTGGCCAGCTGCTGAGTTACAGCTGCCAGGGGCCATTATAAACTCCAGTAAAGCAGGGCAGACAGCTTTATGCTCCCTCTTGCCTTTTTCAGCCTAGAAGATAGTGAAGTTCCCAGCCTGCTGCTGTGAGTTTATGCTAATAGGGAGGGAAAGCAAGACTTGCTGTGGTTGGATACAGTCAGCTGTTGCAGAAAAAGAGCAAGGCTCTGCTGCTCTGTTCCTTCAGGGCCTGAGATTGGTGATGCCTCCAACATGTTCTCAGCACACATGCATGCAGGCAGCATTCACTTTAGACCCAAAACCGAACATGCAAACAATTATAGACCTTGTTTGTTTTTTGCTTTCTTGCGACATATCTTTTTAAAGTCTCCTTCCTAGCAAATGACCAGGTTTAGTGAAGGAAGAAGGGTATTTTTAAGACAGATTTTAGGAAGCGAAATAGCTCTCAGTTTTTCCCTCCAACCATCATTTGCTGTGACACGAGATAAAAAGGGGATTCTTTTCATTATAATGATTGGTTGCAGAAGGCCATAAAAAAATGGGAAATTGTCTATTCCAGCTGTGTCAAAGGTATAATGCAGTTTTGGCTTTCTCAAAGTTAACACTAATTTATAGCTAGCCATGATATGCATCTCAAAACAAAACAGCACGATTTCTGTATTTCAAAACAAGCTGGCAGGAAAACAAACCATCCTTGCACTTGCTGTGATATGCTGTAATCCTCACCCCCAGTTATTTAATTGTCACTTTGTGTCTTAGAAAAGCCCTTCAGAGGACTTAAAAGGAAGTTTGGGACCCATGTGGTTACGGAGTTGGCAAAGAAATCACTTCCTTATAGATACCATCTGCTGGACTCATATCTTGCTTTTACAGAAGCAACATTGTGTCCTGTCACTGGGGAAATGTGAGAAATTAACTGAAAGATATCTTTCAGATCTCAGGACCAGTAAATCATAGAATGGCAGAATCACAGACTGGTTTGGGCTGGAAGGTTCCATAAAGGCCATCCAACCCCACGTGGCCTTGAGCACCTCCAGTGATGGGGCATCCCCAGCTCTGCGCGGCCCGTGCCAGTGACTCACCACCCTAAATGCCAAATCCACTGTGGGTTTGAGCTGGCAGAAACCCAAGGAAACCACCCAGACCCCCATCCTCACAGCAGCCCAGAGGTGCAGCCTGCATAGCTGCGATCAGTGTTTTGGAAAGTGAGCATGTAACCCCCACAGGGCTCCAGGCTGTGAAGGCTGATGGTGAGATCAGATGGAACAGGTGTGTAGGTTCGGCTGCATGCTTAAACAACCACAGAAAATTTGCCAAGGAGGCAAGGAAGATCTCTTATTTGCTGTAGGCAGAATTTTTTTTTTGTTGTTTTTAATGGCTAAACAAAATTTCAGCTAATTAAATGGAGAGAGGAGCAGGTAGATTGTGTCCATGGTAGTTGTGTGTAGATCTGCAGCAGGATGCATTTCAAGGCTACGCAGATCATGATCAAGCAGAAAACTTGATAGACACAGGGAAAGGCAGAACAATAATCATCAATTAGACCCTGCAGAAAAATGGAGTGATTCCTGCTGGTGCCAGCTGCCAACGTGGGAGGATGTAAGGAGCCCTGTGGAAAACCTCAAGTAGGAAATTGTGCTGTCTGGAGCCAGCTAGCTAGTGAGACTTCTGCATTTTCTGCTTTTAGTCTATCTGCTCAGGACAAACCAAACATCAGTCCTAGACATATTCATATTAGCTCTTAGCTTTGCTGTGTGGTTACAGTAAAATATTCATAGCACAGGCTTTCTCCATCTTTGAAAAACAGTTTTAGATGTCTCTGTCTTATAACAAACTTTGTTCAGTGAGTTGTGCAAGACCTCCTTTGGAAATAATTGCTGCATATTCATTGTATGCTCGGCTGCCAGGCTGCAATCTCACAATTTCACCTCACTGCCACACAAATTTACCTCATTTATGAAGTGTTGCATTCCAGTGACTCTAGAGCTTTTCATTCATTTTATTATAGCTGTGCAGCTTGGAAGCAATGGAGCTTGCGTGTACCTCTGGTATCGAAAACGTACTTATGAGAAGTGGTATGTTGTGACAAACATGGAAGGAAATGCCAGCAATAGCATCACACTGCTCTGGTGTGGTTAGCTGTGGCTTTGAGCTCAGGGGGTTGGACAGCCTCACTGTGTTCCAGGGCTCTGAGCTCAGCAAAGTGCAGGGACTGGTTCAGCCATGCGACCCTCTCCTACATGCAGCCAAGGCCAGGAGAAATTGGTCTCCTCTGTCACGGCTACAGAAATCCCACAGGTGTGGGTTATGTACCTTGCTGATGAAAGCTCTCAGGGAGGCGAACACGTGCTTAAGAGCTGCTTCTGACTGCCCGTTTTTCAGAAAAGCAAGATGAATATCAAAAACCTTCTTCATGAGGGGATTGTGGCCGTCATTGCTTAAGAGCTGGGTCTGCAAAGCAACGAGAGAATTTACTTCGCAGCAATGTTGTGTCTGAAGGTGAAAATGGCAGAGAGAATTTTGCACCATATCAATTCTTAATCCAGATGTGGAGCAGAGCCTTTAGTAAAACTAGAACCAGAAACCATGACAATCAGTACAGAGTTACAGTATTTGGCCAGAGGCTATTTTAGGAGAAGAGAATAAAACCACACTGACACTATTGCATCACTAATTCCAAAACAAAGTTAGGTTTTGGACAATGCTCGTAAAATGTTCACCAATGGTCCAGGTAGGCTTTAAATAAAACAGGCCAACATAAGACACTGTTTTCTCCATTTTGCTTTCTGAGTCTCAACAGGAGTTTTATTTACGATCCACATGTTTTAATTGAAATTATTTATGCTGTCAATAAGAACAGCATCAGCACTTTTACTGCAGCACACTTCTGTGTGGTAACACTGCATGTCTGTAAAAGCAAAGCAGAAGCCCACTAAAGCAGAAGGGAATGCATCCTATCCTGTGGTTTGAAAATCACGTTGTTTTGTGGTCCGGCTATATTAAAAAAGAGGCAACTGTGAAAATAAAACAAGCTTTAACTCTTGCATCTAAATCCTGCTGCTGCTGCCAAGCTGCTATGGAGCAGATGGAAGCACCAGGATGGCCTTTTTGCTCTGAAACAGAAGCACGGGAGACAATTTGTTTAGTGTTGTTCAGTACCTCTGAAAATGAAATCTTGGTGGTGCTTACTCTGAGGTACAGAGCTGTTCACACAACACCATGCAAAACACAACGCTCTTTGGAGGAACTCTGCTCATGAGTTCCTCCAATTTCGAGGAAGAGCTTTTCTGGACCAGTATATCAGTACTTGGTTGGCTGCCTGGGCTTCTCTCCATCACAGAGGCTCTGTTTCTTGCAGTGACTGCCACAAATGTGAATCACTACATGGAGGGCACTGGTGCTATTTGCACTGTTGAGTACAGCTGGAATGCCTCAGCTCTAGAGACATCCACATACAGCAATATATAGAAATCTAAATCTAAGCAATTAATGACAGAAAGCAATGACCGTTCAAAGCACGCCAGACCTTCATTTCCCTTTCCACTGGTCCCTCCTTTCTATATGGTGGTTTCCTTTTTTTTCTATTTTGCTAACGTGTACAATCATAACAAACAACAAAACGTCGACATAATTTTCTCTGGCCTTGCATTTTGGAAGGAATTGGGAGATATTGCATAATTGCTCAGCAAGCCCATGAAACACTCCATGCAGCAAGCTGCAAATGATTTACTTCTGTAAACACTTCCACAATCTGTCAGTCTGAAAGAACGGATCACTGAAAGCAACAGGCACACAGAAACACAGCACGCTGTTCTATGGCACTTTTGATTTCAAAGCTGACCTTGAAACTCTGAGTGAAAAAAGAGATGGTGTCCAGGACCGTCAGGCACACTTCGGTGGCTATGTTGCCTTCCAGCAGTGCCTGGTGCACAATATCTGCTTCTGAGGTGCCTGCATCTGCAAATGGAGAGCAAATCAGGAGGAAATAGTGCTCAGCACCCTGGTTCCCACCAAATCCAAATGCTGATACAGATAAGGTTCTCCCTTTCCACATCCCCAGGCAATGAGGAGCGAGTGACCAATGGACGCATGCAGTTTTCAACAGGCTATTATGGCATGGGCACACCTTGCTCTGCTGTACGTACTGTGGTTGAGTGTGAAAGATGTATCCAAGCTGCCCAGGTGTTGAAGCCGTGCCTGCATCCCCCCAGCTCTGCTGCGAAGTGCTGGCATCGTCTGCGATTTCCTATCGGCTGCCACATGCTTGGACACCCAGACGTCGTGCACCCTGCAAGGGGAAAGAAGGCTGTGGGAGGGGACAAGGGTTGCTCCAGGCCTGGGGGCCCCAGCACAAGAAGGATGTGGAGCTGCTGCAGCAGGTCTGGAGGAGGGCTGCAAAAGTGCTCAGTGGGCCCAAGCACCTCTCCTATGAAGAAAGGTTGAGGGAACTAGGTTTCTTTAGCTTGGAGAAGAGGAGGCTCCAGAGAGACCTCACTGTGGCCTTTCAGTACTTAGGAGAGCTTATAAGCACTTTTTACATGGTCTAACAGTGATAAGATAAGGGGAAATGGCTTTAAACTAAAAGAAGGGAAACTCAGGATAGATGTTAGGAAGAAATTCTTTACTCAGAGGGCACTGGCACTGTTGGCTAGAGATGCTGTGGGTGCCCCATCCCTGGAGGTACCCAAGGCTACAGATGGGGCTCTGGGGAGCCTGACTTGGTGGGGGGCACCGAGCCCACAGCATGGGTTTGGAGCTCAATGACCTTTACGGTCCCTTCCAACCTCAGCCATTCTGTGATTCTATGACACTTGAGGCACCTACCTGGAGACCTGGCCTCCCTCTGATCACTAATGTGGATCATCCCAATACTGACTGAACTACTCTCTCCTGCTTCAGATTGCCTTAGAGCTAAGAACACAAGAGCTGCTGCTCATAGGGCTGGGATAGAGCCATGCCTCATGTCTCAACTGCAGCTAGCTGCAGAGTACATTGCAAACCTGCATAGGCAGCCAGAAGTGCCTGTGGGTCTCATGCAAGAGCTAGAGGGGAGGGAAGGGTGCTGCAAGGAGAGGACTCTGCTCATTGCATGGCACTGAGCTGAGTCCCAGCGTGGCCCCACAGACTTCCTGCCTGCTAGGGTTTGCCCACTGTGGGTGTGAGCGCTCCCTTCCTGCCCGAGCTGCAGCAGGGAGTGTGGGGAGGGCCCCCAACCCCGGATGGAAGAGCACAGTACCTGGCGATATTTCTCTTCCCCACGTATCTGAAGTGAAATAAACACACTCTAGAAAGAAAGGAAGGAAAACGTTACAGATTCTGCAGATCAGGAGCAATCAGAACATTTTAAGTCTTCCCAATCCTTGTCTGAAGACACACTCCTCCACACAGGAGAGGTTTGGGGTCTATATTCATGCACTGCAAGACCTCAGATCCTTGCTTCTGAACTCCCTGGAGCACTGCTGACTCCCCAGCTATCTGCTGCTGTGCCACCTCATCACACCCTGGCCAGACACCTCTAGGGCTCTGCAGGGACCTGTGCATCCTGAGAGGCAGCTGCACTCACTTCTTCCTCCTTGCTGCCAGCACAGAGGTGCAGGGTTTGAACTGCAGCCTCGTGATACTCACTCCAGAAGCACAAGGACGTTGATCAGCTCTTGGGGTGAGAATTTGTTCCAGTAGGCTAGAAGTGTATCTGAGAGAGAGAAAGAAATACATTGAGATCCTTTTGTTATAATAGAAAAGGGACCTTATAGACCCAAGCAGCCCACAACGGCCTCTTGCCTTTCTGGCTACCCTCTGGTACACCCCATAAGGAGCAAGAGCCACCAACCTTCAGAGATCATCTTCACAATGTAGAGGTAGCACATCAGGAGCGTGCGGATCTCAAACTGGTCCAGGCGGCTGCAGTGAGACACGCTGCTCCTCGTGGAGCTCCTGCGGATCTATTGGGACAGGAATGTCACGTGGAGGCCCAGTGGCCATGGGTATCTGGGCTGTGCTTGAGCACAGACACAACAAATCTGGCATGTGCCAGATGCACCAGCACTCCTCCTGTCCCCAGCAGCACCTCGCAGGACATGCCTTGGACACGTCCCATCTAGGGATAGGCAGTCTGGAAATCCAGCCAAAGCTTTCTTTGCCCAGCAAACAGATGTCTGGGCAGAGAAGGATACCTTATCTAGCAAAATGTATGGCAGCCTCGCTTATCGCTCCTTCTCACCATCTGAGCTCTGTGACGTTTTTGAAGTTTTTGCCAAACAAAATTCATTCACTTTCATGGTTTAAAGCAAGAATCTTTTTGTTAGATGTGTACGCATCAAACCAAAATGTCAGTAACTAAAGAAACAGGAACTTTCCACTTACGAAAAGAACCATTTTGTTTTTCCCTCGTGAGTTCTGGGAGTGCCTTTTGTTTTTTTTTCCCCTCCTCTTTCATGAGTTAGGCAAAAACAAGAGAAAGTCTTCTGTTGTCAGTGTTTGAGGGAAAGGAAGGTTTGTGCATCCTGTGGTGGGAAAGAGAGGACTTTTAAAGATGCACCACATTGTTTGGCATTCTCTGTGCTTGCCCTAGTCATATCCTCTGACAAACGGATACAATTAAACTCTAAGGAGGATGCTTTTCTTAAAGCTGTGCCTCACATGTTTGGAAACTGACCTGCAGATCATATGTGTTGTTTATTCTGGGGCAGGCTATGGATGTGAGTCATAAGAACACAGAATTAAACATTCAGATTAGGGCTGGAGATACAGTGCTATGGCCAGAACTGTGCTGCCGATCATGCCAAATTGTCCAGACAGCACACACTCCAACAGAACCGCAATAAACAATGTCTGCTCCCATACAGAACCTTAAAGCTGTGCTCCTTCACAACGCATTGCTCTTACAGGGCTCTGAGGAAGCGATATGCATCGACAGAGAAGCTATTTTCTACTACTCTGAAAAATATACTTTCAAGGACGAATGTGTCTGGTTGTGGGGATGAGGTGAGCCGAAATGTTTTCTGCAAACCCAGCCAGGTGTTGCTGCCAGCAGGGTGGAAGCACATGCCTTGAGCTTTGCCGTGTGATGCTCAGGCAATTGGCTGTGCTTGGTTTTGTAGCCCTGTGATTCTTGCAGGGGAGCCCCACCTCTCCTGAGCGTGTCAGGACACAGTCAGCGGGAGCCCGGATAAGCATTGCTTTGCTTTGCTCATTGGAAGGGCTAATGTTTTTAAAGCTGTATCAAGGATTCGTGCCAACCCAACACATCTGGAGAGCACCTGAAGGCAAACCAGGAGCTGGTCTGCACAAATACTGATTTCCATGTGTGTGATCTGCCAACAAGGAGAGCACACACCATCTGGATGCTGCAGTCAGACCTCTTTGTGCTGTCATTTTCTACAAGTTTATGACTGTGGGTATTACCCTGTGCTGAATTCCCTACCGATATCTCATCTCCCACGTCAGCAGTCACCAACTCCCACATCATGGTGCTTTGACTCCCAGCTGTGTGTGGAACCCACTTCCCAGCACCACTCAATGTATGCTGACCAGGCTCAGCCCTGTCCCAGCACAGAGAACACATCTGTGTGTGGATACATGCACCATGGAAGCAAAGAATTTCCTCCCGGATTTTGCCATTCATAAGCAATTTGCCAGCACTTACATTTTGGTCTCAGAGACTTTTAAAGAGGGAAAGCACACCAGACCAGTAGGCCTGATTTCTGCTAAGACAAATCTGTTTGTTTCCAAACATTCATTTCATAGAATCATAGAACGAAACACAGAATGGCCTGGGTTGAAAAGGACCACAATGACCATCTAGTTTCAAACCCCCTGCTATGTGCAGGGTCACCAACCAGCAGCCCAGGCTGCCCAGAGCCACATCCAGCCTGGCCCTGAATGCCTGCAGGGATGGGGCATCCACAGCCTCCTTGGGCAACCTGTTCCAGCGCATCACCACCCTCTGTGTGAAAAACTTCCTCCTAATATCTAGCCTAAGCCACCTCTATCTCAGTTTAAAACCATTCCCCTTGTCCTATCACTATCACCCTTGTAAACAGATGTACCCCCTCCTCTTAATATGCTCCTTTCTAATATTGGAAGGCCACAATGAGGTCTCCCTGGTATTTAGAAGCTGTTTTTTCATTGTTACCAATTGTTTTTTGTCCCCCTTAGCTAACAGCCTGCACGCAGCCCATAGGTAGGTGCAGTGAGCAATGTCCCTTCTAACCCCAGATACATTACATTTTCACTCTGATCCGGGGAACCAGTTGCCCCCTCTGAGTTCAGGGATCCTTTTGAGTCCTCTCGCTTCATCCCATGGCCATTTGGAAGTGCTGCTGAAAAAAAAACCACAGACCCCAAATGATGCGGTTTGCACCCACACTCCTCAACATATCACACTGCCAAGGACTGGTGGTGGTTGCATTGAAAATAAAAGCAAAAGTAGAATTTTAGAACAGTTAATTTACCTGAATCCTTGTCTGCAATCAGGCTGGATCTGTTTGAGGGGGATGCGAAATTGCAGATGAATTCATCCCTGGATGCCTGTAAAGCAATATGAGGGTTTTGTGACCAACAGAAGATAACACTTATTCTTTTATGGAAGAGAATAATGGAATAAAAAGGAAAACTAGAGCAGCTTTTAAAACGCAGGTGAAAATTCCTTACGTCCTTAATAAGGAAACAAACGCCCTGGGGAGTAGTACAGAGAATGGCAAGGCACGTTAAAGGAAGTGATGGCAGCTTGTTCCCTTTCATTTTTCATCACTTGATTTGATGTTGTTTTTATTCAGACTTTTTTTTTTTTTTCCCCTCCTGTTGCTGCTTTGCCCTAAACAAACAAGGAAGCCTCATCTGCAAGCCTGAGCCCATCTGGGAAGCAGACGAGAACTGAGTCCTGTTCCAGCTCATCGCACTTGGAGGGACTTACCTCTCTGCACAGCACGATGCATACCGTAGAGGAATACAATAGCAAAGAAAACAGCAACGCGGCAGGTAGAGAAATGTCACAGGAGAAAGGTCAAACAAAATAAACAAGCACATTACTGGATGGGAGGAAGAAAAAAGAAGCCCACTTGGGCCGCTGGGCTGTACTCACAGGGCTGGAGGCAGCCGTGCAGGAGATGAGCACATCGCGGCCGGCCACGCGCTGGATGTTTTCCAGCAGCAGCCCCAGCAGCGGCAGGTAGAGCTGGACGATTTTGGCCTGCTGGTTCTGCAAAAGGGGAGAGGAACAGAGGTAAGAGCTCAGGGTTTCCACAAAGTGAAAAAAGGAAATTCTGTAGCCAAAATGTGTATGTGCCACCAGTGGGTATTACCCTTCCAACAGTGAGCTTTGGGAAATGAGGGATTTCGGGGGCTGAATGGCATTTCCAACTGTACAGGAAGCATGACAAACAAATCATAGAATCATAGGATGAATCATAGAATGGCTTAGGTTGGATGGACCTCAAAGATCATCTAGTTTCAACCCTCCTGGCATGGGTTGGTTGCCACCCACTGAACCAGGCACCAGCTCAGGATGCCCAGATCCCCATGCACGGCCTCAGGTACCTCCAAGGACGGAGCACCCACAGCTCTGGGCAGTGCCAGGGCCTCACCACCCTCTGAGCAAAAAATTTCCCCCTAACATCTCACCTAAATTTTCCCTCTTTTAGTTTAAAATCATTCCCCCTTGTCCTGTCACTGTCAGACTGTGTAAGAAGTCAGTTCCTCTCTGCTCAAAAGCTCCTTTCAGTGCTGGAAGGCCGCAGTGAGGTCTCTGTGGATTCTTCTCCTGGCTGAGCAAGTCCAGATCCTTCAGCCTTTCTCCAGAGGAGAGTTGCTTCAGTCCTCTGAGCATCATCATGGCTTCCTCTGGACCCACTCCAAAAGCTCCATGCCTTCCTTGCACTGGGGGCCCCAGTTCTGGACACACAATCCCGGATTTCCTAACTCTTTAACTGGCACTTCACAGCTCCATTTTGAAGTGCAACACCCACCAATAATGAAATAAAAACATTTGCTTCTTGAGAGGTGCTGACTATTGTTTCCAGTTGGGAATTCTCCATAGCAAACACTTCTATAGTTAAAACAGTTTGGAGGAAGGGATTAACTTGAAAACTTGAATTAACTGATACACATTGTTTATAAAGTTTTGAAATAATCAAGAGCAGTCTGTTTGGCCTTTTCTAAATGCAAGGCTCTCTGACAAGCAGTTCTTTTCTTGTTAAAAAATGATTATTCTGGAGTTGACAGAAAAAGATATCTAGGGGCTGTGTTGTTTTGATACAAGCACCCAACATTTTCTTCTGATTCCGTACAACAAAAGATATGAGAAACCCTGATAATGTCCATGGGCTCAGCAAACTCCCTCTCAAACACTGATGAAGATGAGGTTTCCTTAGCTGGAGTGAGACTGTAACAGTGTCTGCTGCCTGCAATGGGACTGGTTTCCAGGATGCCAGCTGAGCATCCTGCCCTGGCTCCATGCAGCCTTCTGGCCATGCTGCCCAGAGCAGGACACATACCAGAATACAGCAGGGCAGTTTTAAGACACGTGGCATTTTTGAGAAGGCAGGGGAGTTGCTGCATACTGATGAAGCAAACAGTTTCTGAATTAGCATGAGGGCTTTCAGGCACCCAGAAGAGCCGAAACAGGCTGCCTCTGACCCAGCTGTGACAGAGAGTTGGCAAACCTCTCCTGTTTCACCAAGTCTGGGCAGCAACCACGTGTTGTGTTTTATTCCAGGCTGTGAGAGTCACTGGGGATCCTTGCTGCAGAGAAAAACAAGACCACCTCCCACTCAACCCTTCCACTTATGCTGCTGCAGGTGCAGCGAAAGGAGAGAAGAGCTGGCTCCAGTCCATGCAGAGGTGCAGGAGTCCCTGGTGCATTTGGGTCACGTCCCCCACCCTTTGTGTCCAGAATGCTATCCATATTCCAAAGTAAAATCCTGAATGTAGCAAACTAAGAGCAATTTTAAGAGCTAAACTCTTAACAGAAGCACGTTTACAGCCTACAGCAAGGACACGTAGTGTCTGCGCTGGTAGCTCAGCACTTTCAAGGCCATACGTTTCAACAGGGATCAGCATCAAGAAAGAAAACAAGCCCATCGCCAAGCTCTCAGCAATACCACATACTGAGCCTCTGACCAAAGGAAGCTGAAAACTCCCCAGCGGAAATCCAGCATCTCGTGAGAATCCACAGATCCTCTGTTCTGGCTCACTAATTGGCAAAACATGCAGCTGACTTATAACAGAGATCAGTCCTGCTTCCTAATAATAGTACATTAACGCAGGATATTAATTTAAGTCCAAGTCCAGAAGACCAATGACGTTGCTTAACTTTGAACAGCCTCTTGGCTAAAGACACTTTCAAGTCCTTTAATGGCTCGGGGCTTTATTATGTAAATACTCAGCATGGATAAGAGCTCTGCAGTTATCACGCCACATTATTTGTATTCCTAGACCATTTCTCAGAGTTATTCCTGTAATGCCATAACTGTAACTTAAAACGATTCCCTGAACAGTAATGAGAACACCCTCAGCGCACCATACAAAATCTAAAGCTGATGTTTTTCCATAAAATTCAAGACCTTTACGTTTAAAAGCCAAAAAAATGTGCCTGACCTTGTGCTGGTATCTGTTGTCGAAGGCATGCTTTATCAAGAGATTTTTTAAGACTGTGATGGCCGTATATCTGATATCATAGTTGTCCTGCAAGGCAACAGAGGTTTCTCTGAGAAGCATCCCCACCAGGAAATGATGCCTGCAATACTCATCAGTTAAACTGTATTCAAGATTTACATCTGAAAGAAACAGCAAAGCAATGGTTAAGGGAACTGTTCCAAAGATTTATTCAGACTGAGACAGAACGGTCAAGCAAGCCACAGCAGTTCAGCATCGGCACCACAACAGGGTACAGTCCGTCTCACTCTCTCCTGCAGTGATCTTTTAATGGAGCCTGAATCGATGACAGCTTTCTCAACCACAAAGTAATATGAAAGAATTTGTCATCTCCCAGTTCAGACGAGGCATTAATTCCAGCCCTCACCACCTAAGCAGCCGCTAAATGAAGGATTTATGCAGCGCAACGCTTCGCAAATCTCAGTGCTCTGAGGACCAGCTGTAAACTCAGAGATGGATGAAACAGGGGAAGGCAGCACAGCTCCAAGAACCCCGTGCTATCATCAGGGTCAGAGTCCGGAGCAGAGGCAAACTGCTGGAGTGAGGGATGCAAACAAGACCGAGGTGCCAAGTGACCTCCAGCAGTTTACACAGCCCCACTGTAGGACTCAGGAAGCAGGGCAGGGTTCCAGGGAGCTGTGTGTGCCAGGAGCTGTGAGGCTCCGTTAGCTCCCTGCCAGCAGACACCAAGCACAGCTCCATGGAGAAGGGCAGCTCAGTACCTAACCATCCTGGTGAACTGACCTGCACTCTGCATCTCACGCAGATTCGGCCCGTATCTACGCTGTGATCAAAGGGATGGCTGCAACATGGGTAAGGCATCACTGTCACTGACTTGCCCAGATAATGCAGCGGAAAAGCGACAGAGACACAGATTTCAGTGTGGGTTGCATGTGCACTCAGGCTGCTATGGATGACCTTGCCCTGACACCCACCATTATCTCTTTCAGGCAGCCCGTATGCTTAATCAGAGCCTCAGCAGGCACTGTTTGACTGTTGCATTACAGCTCTGAGCCTCCCAGAGGGATAACCTCAAAGCTGTGTGCTCCTCCCCCAGATGGTACAAACCCCGTGTGCTCAGCTCTGATATGTTTTTGAAAAGCCCACAGGTGTGAAAGCTTTTCTGTGGTGCACACACACAGCTTTGGAAGTCCCAGCCAAAGGGCTCCAAAAGCACTGTTCCATGCAAAAAATACTTTCAGATTGTTGGCTGATTCATAAGTTGCCCTTACTGGCTTGTGAAAATCTGATTCAGAGGAACGAGAAAGCAATCTGGAGTATTATCTAGCTTTCACTGTTAGTCATGTTAGCAAATACCTAAGTGTCACACATCATGGTTACTTCATTAGTTGGCTACAAGCTAATTGACTGGAGACTGAATATTTAATTTAATTTGACAGTAAAGGACTCGGTCATCCAAGTTGGACCCACTTACTCCTCCACAGCACATTCAGATATCTAGTTTGCATGTAAAAATAAAAGGAACAAATATAAAGACAGCAAAAGTAAGCAGGAGTAAGTAAAATTTCTCCAGGTTTGGAGAAATTGGACCGTATGTCATGTTTTAATGTTTTTCCCAAGGCACTTGCTTAACTTCCAACTCCTGGCAATCTCGTGGGTTCTTTGCTTGAGCACAAAAACCTGAGGATATTTTAAAAACAAAACCTCAACTGGCAGGTCCTAGTCACAGTAACACAGAGGAGGAAAGATGAGCTGCTCCTACAGCTTTTCATTTTCACCACAGGCAAACACAAAGGTGAATGTTAACCAAGGCAGAGCACCCTTGTGTTAACACACTGCTAACAAGCAGAGGAGAGGCACCACGGTTGTGTGCTTTTCTCTATCTCAGCCATTTCTAGAAGTGCACTTTGTTAAATTATGCCAGTCAAGGAGCCAAAGTGATGTCAAAGATCAGCAGCTGGCCCAGAGGAAGCTCAGAGCAATCAGAGACATACCAGAATAAAGGAAACCTGAGAGTTATTGCTGCTTCTGCTACCTGAGTGCAAAGGTAACCCCTCTAGGGTTTGTATGGCTGCACCTGGGGGCACACCCAGACATTTCCTCACCTCCACCAAAATAAATCCAAAGGGCTTTCACATGGGGAATTCCAAACCTCACTTTCCTCTGTGGTACTTGGCCAGGCTACCTGCACCCAGCGCTGGCAATCTGCACTGCATTTATCAAGAACAGGTGTGAAACGACGACCCAGAGAGCATAAAGCTCTGTCTATAGGAACCTCAGGAGGTCGTTGAGGTGTGTCCTGCACTCAGCACAGCAGCTGCATGGCTGCAGCCATCCACATTTGCACAACACCTCAGTTTAAGCACTCGCAAACCTCATTTGCCCTGCAGAGAACAACACCAGGAGAGGAGGAGGTGTGGTGTGACAGTAAGAACAGGCTGGGTGTGCATGATGCCACTGTGTAAGCATGGTATGCATTGAGGATTGGCACAGACTCAAGACTTCTGCTGGCTGTGTTCAGCCCAGGCTTGAGCACAGCCCTACTCTTGATCAAACTGAAAGCAGAAAGCCACAAAGAGAGCTGAGAGCAGAGCAGTGAATGCAGTCTGTTCTCCTGTACCTCCATTCGCTGTGACTCTGGCTGACAGGGCATCCTTCTGATGCTGACAGTTGTGGGTACAAAGGATTAGACTTTCACAGTCTGTACTTAGTGAAATAGGGGCAATTTCTTTTGGATATTGTTAATCCTTTGCAAACTTAAATGTAGGAAACACTGTGCGGACTGATTGCAGACCATTCTGGAGCTGACTTAGGTAACACAGCCAGATCAGCATCTTCTCGTGAGGTTAACATCAGACAGGCTAAACTGGGCATACTTTCCTTGACACTAAACTGAGTTATGTCTGCTCTGTAGCCATCAAGGAAGACAAACCATAGCCTTCTAACCAGTCCCTTGAGAAAAAACATACCTTGAGCTCTCTGGAGCTTGGGTTTGGAAAAGGTCATCGGTAAGTTCAGAGGAATGTAGTGCTCATGATTGCAAATGGTTTGAAGAAATTCAAACTTGTATTCAACCAGCAGCTGAGAAAATAAATAAATAAAATCGAACAAACACAAAACATGTTTTCAGTTTGGCTTATTTGCTTCTAGTTGTGTTTCTTGCACAAAGACTGGAAAATTTAAACAGCATTCAGTGCAACTCTGTAATTAATAGCAAATATTTCATGGTATGAAATTATCACTACGGAGCTTTGATTGATGCAGACACATACAAACTTCCAAGAAATGTACTGCTTACCTTAGGGTCCTTAGGGCTGAATCCAGAAATGTAATCATTGATCAGGTTAAAAACAAACCCTCTGTCCATAAAGGTCAAACAGCGCTGCAGAAGACACAGTGGAATGTCACCGATCATTAAAAGAGAAAGAGATCTCCCTAAATCATCTCCATGCCACCACCCCACCAGCAGCCAGATTTGATCTTCCAGATTGCTGCTTACTTTCCAATATTCACTTGCTTCCATTTTTCCGAGATTATTTAGATGACCTCTCTTAAATCTCCAGCAGACAACAGAAATATGTAAAATGTGTTTAATGAAAACGTGTATTTCGTCTCAGGTTTTGAACAGTTGCTAGGCAGGATTGAAAACCCTAGATAGCATATAGAGTTCCACAGTCTATCAGAAAGATAAAGTGTTTCCTAGGGAAAGAAACTCCCTGAAGTTTTTATCACCAAAGAAACGTAAGGGATGAGACAGTACAGACACGTATGTTTGTGTGCTACTTATTTCTTTCATATAATTCTGATTAAAGCCTGGGAGAATGAAAGAGACTGCTGACCTTCAGGAAGTTGGCCAAGCTAAAATTGGCATTTCGGGATTCTTCGGGGATTTCATTATAGCGTATGGTCACATGAGGGATGATGGCGAGCAGCAGTGAGTGAAGGGCGTGCTGGTAGGAGTCTGGGAACCGCTGGGCCCTGGGCAGCTGAAAGCCAAAGTGTTGGTTGGAAAAATTCACAAGAGAGTTTGTTTGTGGTGGTTCTGTAATGCAGCATTGAACAGATTCGTTTTTACCTTGATTTTGTTTTCCTCCAGCAAGTATATTGCCATGGACTTCGCCAGTGCTTCAAAGAAAAACCATGAGTACTGGAACAAACAAAAAATACTATTACTTTTCTCAACAGGATCGAACATGCTGTGTGAGGAAAAAGCAGTGTGGGAGGGAGAGTTTGTATTCAGATGGCATTTTGAAAGCATGGCTGTGCTCAGCAGCCAGCTCAGCGTGGGAAGACACCTGGAAGCACACTTTGCTACCTGGGGTAGGAACGGCTCCAATCCCTCTGCACCCCACAGCACCCTGCAAGGAGCCAGCAGAGTTTGGGGGGCCAGCCATGCCCAGAGGGGCAGCAGCTCAGTTTTCCTCCCCTGTGTGGCTTGAAGAAAAGAGGTAAAATTGGCAAAATGGAAAGTCCTTGATTATGGCTGGCCATGAGGCTTAGCACAGTGGGCTCCCTGCAAGAATTTGTCTTTGTTGTAAGGGGAGAACTTCTTGGACACAGATAAAAGGAGTCATCCTGGTAGCTTTGCTCCTGTGGTGGGGTTGGATGGGTGGTGATACTGGGCTTTGTATCAGATCCCCTTTTCCCTTCCACCTCAAGCAACCAAGCACTGCCTGTACTTCACCTTGAGCAGTTTATTGATGGCGAGAAAATCAGCTGATTGCTTCAAGATCGTGGCCATGGAAAGGACCAGAATTTCATGAGTCATCTTTGCCTGCGTCACACTGGGTTTCTCAGCTCGGAAGACGTACTGGGAGGCAAGAAGGACAGTATCAGCGGTGTGCCTGCTCCAGCACGGAGCTGCATGGAGCAGCGAGCCGTGACTGACCTTTATGAAGGAGCGCAGGTAGTGGTCTAGGCCTTCCTCGTGGCACTTGGACACGATGTGCAGAAGAACCCTGGGGAGAAATGTGTTCAGCACGCAACGTGAGGACATGTTCCTCCCACACGCAAAAGCAGACACCATGTGTGCCCTATCCTGCTCCACCCAAAAGCCTCACCACTGGTTTTTCAGCCAGTATTTGCAGGGTCCCTCACAGATCCTGTGGCTGCACCATTCTTGCCATAGCTCAGCCTCCCCACTGAGCACTCAGAGCTGAGCATCCAAAGCCTCTTCTCTTGGTGTCACCCAGCCCCACTGCCTTCAATGCTCAGTGCTCCCTGCACAAGGAGGTGGAGGATTCCCTGCGGGGGACACATCATGCTCTTTATGCATGCCAGCATGAAAGCCTGCAGCTACTTACACCCATATTGCAGTGAGCATTGGGCACCTGAACAACACTCAGGGGTTAGGTAAGTCAAAAACAAAAATACGCAGTTCATCTGCTCTCAGCCAGTTCTCAACTGTTCTCTCTGTTGCCCAACAGTGACTGCGTCTTCAGAGCAGCTACATGGAGAACAGACCCATTTTTGCCCATGCTGCGGATTCATCCACACTCTATGCTTCATGGCATACTGAGTTTCTCCTCACTGTGAGCCCTATCCTAATAATTGTATGGGTGACTATTACAGCTGCAGCACTACATCAAATAAATAATAATTAAAAAAAAAAAAACAAAACTATGCAAATAAACAAAGCAAACAAAACATCAAACAACAACTCCAAATCTGCTCAGAGAAGTGGGGAAAAATTCTCTATGGTTGTTATACTCTCCCTGAACCCCCAGATTTACTAATTCTGAAAGCTCTTTTTTACTGAACTAGGATATGTATCCTCTCTTGCTCCTAGTTACACACTCTGAATTATTTTCAAGCTGTAGTCTGGCAGCTCACTGGGGACACACAGCCCCTGGAGAACATGCCAGCCCTCTGGAAGCACTCCAGGCAGCTGATGAAGGCAGCAAGCGCCTGGTTTCCCAAGCCAGTATCAGAGATTTACATTCCAGTTCAGGTCAGAGAGAACAACCAACTGTTGCACACTGTCACAGACCCCACGAGCCAAACCACAGAGAGTTTACAAGCCGTTTATCAGATACAGCGGCTTTTGAAATTCCACTCTGAAATCCTGGATAGGAAAACAGTTGTCATTAACGGAGAGCTACTGACAAACTGGAAAGGATCAAGCCAAGCTTTGAAAAAATTGGTGGAGGGACACACGGGAACTGATCAGCCAGGAGGTGTCCTCTGTCCTTAGCAGAATGGGAGAGTGCTCCTCACAGGAGGAGTCCCCACAGCCCACGTCACAGGACTGTGACTACAGTGGGTCCTACATCCCTGGGGCTCAGCCTCCGTCCTTTAGTTTCACTGGAGGGAAATGCTTTTGGCTGCACGTGACCTGGAATTGAAGCAAGACCTCCATGGAGTTGGTATGCAGCATCCCCCTCTGTGCTGCAGTGTGGTGGAAGTGCATGTGTTTAACGCACCCATCAGTTTACATGCACGGGGATCGCAGGTAGGACAGAAAGATGCTCTGGCAGCTCGTGCTCCCCTGGGAGCAGCAGCAGGGCACAAGGCAGCACTGCCCTCTGGGGGCTGCAGGCACTGCCGAGCAGCACCGCACAGCACCAACAGCAAACCCTACTGGCTTGAAACTTCTGCAATGAAGCCTCTGAGCCACAAATCAATCAATCAATTCATCCAATCCCCGCTCCCAGGTTTGTCCCCTCACCTCCTCGCTGTCACCACCACTCCTTCTCAGCAGTTATCTATCAGATCACACATTTCCCTCAGGCAGCTCCCAGACCCCACACTGCCCTGTGCCACCTGGACGTGCCATCCGAGTGCTTTAGTGCACAACCACACCAACAGGCAGCAATGGACAGCCAGCACTGCCACTTAGCACCCTGTACTGGGAAACCACCCTGCCTTGAACTGTAATTTGTGGCTTTGCATTTGTAACCAAAGACAGATGGTTTACCAGATACTCACATGGTGCAGTTGACAGCTACTTCATCTTCCTGGGTCACATTTGTAAGGACTCTAAATAGTTGCATAAGAATTACAGGTAGAAACTGAATCATTACTTGGATCTCCATGGCGTGCAAACACTAAAACAAATGTTCAAAACACAGACACTTTTAGTTCAACAATTTGCAGATGTCAAATATTTATAGTCCACAGACATTTCTGGGGCAATACAACAGGCATTAGAAAATGCTTTGGGGTGTGGACATCAGACTGCCAGAGGACAGGGGGACTTGGACCCCGAGCAGTGCTTGCTGCCTGCTTCCAACTGATGGATCCCAGCTGTATGCCCTCAGGGAGCAGCATGAATCACTCCTGGCAGGTATTAATCTTTCTCTCAGAAGTGCCAAGGCAGCTGTGACTTAATTAGAGGTCACATGCTATAAGCTGACCCCAATAACCCAGAACTTAAGGCTGAAGTTTTGCTGCTAACTCTTCTTGCCATTTGACAGGATGAAATCCCGTTTTCCCAAGTGCCTTTGCAAAGATCTGATGCTTGCAGTGAGACCTTTCTCGAGAGGTCACAGCTTACTATTGGAAGTGGGATTTAAGATCTGGTGAAGGTCAGGATCATCTGGTGCATGCACCATTCACCCATCACATAGACCTCTTTTGCCTGAGTATGATGATATGAGTCCAGAAAAGATGATGTGTTTCATTTTCAGTTTTTAAACTGCAAATCTAAATCTTAAATCTGTATGTAAATATTTAAATTACTGAAATTACTGATGTCACAGAAGTAAGAAGCTCCCACTTGTGGTCAGTATGGAAATGTCTCTTGTGTTTGCAGACTGCAGCGAGGTCAAAGCAACTGCTCTTTTAGTGCTTGGCTCCCAAACCTGCCATATTTTTGCTTAGGATATTTGTACACTATGTGACACACACCCAGTAACTCCGTGATGATAAATCCCCACCACTGGAAGTGGAGCTGTTGCTACAGCAGCAATCTCACACGCAGGCAGCTTGGAAGGAAGCAAGGACGCTGAAGAGTCAAGGAACACAACCCCTTCAAAAGCCTTGCTGGGCCCATTCCAGTACCCTTACTCATGCTGCAGTGAGTGTTGAAAAGCTGGGTCTGGGGTCACAGCCCATTTATGGTGAAACTTCACCAAGCTACAATCTCATCGATCTTTTTTGGCCTGAAAAAAGTCCTGATTTGAATGGGTTTATTCCTGAAAGAGAGGAATCGTGCTACAGCTTTAAAAGTTTCAATTGGATGTAGGGCAGCAGAGGGGGAGCATACAAGTTTGCTGGGAGGAAGCTGTTCTATGGGCACAGCTGGGTGATGCTGACTTGTTTCATCTCCTGGGAAAGGTAACAGGAAGCAGCACACAGACAGCAGAAGGTCATGTCAGTAAGAACAGGTAAGGATCTTGCACAACCGATCTCAGCACTGCCCAAGTGCGTGTTCCTACAGAATAGGGTCCAGGTATTTACTGATGATGCAGAAAAACATAAAGCTCACTGACAGGCACTGTTCACCTTCAGGTATTTAACAAGCTCTCCAGGGACTTCCTTCACACCTGCCTGAACCAGCTGGCAGTATTGGAAGAATTTGTGCAAGTGCATGTCCTGGAAGAGATGAAAAGCAAGTTCAGTGCAGCAGCCTCAGTCTTTGTCAGTCCCTGCTTTCCAGCTTATGCCTGAAACTCCACTGACAGACCCACAGCAGCAAGCTAGGATCACGTCCATAGCAAGCTCCCTGTCATTACCACTGTCACTTTTTGGTCCCCAGCTGCCACCCCCCCAGGACTACAGCACTGCTGCAACTCTTAATGATTGCCATTACTTCCCCATTCTTCTCCCTCCTCCTCCCAGGCTAAAGTTAGTTACTGGGTTACTTAATCCCAAAAAGGATATGGGAATGTATCTTGAAGGGAAGTGGAGATAACATGCTGTACAAAAGACTTTAAAACAGGTTTAGATTATGCTGAAAACAAGCTGCAGTGAATGTAAATGCAGCTGATCACATCCAGCACGGAACAACAAGCCCTGCCAAGGGCATTTCCCTATGGGCAGTGCAGACAGGCAGTGCCCTGGAACATCTGCTGGGAATTTTTGCTGCACATCACATGAAGCTTAGGGAAGTCCATCACCACTGAAAGTCAGCAGAACACTTAAGGTCTAGGTTAAACAGCCTAAACTGGTTTCAAAGGGAAATGAGGAATCTGTTTTTCTTGTGAAAAGTGTCTGCTGTAGTCAGAAAACTTCTTTTTTGTATGCCAATGAACAGTCTAATGTTTGGGGAAAATCTTCCATCTCCACCACTTATTTTCCTTTCCATATCACTGAAGCAGTTCATTTACTCAAATGTTTCCCTTGTCCTGCCAGTTACAGAGCCACTGGCCAAGATAACACCAGCACCTCCCAGTGCTCATTCACTCACACAGCTGTCTCATCACACCCAGACAAAGCAGAAAACCCCGGCAATGAATTACAAACCTGCTGCTAGAGAAGTATCACAGCACTGCTCTGCAAACAGCAGAGAAGCAGCAGAGATACAGCAAATCCTTCCTCTGCTTTTGCGTTAAAAGTCTACACAGATAACATGCTCAACCTACCTGGGTGTAAATGGTTGAGTCCAAGTGGATTCTGACTTTAAAGAGTGGCTTTGCTCCATCCACCCACTTTGCATCCACGCTGGACTGCTGTGAACAGACAACATTCATGCACTTGGCTTCAGACTGTGGGAAGAAAGTGGTTGTGTGTGGACAGACAAAGGGTCAGAAGGTAAGCTTGAGGTGGAGGAATGGGGACCCCCAGTGACGTGACTCAGCTGTGGGCAGAGTTGACCACATGCCCACTCTCCTGCTGTGCACCATGTGCAATAGCCCAGTCCAACCTATCACAAAACACACCAGATTTGAGGGCTACACTGCTGTGACGATCTCTCCAGCCAGGCACAAGCACAAACCCCGAACCTGCGGGGGCAGCAAAAGCTCAGCTTTCCTTTTCCCTTTATGTTTAAGCTCATTTTTAATGTCATCCCTACCTTTCGTGACTCTGTGTCCCCAAGACCCAGGTAGCCAGGTGGAAGGTTGGATGAAACAGGCAAATGCCGTTCCAGGGTGACAATCCGTCCGTCCTTCAGCAACGGGACCCAAGCGTATCCCACTGCAGAGGCAACCAATGAACAAAGTTAGCAGACACACAGTAATATGTACTTAGTTCAAGCTCCAAAAAGAGTTGTATCTCACCCTACAAAAATCCAACTCACAGTTTTGCAAGTGGCTCCTACCAAACAGGGATCAATCATGTCAGCCTTGTTAAAACGTATTTTACCTGCTGACTCAGTGAACAAAATTCAGCACAACGGATATCAGGAATGGGTTTGAGGAGCAGAAATGATGTGCAAGTCTTGAGCAAAATGGCAAAGGTCCTTTAGTTGCCCAAAGACCAGTTGGAAGGAGAAGCATCCCAACCAGGGGGACTTCAGTCTTTTACAGATGCCCAGTGTTGGCAGGAGTGGCCCCTGAGACCCTGATCTTGTGCTAAGTGACAGTGACTTGACTGACGATTTCCTCATTCATACATTAACGTTTGGTACCAGCAGCAAAATTTTGAGCTTCACTATACACAGCTTAAACCCACAGTTTGTGTTAAGATGCTCCCATAAAAGAAAATGTAGATAGAAAAGTGTTGTAGTCAAATATTATGCTCCAGCAGAAGTAATGTAAGGAGTGAACATACCTTGAGTTTCAATGGTGTCCTGTTTTTTCGATGTTGCCTTTGTATTAATTTCACAGCTGACATGATAGAAGGTGAAAAGCAAATGATGCTTTTGATGGAGGTGAATTGGAAGCTCAATTTTAATCTAAAATGATATCATGATAGGTAAGGCTGTATTTTTAATCATGGAATAGTACTTTAAGTTCTATTTTATTTCACAAGTGTTACATTTTATGCAGTTATACAAGACAGACTCCTACCATCTTAAATAACTCCCAACTAACATTTTCAGCACATTTGCACATTACTTATTAATGGTGGTGTGTGATTGGAGTGCACAAAGCGTGACAGTAAAAACAGCAGAAAACAAACTGGCGTTAAAAATTGATAAAATCTCTAGCTCTGCTGGGTTCTTCTACTGAGGGGCAAAAAGATGATGTTTGTTTTTTAACCTGTATTTCCCCTAGCCCTGGAAACAGACGTATCCTGAAAAGCTGCTTGGCTTTGTAGCAACCAGGAAAGTTTATTTCCCACCATTTTGCTTTACCTCGTCGTAGAACTCCGGGCTCTGGTTGTGATGCAGCACAGCTGCATACGCGTTGGATGTCAGGAGCTGGCCTCCAGGTTTGCCATAGATACACTGGAAATACAAATAAGCAGCTTGATTCAGGGTTGCTGCCACCCTAAATTAGATGACCGAATGGAAACAGTGAGCATGGAAACCATTTTCCTATTGTTCTGCTCAGCCTGGTTGGCATATGGTACAAAGCTGCAAACAAATGTCAGCCTTGGGTCAATAGAAATAAAAGGTGCCCACCTTTAATGGCCTGGCATCAGCTTCATCTGAATCCCTGAACTCAATGCAGACAGCAATGTTCCTCGCCTGAATTAGAAGAAAAGAGGAGGATGAGCCACATCCACAGGTCAACAGCATCACTCCAGAGCCCACCAAGTCACTCACCTTTGCAAACACCTTCTGGTTCTCATACTTCAGGTGCAAGGGGTACACATACAGGTGGTTTTTGTAGACAGTAAAGGGATAACAGTATTTTGCAACTTCTGGGACAAGCTCCTCCACTTCAACTGCAATGTTCTCACAGCTCTTCTCAAAAGGCTTTATAGGAATATAAGAAGCTGTCACACAATCTAAAAGAGAAGGAAAGGATGAGCATATGCTGCACAAACATGGGAAGCACAGCTCATGTGGCATGAAATCTGTAGGTCTGAAACTGCCATTGCTCCCAAGAACTCAGTTCTCTCCATACCAGAGGGCCACATGTGTGACCAGGCAGCAAGGTATGGTTCACTCCATGAAAATAATTAGGGGGAAATTCTCCTCTCAATCATGTAACACCTGAGGTCCCCAGCTGCACTAGCAACACTGAGCAAAGACGGGGCACAGGAACCACAGGGCTGTGCTCTTCTTGCCAGAGGGGACTGCAGAAGTGTCACTTTGCTGAAGCTCTGGGGAAAGTCAAAGGGCCTTTTGGCCTTCCCATGTCTGGGCAGGGATGGCTGCTCTGCTCAGCACCTCCATCTTAAGACTCCAGGAATCTGACCTGTTACTGCTTTATAAAATATGCAGATACCACATGATCAAAGAAGATGGGTTTCTGAAACGACAGCTTGAGACTGACTTCTCAAAGTGCACAAGTCCCACAGTGTCAGAACTTTCCCACCCTCTGCCTCCATCAAGAGAGTTTTTAACTCAAGTCATGGTGTTGGAGGAAAGGGAGAAGGAAGGCAGCCTGCTAAAAAGTCTTTTAGAAAGGGAAGCAGATGGCAGAATCCATGACAGGATACGGGATGATCCTGTGATGTGACACTGAACACATCACAAGTGTGGAGAATCAAACTGAACATGTAATGTTATGGATCAAAAATGTTATCTGAGCTCAATGTAAGAATAATGGCAAAAGCAGACAGGTGGCTTCCTTTAGATTTAGGATGTGACAGCCAAGCAGAATGTGACACCCTCAGGTAAACCTCTCTCTCCATAGAATCCATCAGAAAAACAAGTCAGTGGTTGTGTTGAATTACTGATTTCTTATTTCAACCCCAATATGTTCTTGCTAATGAAACAGAAGAGCTCCCCATACAAGCACTAACTCCTGAGGCTAGCATCATCAGCATTTATTTTCAGATCCGAGATACTTACTTGTGAAGTCCAGTGGGATGTCCTTGATGACAATATTTAACTGGGCTGGAATGATCTGCAGTTTTGTCTTCTCTGGTCTGCATTAGAAGAAAGGAACGAGATGGTGAATCTTGAAAATTCAAGTGCTGAACCCATCAGCAGGGCTTTTAGTTACCTCCTGAGTATTTTACAAATTGTTATCTCATGCTTACACCTACTGCTTAAAAATGTATGTTAAAAGGCCTGTTCAGCCTCTGCACCAGGCTTACTTCTTGTACTCTGCTAATAGCTTCAGCATATCTTCATTCGAGAGTTTGCCACTGTCTTGTTTGTACAAGGGTGAGAATTTTCCTTCAGCATCAAGAGTGCCCTGGGAGTCTTTGAACACCGGTCTGCAGAAAAGAAGAGACACATCCCCTAAATGATGGGAAAGATGCAGGCATGGGAAAATCAAGGTTCAGAATACACATGGTATGTTGCACACGACCAAATCCCAGTCCACTGTGACAGTCATTTGGTGTTCCCATGTCATTACTGTCCCTTGTGTCAGCACCAAATGGCAATTTAGCCACAGGAAGCAGTGGCAGAGAACTGAACTTGCCCGTAGGGCCATCTTTTGACATGAGTTTCACTGAAATAACAGCAATGAAATACAGTCACTATCTCCAGTTGTTCCCAAGAACATTCAATTAATGAATGTTCTGAAAAAGCAGAGCCAGAAGTGTAACTGCTGATTGTCTCTGCTTCTGTCCCCTCCCTGGCAATGTATGGTGCCAGGGGGTAATTTCTGCACCAGTTCTCACAGTAGCACAGGACAGGGTAACCCAGCCACAGGGATGTTCTGCTTTGAAATCAGTAGCAGCAGGTCAGCAGGAAGGTTACAGTCTTCCCAGCACTGTTTACTATTTAATATTTTGTTTCTAATTCTAGAGAGAGTATTTCAGGCCAATCCATGCTCTGTCTGAGAAGTCAGGGCCAGATTCTGCCCTCTGTTGCTTCCACGCAGCCTCACTGACTTCAGCAGCTTGGCCTTTAGCCCACTCAGCCACATCAGCCTGATGCTGTCCCAAATCATTGACAGCAGCAGATCCCAACCCAGGAAAAGCACAGTCTGAGGCCACTAACCTGGCAGCCCAACCAAAGGGCATCCTGTACTGTCCCAGACGGCTGCACACCTGCTTGGCCACCTTATGGACCTTCTGGGCTGTCTGAAAAACACAAGAGAGAAGGTGAGCATGTGCCACTGCTTCCATGCTGCACTGGGAAAAGAAAAGAGGGCTGCATTCTCCAGGGAGGAGATGCTCTGTATTTCACAATGCACAGCACTGCATACACACAGCATAGCACGGCCTGAGGAGCTGATAGAAAATCCCTGTCACTTCACACCATGCACATTTATTATAGCACAGGCAGCAGAATGTATGGGGATCAGACTTTGCCAGAAAGCAGCTAAAGAGCGGCAGAAACATCCCACGTTACAGACCACACTGCTGCCCACAGCAGCATGCAGTATCACTAAGCAGACCCCCCCCACAGCCCCATCTCACCTTCCCGGGGTCCGAGTTTTTCATGTATGGCTCTGCACAGTGTGTAATGCTGCCCTGCAGCACCTTTTCCACACGGGCCACCAGGAAGATCTCCGCATGTGGGTCAGTCACAGAGAAAACACCCTACAACAGACGAGACAGGAGACTGTTAGCAAGTGGGATACCCTACTTGTAGCACTGGGTTTGGCCCCAATTGTCCTCTCCCAGAGGGGACACAGAACCTGCTCTGGCAGCTGCCATGGATGGGCCATGGGAGCTATCAAGGCTTGAGAATGGTCAGCTCCTGAAGAACTCTAGTTAGTGCCTGTAAGCCCACAGTAGCAATCAGGCAGAGACTGACCAAAACACGAAGCTACTGAACAACCACAGCCTCACAGAGACACGGAACGAGAAGACAAAGTCAGTTCTTCACCCGTTTTATGTAGCGCAGGCAGGACTCAGGGATCCCATGCACGAGGCTCTCGCCTGGCGAACGCCCCTTCACGTCCTCCACCTTGGAAGCTGATGTATCCAGCAGCATGTCACGGACAGATGGAGGGTTCAGGTCCACGTGGAAGTCTGCAGAAATCTTGCAGTTATTTTTCAGGTCAAACAATGCCAAGCTGAGGAAAAAGGGCTCAACCTGCAAATGGAATCTGTGTGTCAAAAAGTGCCTGGTACCAACTCAAGGTTGTTCACGTGCATTGCCTTCCCCACCAGCCATGCCTCCTGTATCTGTTTGTTCCATTAGTTTTGTCTGTCAGAATTTTCCCAGATTCTTACAATTCATGCTTATTTGTTTTATGCATTCATAAGTCTACTTTTCCCCTTCATTATCTTATGTTTTGATCTAATCAATTTTTAAAAAGGCTTTCATTAAAAAAAATAGAAAGACTTTTCTATAAATGATAAACTACAAGTTTGGAGAAAAAACGATCCGAATTACTCAGAGCTGTTTAACCCTGGTAATGGGACAGAAAGCAACTTAAGAATGTCTATGTACACATCCTGGAGAACCCCTCTTATTGCCTGCAGTCCATCAGCTCTGGATGGCCCATCTGCAGACACTGAGAACGTTCCTTTGCTGCTACACAAGGGAGCACAGAAGCAAAGTAGGTGCAAACCACCTCCCAACCAGGAGAGCTGGCACAAAGCTGGGGATTCTACGTGCAAAATCTGCATATATACTAAATGCAATACTAAAATGACCTAAATAATAAGAACATGCTGATTAGGTCCAGCACTGGGCTGATAATAGCAATCAAATAATATCAATCTGTTATCAGTAATGCATTCATCTGCTGGGAGGGACTGAAGAACAAGTTTGGTGTGCTGGCTGATCCTACCAGGACTGTGATACCATCAGCACAGACAGGTCAGCTGGTGCTGCTGCCTCCCAGCCCTGCAGTGCCATCTGCTGCTCTGGGCATCTTTGTGTCAAGGGCTGACTCTGATGCAGGACATGGTAATGGGAAGAATGTCTTGGGAGAAAAGACTGGAGGAGAGTGGTTTATTCAAGTCTGGCAGACCAAAGCCAGAGCAGAGATATAATTGCTAGCTGCAATTTTCTGGGCTGCAGAATAAGATACAAGGAAAAGCTTTTTAGTCTAAGGCACAGCTTTGGCACAATAACAAATGCATGTAATAAAGTGGCTGTGAATACTGTTGGTCTGGGAGACAGGAGATTTCAGAACAGGGAAATCCCTTGCCATTAGAGGAAATGAAATAAAACACAGCAGTGGGTGGCTTGGAGAGGAGCTTAATCATTTACCAACAGGACTTTCATGGGGATCCAGAATATTGCAAATACACTCCCTGTTCCCTGTGCATCTGAACCTCTGGTTTCCTAGTATTCCCAGTTCCTGGCAGGCCAAAGTATGTTAGGGCAACTCCATCCCAAGACATATTCTGGAACACCAAAATACTGAGGCAGGCAAACCCTGCAAAGACCCTGGGCCAGCAGACAGCACCTGCCCAGGCCCCACCATAGCTCATGGCAGAATGGGACTCCTTTATCCATCCAGATCAACCTGCCATAGGTTTATGTTGCCAGTAGACAAAGCAGGAAATGCCAGAGCTCTCCTTACGTTGGTGGGTCCTCCCTCTGGCTGGTCGCTGAGCTGAGCGAGGAGGTTGAGGGACAAATCTTGGCAGCAGACCACAAAGCGCCTGCTGCTCTTCTCCTCGAATGGCTTCACGTCCGGCTCCATCCCTGAGAAGTCGAGCCTCTAGACAGCAAACAAACAAATCTGGTCTCATTAAAAAAGAAAGCACACCCCCAAATAATGTTAAGGGGTCACATTACAGCCAGTACAATCTTGACCATTTTTGTTTCAGTGGTGCAAAAAGCACAAGACGCTCACAGATGAATGCCATTTTGTGATGTTACACAAATGTCTTCAAGACATGAATTCATGGGGATGTATCAATTTTTAGCAATCTGGTTTGTAGAGCACAGAAAACTAAACCTCAGAATGATTTCAGTTCCTTCCTGCTTTGCTGTAACCCTGGGGATCTTCCCAAAACACCATTTAGAGCTTGGGGAAGAAAGCAGAATATAAGCCGTCGTTACCCTCAGAAAAGTATCTTCCACTTTGAAGATCTGACTAGTTTAAGAGATGGTCCCTGTGCCTGAAATAGAGAGAAGGCACATGCTTTGGGGATCATGAACATCTTGAACTGAAGGCATTTCTGGACGCATGGCAATAAGTGGTATGGTATGGTTAGCAACAACAAAGGCTGCCCGCAGAGCTGTCTGGGAAATCCAAACAGCTTTGGTTATAATCACATCCTTCCTAACCCAGCACACCCATGGCTAATTAGTTCCTGAGCCCACCCTTCTCAGAGAGCAGGCACATATGTGACCAAAATACCATCAGCAGGGGAAAGACTCATAGCCTTCACCACTCCCACTGTCCTGGGCACCAGGGGCACAGCTACCAACCCCCCTAAACATCAGCACATTTCTCAGTGACAATCTGGCACGGTTCTGTTTGCTTTTTCTCCCTCAAATTCTGCAGAACCTGCTTGGCAAAAGTGAGACACGGATCTCACAATCAAGTAATTTGTGCAAAACAGGGTGCAGTTGTTCATCTGATTCTGAGAAATTCTTCCCACTGTTTTCTCCATTTCCCTTCTATGGGGAAAGCACAGTGCAGGTATATGTTCCTTCTCCCAGTTTCCTCAGCAGCAGGCACCCAAGCACGTACACACTGCACTGACTGGGGAGGTGATTCAGGATGTCCAGTCTAAGAGCAGATCTGACTGATTCACACCACGATGTAGAGCTCTGTGTATGCAGGGAGGGCAGAACATCTAGCCAAAATTAAAACAAACAAAAAAAAGTTCTGTGTGCTGCACTGTGTGGTATTTTCATTTGTATTATTCGACTAATTAATAGGAAACTTCTTCATGCTTCTCTTATTAAAAAAAAAATAATAATAAAAATAAACAAAAAAACGCCTAAATCTCTCCTGGTTGCCTCAGGACTATCTGCCAAACACTTTAAGGAGGCGCCAGGAAAAAAGCTCATTTAGTACAATTAAATTTTTTAAAACCTAATTACACTTCCTTGTTAAACCAGAAACCAGGATGTTTTTCTTCACAGGTGTGAAGAAGCCGCAAACGTTCCAGAAAGGGAACCAGAAACTAAGAAAGGACTTGGAACAATTCTCTGCAATTGTATTAACAATTGCAGCTCATTCCACTGAAATCCCACAGCTGGGTCTTGGCAGAGAGCTCAGCAGAGAGGTCAAAGCTGAGCAGAAAACAAACCAAATAGTGTCCAATCCCCTACTTTGGGCATTAGAACTGTGTGTGGAGTTTCTTCTGCTCTCCCCACCTGTGAAAACTGCAGTTCACCTCTAGCATCGCTGTTTGTTCCTCCAGATGTGCTGAACCCATGCAGCACTGCAGCTCTCCTTGCCATCCCACTTCTGCTGCTTTTGCCCCACTGTGAAACTTTCCCAGAGGCCCAAAGGATGAGTTTGAGATGCAGAAACAAGATGCATCACAGAAGCCAGAAAAGCTGGAGGGAGGCCATGTGGGGGGCTACTGCAAATGCTCCTTTATTTGAGCTATCAGGTGAGCATTGATTTGTTCAGCCCACATTGACAGGGACTTAGGCTGAACTCCTATTCTCCAACCTGCCAAAAACGTGCTGTATCTGCAGGCAAATGCTGTGGTTGTTTAAGGAAATAGGGGAAGCACGATGCTAAGGGAGCAAAACCTCACATCTGCCAACAGGGGAACGTTTACCTGGACTTCTGGGTCAAAAGAAAAGAGGTTTTGTCTTCCATCATTTCTGCTCAGTTTGTTCAGCTGATCTGTTTCTCTTCCATACTAGGACAAAGAAAAGCACTGATATTACTGCCTGGCCTCACATCCATTCAGTGAAAGAAAGGGAGCAAAATAAAATAAATATTTTTCAGGTATCCTTTGTGATGGTGCAAGGCTTCCCAGCTGCATCCACCAACACCACTCAGAGTAAGGCAATGTGTCTCTGCTAACTGAGAAAGCAGACAGAAGTAGGCAGCTGCACTCTGGATCATGCAGGAGATAGTGGTGGAGAGAGCTGTAGATGGGGCTGGGAGAGCAATCCCTGCAAACACAATACCTTCATCAGCTCTGGATGCATGCTTCTCTCCAGGCTTTCCAGGATGTTTTCTGATTTTCCCTGCGTGCTTGATTCATCATCTGCAAGGACACGAAAAGCAGATGTTCAAAACAACTGCAGGAGCACCATTCTGTTTTCCTCTGCCAGAAAGCATCCTGCAATATTTGCTTACAATAGCACAAAAATAGTTTATGGATAATCTATGGAGACTTTTCCACTTGGATGTAAGATTTTTCCATACGTTACTAATAGCAGAATGTACTATTAACAGCCTGCTAGGTTTTTCCAAAGCAGAACTTCAGCCCAGATCCAACTTTCCAGGGGTCTTGAAACGTAGCCACGGATTTCCCATCCAGAGGAAGGGTCATGTTTCTCTCCACTTTTATCCTTCAGAATATTGTCTGCATTACACTAAGTCATTTGGCATAACATCCTTTGTCAGCCACAATACTTGCAATTAATCCACAAAGAAAAATGGATGCTTCTGCAGGCACCCTGCTTGCTTCCTGCTAGAGAAGGATGAAGGCAGGTACTGATTTATAAACTGACCTTGTGCAGCTTCCACAGTATCTTTCTTCTCTTGCACTGAACTCTCACTATTGCTCTGAATGATCTTTCTCAGAGTCACCAGCCACTCTTCCATCTCCTGCTCTGTTTCAGCTGCAAGGTAGTGGCTGTACTTATCTATCGTCTTGAGTTCAAATGCATAGCGGCGCATTTTGGGACACTGAACAAAGAAGAAAGGGCAAGTTTTGTGTTACGCCTCCCCCAATAAATCAGCACAGCACTTTCTGCAAAGCTCCTCTCTGAAAAAGCAACCTGAACTGAAATACTGTGACAGGGAGAAGAATCACCTCACCATATAAGGACCCTCCTCGGTACCTCTGCTGCAGTAATCACAGAGGGCTGTATGGTTGCAATCATGTGCAATATAGCTCCACAGCTGCCAGTTACTCTGAGAGTGGAATTAAGCCAGAACGAACCACAGACATTGCACTGAGGAACAGCAGCAGGCTCCCTCTTATGTCATTAGACCTTTCATATTTACCCAGAGAAGCCAGGAGCTGGATTTGCCCAACACAATAAGTAATGTGGCACATTTAGAGGAATCCATCTTAGAGGAAAGCAGTTCAATATAATTTTCTGATCTCTGTCTTTAAACAGCTTTTCCTGATGAGAAACCCAGGCAAATCTGATGCAACTTGGGCAGTACATCTTGTACACCACCAAGAAATCTTTGCTTTTGCGTTAGCTGTATTCAGAAAGATAAATGGAAATGCACAGCTCTGACTCATCTGTGCTGAAGCAAACAGCCAAAGTAATTCAAGCTGCCATGTACTGGCTCTGCCACACTTGGTGCTTGGAGCTTCAGCTCTGACAGGAACAGCAGAAGGCACAGCAGTGATGCACTGCTACACTTGGCTCTCAACCCAAGTTGAAGCCCAGTAAAAATACCTTGTTCTAAAACCTTATAGGCACTTTGGGAGTGGTACACCCAAAGGGCTGCACACTTGGGTTAGTTGGTAGGCCCTTTCTTTCACCTCTCAGTGTCACAGAGTGAACATTTCCATCTCTGAGCTTGCAAAGCATAAGCCCAAGTACAGGCACACCTACCTGGACAACATCATTACAAGCATCCAGGAAAATACAGCCTTTGGATTCTTTTGAAATTTTCTCATCTTTGTAGGAATTAAGAATGTAGGAACCATCTGTGAGTTGTGACAGGTAAAAATATCTCCTCTTGAATACCTGCAAAAGTATAACAACTCACTCATGGAAGTACTCACACTGCTGGATATCATGAGCAACAGTCTCAGTTTCTGCCCTCCTGCTATTGAGAAAATATTGTTAACAAGAAGCACTGATGACCCTTGAGTGTTGCAGATGCACCCCTCTGAGAATGACTTGGTTTTGTAAAGAGAGATTTTGTTATCTGCTTTAATTTTAATGTCTCTGTTGTTATTATGAGTTTGTCCATCTAAAGCAAAGCCCCAGGGCTTCTAGCTCCTCTCTCAGCTGGCTCCAGCCTCAGTTTGTGCGCATGGCAAATCTAGATCAGTGCAAAGGATTGATCCTGCCCTCCAGCACCTATTTCTAGAGTTTTTGTTTGTTTATTTGTTTGTTTTTGATAAAGAATTACAAAGTAAGGCTCCAGAGGACTTTGTAACAGACGTGGAAAGCCCTAGTCCTCAAATGCAAGCCAAAGAACACTGCAATCCATGCAATCGCTCGTGGTTTCATTTATTGTGGTTTTGTGTTGCCATTTTTTCTAACACATCTGTTTTCATGAACTGGCTTTGGTTTAGCAAGTTCAGTTCTCACCTCAAATGCAGTAAGTTTGAGAGAGGTATTTGTATGTTTGAGTTATGATTATGAAGAGTGAATTAATTAATTAGCCAGCACACTCTCCAGCTTTCTCTCAGAACGCCTTCCTCCACACTTGTCAGCCCATGGGCACTGGACTATAATTCAGGAGAGCATTTTGGCAGCAATTAAGACAGCACCATATGCTGGCAGGTGTGTGAGGCACGGGGTGCATCTCACAGTGACTGGATATCACTCTTAGCAGAACCACGAAGCACCCCAGGGTGAAGCAGCATTGCAAAGCTCTAAGTGTTCCCACTGTTCTGAACACATGGAATAGCTACAAAAGAACATTTTTCACCCCAGATGGGAGACTACCAGTAATTCTGTGCCCCCATCACTGCTGACACAATCACACGTTCAATAAAACCACTTGCTCACTTGCATGGAACTGGAAGGGAGCACTGTGCCTAACCCCTCTGAATGGTATCCTCTGGCATCATTTAGATAAATAGCTTGCAGCAGAGACTGTAATTACCAACAAAGCAAAGGATCTCACTGCAGCCATCCCTCAGCTGTACAGCTGAGAATACAGCTGAGAATAACTACACAGTATTCTCTCTGTGCTGTGAGAAGGCAGCTGCATGGTGGAACACTGGACAGGCTTCTTGCCATGGCAAAAACCTGTGGTGGAACTATTAAAAATTTCCACTGCAAAACCTAAGCAATGTCAGGCCAGATTGTGTGCAAAGGAGAACAAGAGACAAGGCAGCTGTTGCTTTGAGGTCAGTAGTGCTGTCTCCTCAGTGACATCATCCCTGCTTTTAGAGCAAAGGCTTGTCATTTCAGTTTAAAGCTGCTCTCCGTACATATTTCCTACCAGTAAGGAAACTATCAATTTAGAGAGTCTTCTTTGCAGGGCAGCTGTTTGTTATTTAAATTACCTTCCTCTTCCTAGCCTCTGCTGCTCATTGCGAAAACAGTCTTGGCTTACTTGAGCACACCTTGCCCTTGTGCTCAGCTTGCCTGTTGTGATTTGAAGTGCACTGGGCTTAAATTCTGGGAAGGGAAGGATCAAAAGCTGTTTCCAGACTGCATTTTCCAAGCCATCTTGAGACGCCCTACAAGAGGGGTAGACACACCCAAACCTGAAACCATCCCTGCACTCCCACTGCCTTTAGAGATGGGATCTGAACTTAAATGAGGTTGTGTCTTGTTCACAATTAACCTAACATGGGATAAGTCTCACCCTCATGGTAACAGTGATTGTGCTGTTGACATTTGCTTTGTGCAACCAGCCTTGCTTTATCACACCGCCCTTCTGGGAGCACAGAGATGAGGAATCCTGAAAGAGAGCAAAAGAGCAGAAAAAGAGCAGGTCAGCTTAACTGCCTCCCATGTAAAATCCCCCTGGGACACAAGGGTATGCCTGCACTGGAAAGCAATCCTGTTAACCACAGCGATGTAGTTAACCCCATAGTGTAGAATGCACACTTAACATGTATAGTGTTATCCCAAGAAAATTCAGAGTCATCTCTTTCCAACAAAGAAACAACCTAGCTTGGGTCACCTTTCAAAGGAAAAAATACATCTATGCTGACAGAGCTGCACGGGGGTTTTGCAATGAGGAAATGCATATTGGTCCTTAGGCAGTATTTCACAAAGCTGGGGAAGTAGGACATTTTCTAGATGGTCTCTGAGGACAGTTGCAAAACGCAGCACTTCAGATTCATTTCATCATTTCCGTTTGCATAAATCAACTTTCCATTTTAAATTGAGGCAAAAGAACACCAAACCCAAACAGCTGAAATGCGATTGACTTGTTTTGCGTTTATCAAATCAGAAAGTTTCAAGTGACCCAGCTGCACTGTTCTTGGCACATTGGTTGGGACTGTCCTGCCTTGTGCTCCCAGAAAGGGAGAGCTGCCCTCCACCCATACCTGGCAATGACCTCCACTAGAGACGGAGGGAAATGAGATGAAGGAAACTTGTCCTGTGCCTTCCAATGACTCAGCAGCAGAGGTGAACCTGGACTATTTGCCAGTGAGCTATCAAGGCACTGCTTTATATCATCTCCTGCATCCGAAACAGCAGCTTTTCAACTCTTTTCTTGCCAGACTTCCAATTGAAAAAAGTTTCTAATGCTTTATTTCCCTGGGTTTTTCCTTCATAACGTTTAAACTTTTTTCATCCAGAGAATCAAGAGAATCCTTTTGCATGAATTTCCATTGCATATCCTCATATAAATGTTCTGTCAGGAAACTATAACAGAAGCCTTTAGATACGGCCAAGCCAAAAGACACGAATGTCAAAATATCTGCCAAGGTACTTGGGATGCTCTTCCATTACCAACAATGGTAACTGCATTTGTTTGTGTATTTGGGACACTGATCAGAAGAAAGCAAGCTCTCCACCACATTTGGATGGCATATCTTTGTCTCTTTACTTTTTCAGAGGCATGCTGATAAGACACCACACAGCTCTGTCTCCAGCCAAAAGTAAATGCTATTAAGGAGGTAACGGATCAAGTGAACAGCATACTACCAACACAGCCAATAAATCAAAGCTAGATTCGACAATACATTTCCATCTAGGAAAAAGCTATCTCAGTCCAGACAAGAAGTGTGCTGGGACATACAAAACAATTACTAAAAGCACGCTGAAGTAACTCTCCAGAACTACAGCACTGCAAGAAAGAAACTTCCCTGTTCCTAAGTCTGCTCCTCAGCAGCATCTCAGTGCCATGCAGATCTTATTGGCTGCTTTAAATTATGGCCATGAAGAATTTTACTCAGTTTGTCAGTTGGCTTTTTCTTTTTTTTGGTTTTTATTGCTGCACTGAATCAAGTGGAAAAGCCGTGAAAAACTTGATGGCTCATCTTCCCCCTAATTTAGGAGACTCTTGGCTCTGGCAGATTGCCTTGTCCCACTTTCAATTAGATCAATGTCTCAGTTTTGGCCCCATATCTGTAGTATGAAGCACCTCCCTAGAAAACCACTGCTGGGAAGTGAATTCTAACTTTGCTTTGTGAAATCAGCCTTTTAACAGATCTTACAGTTGGATATGGTAAAACGTTTTCTCCTTACCTCATCTTTTTCAAAGTCTTCATCGATTTCAAACACGTGGCTTGGAATCTTGTCTGGCCTGAAGGATTTGCTGAAATCACAACACATTTGAATTGTTAATGACTGGGGAACACAGATCCTCTACACCAGCTATCCCGTGCCAGTTACACTAGCAAGTTCCGCAGAAGGTGCTAGGAGACCTCCACCCCTTACAGCTGGGGAGAGCCAACTTCTGAGCACACCTTGTGGAAGCTAAGAGCAAAGACCATGCAACTAGCTTTGTTTTATCTGTTTGTCTCTGCAGAGTTTTTGCTGACTTGCATTTATGCAGCACAGGGATTGAAAGAAGGTCCATCTGCCTTCCATCTCACTAAAAGAGAAGCCTGATCAGGCTGCAAGATGATTCGCAAATTTTAATATGATTTGATCAGTGCTGTTGCTCCATTGCTGCCTCACTTCTCTGTAGGCTCTTCAGAACAGACCTACTTTGACTGTTTCTCCTAAGCCTGATCAAACTATGGCCCTGTGACCACACATTAGTATTCCAAGGGAGTGTGACACTTACCATGGCAACATGCGAAAGTCTCCTGAGTATTCCTCATATTTGTAGTTCACCACGTGCCAGTCGGAGCTGTAGGTTTTAATGCACTGAAAGGAAAACAATAGAGCTCTTTGAGAGTTACAGCAAGCAGAACAAAACCATGCACAAGTCCAAAAGTTTACAGGCTGCTAGGTGAGGTAAGCAGGGTTGCTTCACTTATTTTGTGCTGCCACACAGAACTTCATAGGAAACTTCTCAGTATGGAGACAAAAATCACACAGCATCTGGCTAGAGACAGCTACTGATTTTGAATCAACAGAGTCCCAAGATTTTAAAAAAGAAGTGATTTGGGATTGCTTCCTTCACAAGAAAGTTTTCCTGTCCTCAGAACTGCAGTGTCTCTCATTCAGTGCTGACCATCACTTTGCATTTATTTCCACTGCCCTTGGAGGGGAATGGTCCTAGAGAGCAGCATTTTGCAGAACAAACCTGCAGCACTCAGGATGCAGCCAGGGAAGCTGTGCAGCCCAGCCCTGCTGCACACCTGCACCTTGCAGCTCAAGCCACACACATTGTCTGAGTACAAAACCTGCTGGGAAGAAGCAAACCATAGGAGGCACAAGTGGGAACTAGCTAGTGCAAACACCCTGCCAGCAACCAGCTCTTCCCATGCAGGAAGAAACAATCTGCAACTTGCAGACCAGCAGCTACAGCAGAACATCTTGCCTGAGGGAGAAGGTGCTGTGGGCAGGAACTGCGTGGACTTTTGCCCCTACCTCTTTGACAAAGAGGCTCTGAGCTTTCTTGAGAGCATCTTCTGGCACCGTAGACTGGACAGTCCTTCTCTGCCGACTGATGACTGAGAGCTGCAAGGAAAAGGGGAAAATGGTTTCATTGCAAACTGGGTCTCCAGGGTTTGATGCTTGTTTTGAGTAAACGCAGTGGGCCCAAATCACCAGGGGATCCTTTCACTTTTATGTGTCAGTAACAGCCAAAATCAACGTGTGGCCAAGAGTGGAAATTTTCCAAGGTAAGCAGGACCGGAGATGAATGAGCCTCAAAGAGAAAAAACAGCCAGAATAAACTCACAGACACATCTTCGATCGGAAATATCAGCAGGTCCCGGAGGGGATCGCTGTAGATCTGAACTTTGCGTTGGAGGATTACATTCTCATAGTCCAAGGGTTCAACCACTTTGGTTTTTTCCTGTAGGAAAAATAGAAGAGAGTAACAATTACATACATATATAAAATAACCAATAACTACCATCTTGCACATAATTTAGTCAGATGTCTTCAAACCATGTTACCAATGGATTGCCCATTAACTCAACAGTTGGATGCATGCACGATGCAAGGAAGCACTGGCATGCATGCTTTGCTGTGCTGGAAACAAGGGGTTAAATCATTCTGGCCTGCTTATAAACTACAGGAAGAAAGCAAGTACTGCACTGCCCTTGCCCAGGCATAGTCTCTAATTTCTTAATGGAGCAAGAAATCGTCTTCCACAGGCTGCAGTTTTAACAGCTGCAAGCTCCAGCTTCCTCCAGTACGAGCAGAGCTCAGCAGCAACACAGGCTCCTGCAGCAGCATGAAGCTGGTTTCGCTAGATGAGCTGATGAGTGCCTTTAGAAAGTGCTGCTGGCAGGATGGGAACAAGCTGCCTGCAATTCCAACACAGGGATCCTCTCTGTGGAAGGAAGATCCCTCTGGAAATGCAGGAAAGCCCTCTGCATAAACCACACCCGTGGCTGGAAAACTCTAGAGCTTGGCTTTGCTCTTATTTACATTTCTGGGCAGCAAGAGGAACTTCTCCAAAATCCCTGGAGTCATCATTAAAAGCTATTAGAATGCCAGCACGTTTTCTCTTGTATTACTTCTGTTCATGCTACAAGTCCAGAAAACAGAACTTAAAAAAACAACCACAAAGGCAACTTCCAAAGCGGGAAAACATCATCTCAGCTGTCCAGCCCTAGACATCAGCATTTGTAAGTACAAATCGGGCACTGCAGTTGAGAAACTTACTTTGTACACCGAAAGCAAACACACAACAGCACATGCACATGAAGAGTTACAATAAAAGAGGAAGGAATTTCCAATTTTATCTCTGTTTGAATTCCAGCTAAAAGTCTGCTGGTGCCTGGCTGTGCTATGGATGGTTCTAACATGCGATGCCAGGCTGGCAGGTACCCATGGGAGAGCATGCCCCTGCAGGTGGGGCTGTCTGCTCTTAGAAAAGGAATGTCAGAATCTCTTTAATCATCAGCAAACTTAACTGAATATTTTCACTTGGATGAACTGTTTGCTGGCTGTTCCTCCATTCCAGGCGCATACCTGGCAAGCTTGTGATATGTGCAATGAAATACAAGATGAAATATTTTCCCCAAAACACTTCAGAAATGCAAGGAGGGTACCTCTCAGACTGCATTTCTCAGGACTGCATCCCAGCAGCAGGATGACATCCCAGCTGCTCGCTGAGGGAGGACAGCACGGAACCTGTGTGCAATCTAGCCTGTATTACCAACATGAGTGATGTCTCAGGGGCAGCTGCTTTGCCCTGCTTCTGACTGTCCACAGAAAACATTTTACTTTTGTCTAGGGAAAGTACACCTCCTGCCCCAGGCATTCTTGCATTCAAAATGCCTATTTTCCATGCTTGCAGGAATCCATGATTTCCAAGGATTTGCTCAGTTGAAACGGTTCCCTCTTAATCGCTCTTTGGAAAATTTTGCCTCACTCCTAATGCAGTTCTAAAAGAAAATTCCAGAGCCTACTGAGCAACACTGGAGCATAACAGGGAGCAACCCACTGGGTCACAGCTGGGGAAGGGCAGTGTGGCCCCAAAGAAAGCCCATGCTGCAGTATGAGAGCTGCCAGCCCCAGCACTGCTTCTGCTCCAGGATCTGAGTTGCACAGGGATCTCACGTAAAAGGAAAAGACTGCCAGAAAAACAGGAGTCCCTAAAACCCAGCAGGAAGATGGAGAGAAGGGATCCAATTTTTCCTTGGTTAGCCTCACACTCTTTAAATGCTTAATTGAATTTGGTTAATCATCCAAAGCACCAGTCTTATTTCATTACAATGCTACGCACTGCTGCGGATTTGCCAAGCATGGCACGTTAATGTGAATGAACACATTGGGATGCTCACAAACTGTTCTCCCATTTGTAGGCATAAAGTCTGGTGTCCCTAAATCTCAACAGCCCTGTTGCCATCCCTGCAGCAATCCCACCAGCAACCCCAGCATGAGCTGCTTAAACTCACACCAGCTCACATCTCACCCTGCCGTAAGGTTAGGGTGAATTAGATTCCTTCTAAGAGTCCCGTGCATTGCCGTGGTGTTAAGTAGTGGCTTTGGGTACTCAGAATTCAGCTGTGTGATGGCTCTTTGCAGCATAAGTGCAAGACAACGCTGCACGCAGTGCACCCTGCGTGACATAACGCAGTTAGTTGTCACAGGCCAAGAGGGGAACCACAGCAACGTCTCAAAGGATGTAGGTCAAGCCATATGCAAGCAGAGCAACTGCTGAGAAAAGGATGTGGTGTGGCCTCTGCCTGCTGCCACAGAAAAACGGACACCTCCGTCAGTCTGTCAGGGCCCTGCAAACAGAGCAGCAGAGCAGGAGGGAGCCCCCGCTCCCCCTCTGGTCCCAGCAGGGCAGGAGATAAAATGCTAAGCCCTGAAAAGCAGATTTTGAAGTCTTAGTTCTTCTGATAAGCAGGGTTCAAGCACACCTCCCAAAGCAGGCCCTGTCCTGCTGCCCGGTGCTGTCACAACAGCAGATGGCACCCACCAAAGCCATTATGAAAGCGGAGGAAGAACTATTACACTAAAGCAATTAAGAGTCTTAGAAACCACAAATTCCTCCACAGGGAAAGCCAATATTCAAGTGCACAGAAATGCTGCCAGTCCAGCAACAAACCCAACATGTTTCTGCAGGAAAAAAAATGCACAGCGCTGCAAGGGCCTGCATGAGGGATGGATGGTCAGCAGGGCCTGGCCAGGTCACGAGCTGCTCTTGGACAACGACACGAGCAAAACAACAGCCCGTCTATTACACTATTGACTCTCCACCAACAAGCAAGCTGGCTGGCATTTTAACAGGAAATTCAATTGAATTGCTTCAACAGAAACATGCCCACAAACGCCAGCGCAAGGCAGCACAGAGAACCGGGCTCCAGGAAAACCCCATGGAAATGTCTCCAGCCTCACTGCCCTGAGCCATCTCCTGTCTGTAGCCATTTGCAAAGCACATAAAAATCCTCACATTTGCTTTATAAACAAGGGTTCACACATTCAATTGGAAAGGGCATTTCTATTTCCTGCTTTTACGGCTCCGAACATAGTGGCCACCTGTCTTCTACTGTCCTGCATTTAAACTGTACAAGTGTGGGGTTTTTTTTATTATGTCAATAATGTTTTTTCTGAGCTCTCGTTCTCCCAGAATTACTATAGGTATAACCGCAGTGACACTAGTATACAGAAAGTGAAGGAAAAATGTTTAATTTGAGGTTATTTTAAAACAGCAGCCTAGGGAAAACGATCAGAAATGCTTGTATTCTCAGTGCTTTCAGGCTGGCTGTCATTTAAAACAAACAATATCCAGTGAAGAAAGCAATCTGATGGCAAACCCAGCTGGTTTGGCTCTGTGTTAACCAGTTTGCTCATTGCATTGACACCCGCTCTGCGTGGGCTGACAGCTCACTTTTCCCCCTGCTCAGCAGAAGGCAGCTCCAGAAGAACTCACAGCCCCAGAAGAACCCACAGCCCCACCATAACGAACGCACCGTGCTCGGCTTTCACTTCTTCCCTATGGTCCCATGGGTATGGTGCACGGCCATCCCTGCCTCCACCAGAACACTCCATGGCTTGGCAGCACTTGGCACACAGTGATTTTTCAGTCCTCAGAAGAGAAGTTCGACCCAGTGCCACAAACCCACCCTCACAAAGCAACTAGAGACACAAGTGATCTGCGTATTGAAAGTGATGCTTCTCTGAAGTGTCTGAAAGAACAGGAAACAGCATGGACCATATGTACATATCAGTGTATCATCTCAGACTGCTCCCAAGATCTAGCAAGCATTTTACTGCCCCTTTACTACTTCGCCTGCAACCTTGTAATACACTTATGTGCAACACCTAGCAAAGCACAGGTATTAAAACAAATCCCATAGGACCAAGTGGGTGAAATACACAGAAAATAGGAGACAAATTCAAAATGGGGAATTGATTCAAAGCTCAAGAGGCAAAAAAGAGGAAGCACACACCCCTTGGCCGTACCAAACACAGACACAGCGCTTCAAAGAGCAGCATCAGCCCAGGGAGGAACCCTGTCCTACCACAATACACAACCTGCAAATGCAGAGAGATCACTCAGAGAAGAAAACTCCCCAGTTATGGCATTGCTCATGAAACCCGAAGGTCGTGGGAAAGTTTATATGAAATCTGGGAACCAAGAAACACACCTGGCAACTTGCACGGGCAAATGGAAGTGAGGGATTTCACTCCATAGAAAAGCTTTTCCAAAAGCAGGGGTTCAGAGACCACCAGTCGTGGCACTCTCAGACCGTGTTGTCCTAAAGAGGTTTTCTTATTTAAGTAACACATCTGTGGCTCTTCACTTTCTCAGCTCCCAGCTCCAGCACTGCCATCTGATCGCATTTGCGGGCTCTAGCTCCAGCTTGCAGGAAGGCTGGAGTGCTTCATTTAAAAAAAACCTAGATTCACACATAATTCATCATCCCAGGTGCCTGGGCAGAAGGAAGAACAACAAAAAGTGAGAAATGCTTTGCTTGCCTATGCCTATCCAACATCTGGAACCATCGTAACCCAGTACAAAGCCAATGCCTTCAGAAGCAGAGGAGAAAGGAAAGAGGTTGGAACAGAGCAACAGGGGAGGAAGGGCAAGCAGGGCGGCAGCGTTAGTCAGCACAGATGGCAGCAGGCACAACACAACGCAGCCTTGCTGCTGCCAAGTGGTTTGCAGGCTTCTCAGCGCAGCCACGTTCAGAGAAAGGCCAGGAGGGAGGCAAAGATGCAGCTCCCATGGGACAGTGCTGTAAATACGGCTGTCAGCTGGATGGAACTGCAGGGCCCAGGGCGAGCTGTGCAGGCATGGGCTATGGTAAAACCACAGGGAGGAAAAACAGTCAATACGGCTGGGTATGAGCAGGCCAAGACTATTTTTATGCTGTCTAGAGAGAAGGAGGTTTAAAAACACAAGGCAAATGCCCAGACAGGAATTCTAGCTGTGCTGGTGGCACAAAGCCCTGTGACCTAGGAAAAATCTGCAGGACTCGGACACAGTTCTGACCCAAAACCCTGGGAGGCTTTGTATGAAGGATATGAAGGAGTTACAGGCAGAGGGGACAGTTGTTGTGGGGAAGCTCTTGGGAAGGCTGAGTTAAGTCTGGAGACAGGGGTTGGAGAAAAGCAGGGCCAAGGAGGCACTGGGGAGGGAGGGAGGAAGGAAGGGGTTCGGCTCATCGGTTTGCTCCTGTCCCAGAAGCAATCAGATCCTCCCTCTGGCAGTGTGGGCTCCATGGTGAGATGCTAGGTGATGTCTTCAACAGGGTAGCCCAGTGCTGCTCATCTCATACCCTGGAAACAGCCATATCCCAGCTGTGGTCCAGGCAGGCACAGCAGATTCTTCCTTCCCCAGTCCCCGGTGCTCCCTCAGCAAGCACTCCCATACAAGGTTGCTGTAACTCCTCTCTCCCTCTTCTCTGCGCTGAACAGAGATGGCTGGCTCTGCCTGGAGTGCTCGCTGAAATCAAAAAATCAAGTGATGGGGAAGGGAGGATGGGTGCACGGTTCTGGCACCCTGCAAGGAAACATCCGTGGTGAAAATTACTCATGTTTTCCATCCTAAAGCACAGTGTTCAAGTCCTGCGCAAAGCAGTCTCTCTGCCTACACCTGTCTGCACCCGCAGGACCAGGCGCACAGGGCAGAAGCCTCAGCTGAGCACACTAAGGCAGATCCTGGCATGCAAATGAAAGAGTATGATGATGGATTACTGCAAAAAAAAACACACAAAAGCCCACAATAGATCAAGTCACTGCAACCTTTCCTTTCCCCCCTACCTCCGGCCCCTTTTGCTGTGTGCACTGGGGCCAGCACATGCTGGGTTCTGGGCTGCTGCACGTTGCTAGTTTGCACTCATTTGGGATTGAATCCAAGGTGGTGAACCCAGCCCAGAACCATGCATCGACTGGAACTTGGATGTCCCCTTTTTCAGTCTTATGCTCAATTCTCTAACAAAAAAGGAAGTGCTTGTAGTTATCAGCATTATCTTTGAGAGCATCAGTTCAAGATAAAAACTTGGAGAAAGCTTGACAAAATGGTCAAGAAATTGATGTCAGTGAAGACAAATAAGCATTTACCCATTATTATTTGCCAGGACTGAGCAGTAAAAGTGAGTCAGGGTCTGAAGCACCTTCAGACTGGCTTAGAGATGATAGGAAGTCAGGATAACCTTCATTTCCTTCCACTTATTTAGAAGTGGACTCCACACTTGACAGTCTTTAGGAGATCACATTTTGAAGCTTAGATCTGCAGCCACAAGAGCCAGAGATGCTGTTTTGTTGTTTTTTTCCCCTGAAAGCTGAGAAAGTTGCGTAATCACTTGAGCTAATGGAAACAGCTGTTCAACAGAGTGGGGGGTTTGCAGCCAACCTGTGCATGTCACCTCTGAAAACAGCACCCCAATCAAATAGGAAACACACCACCAGATTGTAGCTGGGACATCCTACAGCATCTCCAGTCCCCAGATATACCCCAAAATCCCACTTCTCCCTACATGCACGGGTACATCCTGGCTCAAACCCAGCCCTGCTGCCCACGGAACAGAACTCAGTGCATCCCTGCATCAGCAGAGCTGCACCTGCATCCAGCTGAGCATCTGCTGCAGAGAGTGAGAGAGATGGAAACGTGGTGCTGCTCTGATTTTCTCCTCTGAAAATAATAGCGCTAATAGAAATTGGCAAAAAGCTCCTGGTTTCCATGGGACAGCTGAATTTCTGCCAGACATGAATTCTCAAAACATTCTGTAAGTGCAGGAATGCTAAAAAAGGGGAAATAGTAATTAGAACAACAATAATACTTATTTATATAAGCTCTTAACTGGAGCACCCCAAAGTGATTTTCAGATGTCACTGCTATTTCATCATTTATTTATGTAGTACGAGTTTTATATTTAGCATCCAGTTCCAGAAGATCCAACTACAGAACATCTTAAAACAATTAATTGCACATAAGCAGAACTCCTCCCTTTCCTGCCTGCTCCCAAAACTCCTTGTTTTTCACTCAAGAAACCTCGTGCTCTGGGCCAAGCCAGCCCTGCAGCCACTCCTGCATGCAAACCATGGCTGGGGGCTCACCCCAGTCTCACCGCAGAAGAACTGGAGCAGGAAGTCACAGATGGGTTTTGGGTTGCCTTAGCAATAAGGTGAACACCCACAACAGTGAAGTCAAGCCCCAGAGATGGTGGTGGTGATTGAAACAGCTCAGGAAGTTGTCTGCGTAGCCCCCATCTCAGCTCTGCCTGCGGTAGCTGCTAAGTTAAATGGTTCTCTCCTCAGTAAGCACTGTGTGGCTGTATGCTCCATAGCTGCCAGGCAGGCTCTGCAGTGCTTCAGCCCAGCCAAAATAATGCTGTTGGTGGAGGCACCTCCAAGCTTCCCTGAAATGAAGACCTCCAGACGAATGTCAGCATTATGCAAAGGGACAAGGGAGCACAGGGGAAAAGGTTGGATGTAACTTTCCAAACCGCTGCCTGGGGGAGTGGGGTTTGCCTCCCTAAAACCCAGCTTTGTGCTGCATTCAGCCCTCTCCACCGCTTTCCTCCAGGAGATGAAGGCTCCTTTCACTTCTCCTGACTCAGTGTCTCTGCAGATGCATGGGGCTGAACTGCACAAAAAATTCTCCGCTCACGGATTCACCACTTCCACCAAACTCCTGAGAAATGGGTGAGCCACAGCTTTTGCTATACTTTGAGATATCATTACCCCTCGGGTACACCCACCCCAAGCACTCAGCATGCAAGCTGTGGCCCTGCCCTCCATCTGTGCTCTCCTAGCACAGCACAGCTCCAACCTACATCCCAGTCGCCCTGATCACCACCAGAATACAACTTGATGTATGGCTGTCACAGAAAAAAAGATACAGCACCACAATATGACTAAATCCTAACTTTGCCCCGGAGAGAAGCCATCTTTATCCTTAGCTGCACCTTTGCCATGTCCCTACTCACGGGATAGAGAGGCCAGGCTGCTGCAGTAGGGATGTCAATCAGTATGGAGTTAGGGCAGGAGGAAGGAGTAAGGATACTCTGAACCCAAGCAGTGGTCTCCTTCCACACAGCCATTCCCCAAGGACAGCCCTGTGACAGGAGTTATTAATAGGAGAGAGAAAGAAATTGCATTTCAGCAAGAAAGGAGAGAGGGGTGAGAAAGGGGTTAGGAACAAGCAGACCTGACCCCATTAGAGAAGCAGCGGGAAGCAGAGAAAAGCTGTAAAGACGAGACAGGGCTGTGCAGAAAGGAAGAGCCAGCAAGAGAGAGCTTTGATTTGCACTTTTTAAGGGAATGAAAGAGATAGAGGAAGATGGTGACAGGGAATCATGCTCCAGTATTTCTAAGATGACAGCAGTGCCCAAAAAGGCACACAAACCCATCCTTCTCTTCCTTAGCCAGAACAGGAGCGAGGAGGCCAATTAAGCAGGGAAACCTAAAACCACAGCCCTAAAAGCGGTTGCTCTTCTGCTGTGTGTGATTGTGATTTGCATTCTCAGGCCGTAGAAATGTCAAAAGCTTTGTGTAATTTTGCATCATTAGAAATGATAAATCAGTGTGCAAAGAGCTCAGTGGAAGCACGTAAGAGCCACCAAACTGCCTATATAAAAGGATGCTATAATACGCGCTCCAGCAACCCAACTTCAAACGCTCCTGGGCCTCTGGGGGGGGGTTCCACTGCAAATATCTCCAGATACCAGAAAGGGCTGAAATCCCCATCAGCAACTCCCTCGCTGGATTTTGGGCACACCAAATCCCCATCTGCATTGCTGGTGGTCAGCTGCCAGCACTGCTGACAACCATCCGCTCCAGACACTGCCGACAGCAGGTCAGGGCAGATGCTGTCAGTGCAGGGACACTTGCATCTCCATGGCATTGCCTCCAGCACTCAACCAACCACTCTCAGCTTTGCCCAACAAGCATGAAAAGCACAGCCACAGAGCTTGCAACCTGTGGCAAGAGGTGCATGCACACAGCTCACATCCTCAGAGCATCATTCCTATAAAGAGCTCAGCATGGAAACCTACTTCAAGGATGCTCTGGGAAGGATAAGACTTATTGTCTATGTGAAGCTGTTGGAGCCTCCAAAAACCTCTGTGAGCTCTGTGTGCTGCTGCACACCTCTGAAGTGGCCGCACTGAGCATGGTTCATCCTACAGTGCCCATTTCTCAGCATAAGGAGGCATTGTTCTCTCTCCCAGACTGGGTGTCAGTGGCAGATGCTCCGAGATTCGTAGGAAGCAGCCCCAGGTGGCTGCACGGTGTGCAGGCCTTGCTGCCCTCTGCAAAGTGATGCCCTTCACCCAGAGCACAACTGCTGTGCACTCAGACAGGAGCAGCCCTGACCACTTGCACTGCACACACAGCCCGGGGCCATTTAGCACTGAGCTAAATGAGGTCCTTGACAGCAAGAGCACCAACTCAGGAAGGCAAGTGATTAATTTTAAGAACGCGTTTAAGTGTTTTCTATGAGTAATAACCTCACTGTGAGCACTTCCACAGAAGTCACCCGAGCATGCGGTGGTGACACTCCGGAGGCAAAACTCCCACTGAAGCAAGGGCAGAATTTCCTCCCATGTCTCCAATACGTCTCTTTTGCTATTGAAGTTATGCAAACACAGCATATCGACTGCACCCAAAGGGGAACATGCATATATTCCGTGTCTCTCGTGAGCACTGAGATCACTACAAGCACTGCACATAAACAGCCTTCACACTGATCAAAGCGAATTTAGCTTATTAAAGGAGGATTCTATGCAGAAAGCTGATCTCCTCTGCAGGAGTATAAATTCAGTAGCATATAATATAGATTAAGCTGTTAGAAAAACACAGAGAGAACAAAGCGCCTTTTTGCTTCCAGTCAAAACCTTCTCAACATCACTCTTTGGAAGCTTTTTATCTCCTGTTTGGTGTCTGCCTGAAACCGAGTGGTACATGCAAGCCCAGCCCAGCCCGGATCAAACAGAACCCATCTCCTCCTGGCATGCAGCCCACAGCCTCATACCAAAGCTGCCAGCAGCACTCTGTAACACGGGAGAGAAGGCGCTCTCACATCTGGATGGCAAGAATCAGTGCAGCTTGCATGCATCTCCCACCTGCAGTTGCTGGGAGCTGATGTGCTGGCAGACATATGGCTGAAGCTGGGAGCCTGCCTGGGTGCATGGGGCTCACTCCTGCAGCCACATCCCACTGCACAGCATGCGCATCACCAAGCAGTGCTACTGAGCTGGCCAACACCCAGCGTGGGGAAAGCCTGCTGCCCAGACATGGTGCTCCCAGTCCGTGTCCTTTGGTGAAGCTGTGAATGTATCTTTGGTTAATCCGCGTAGAAATGATTTAAAGAAAAGCAGAGCGCTCGTGGGAGATCAGAAATTGCCACCAGATGACTTGTTTTGGCAGCACGGTGGGAAAATGGACTGCCTGTGTTTTGTCAAACGTTTGCTCCTCTGATCTTATCCTCTCCCACACATTTTATTTCTCTGTCACAACTCAGAGAATGACACCTTTGGAAAACTTGCACCATGCTCGAGACAACCCTCTCCTACTGGTACTCAGCCACTGCTCACTGCATGGCTCCTTTGAGGAGAGGTGGCCCAGGAGAGGCCCAACTCTATGTTCTCAGGTTGGATATTAGATAGAATTTCTTCTCCAAAAGAGCAGTGCTGCAGTGGCACAGCTGCCTGGGGAGTGCTGGGGTCACCGTACCTGGGGGTGCTCCAGAACCGTGGGGATGTGGCACTGAGGGATGTGGTGATGGGCATGGAGGGGCTGGGTAGGGGTTAGACTTGGAGATCTTAGTGGCCTTTTCCAACCCGAATGATTCTATGATTCATCCAAAGAAACAAGTCACCCCAGGCAGCTGGTCCGGCTTCCCAGGCAGAAGGCAGAGCATTTGCTGTGCTGCAGCACCACAAGATTACTGCTCCCATTCATGTGCATTCTGCTCAACTCTACACCACCCCCAGTAAGTTTTGGGGGAAAGCTAAAACGAGGCAAAGGAGAGGTGCAGGGACACCTCCAGCAGACCACAGAGTGCACACCCACATCCCCAGGGCATGGGCTGAGCTCCATCCCATGGCACTGCTGTGGTTGCACAGGTCACACATTTGTTGATCACTTCAGCTCACTGTGGGCTCCTCACCCCCCTCCCCATAACAGTCAGTAACATCCCAAGTGTGGAGAGAAGGGGAGGAAGGAGGTGTCATTGAAGGCCTTAGCCAAGAACACCAGTGTCCATTCACTGCCAAAGGTCCTCTGGCTGCTCTCCTTGAGCTCCAACCTGGATCCTTCTCCTGGATTTCAACACTTTAGCGATGAATTTGTAGTTTGAATGCAGTATTTTACTATTGTTGCCCCAAGTTTCAAATTGCATGTAATTTCATGACTAAGAATGGTTTAAATTACTGCAGTTAGGCCTGTTCCTCTCTCTAACCAAATCTTAAAATTTCCTTCATTGTTTTGCATGCCACTTATCTCACCAGTCAATTTAATGCTTTTGCTAAATTTGTCCACTGAAACAGTGACTTTGTTTGTTGGTTATTCTGCCCTCCATTGATTTATAACCAGTAGCATGCATCAAGGACCATTCAAAGCTGAAGCTGATACAATCTGTCCTGCAGCTTTGCAAAGAAGAGTGGGCAGAAAAAATCCGGGTTCTTGTGGTGCTGCTCTGTAGGGCTGTTTTGCTTTCAAGGGATTCCTGCTGAAGTCTTTTGTCTCACCAAAAGCTTCTCTACACAGGGCATCATAGAATCATAGAATGGCCTGCATTGAAAAGGCCCTCAGTGCCCATCCAGTTCCAACCCCCTGCTGTGTGCAGTTCACCAACCAGCAGCCCAGGCTGCCCAGAGCCACATCCAGCCTGGCCTTGAATGCCTGCAGGGATGGGGCATCCACAACCCGTGGGCAACCTGTGAACAGTGCATCTGTGAACACAGTGCACTGCCAGAATGCCAGCCAGGAATGCCATTGGGAACAGCAGCACAGGAAGGGGAACAGAAGGGCACCAACTGAAAGCTGCACTTCATCCTTCTTCATGCACTGAAGGACAGAGGCATCTCTGGGCTCCCTGCCACAGCTGGGTGCTACAGATCAGGACTACAGCCCCATTTGTAACAAGAGCAGCACTGACTGCACCCCAGCAGCCGGTGCAAAGGAAGGACACGGGTACCCCAAGGCACCTGGGGGAGGCTGGAGTGAAGCACGGGACAGATCCCCATTGCTCTTTCCACACCATCCCTTTCACAGACACAAAGGAGTGAAGTTACACCCAAGCCACAACTGATTTGACTCCAGCTTTGCACACCAAAGAGAGGAATAAATATTCTCCTCCTGCTATACCAGTATAACTGGGGAACCAGGAACAGAAAGAGCACGACATGAGCTGCACTGCACCTGCAGGACCACACTTTTCGAGCTGCCTCTCTGCCTTGCAGCATCACAGCGTTCCTGCCTGGAAATGCACCTCCTCTAATGCACAAATTACTCCATCTCCATGCAGGCTGACCTTTTCCATGACGTTAAAGGTTCTCCTCACAGAGATGTTTTCATTTAGCAGTATTTCATCCACAGACTGCAAATGGCTTCTTATTCCAGACAGTTCCTCCTCCTGAGGGAATGCTCTGGATCAACAAAGTGCTGAAATCCACCATGTAATGATAAAGCTTCATGGCACCCACTCTTTCTCAGGAGGAAGACGAGTGCCCTGATGCACACAGTGGTAACTCTGTGCCCCACACTCTGCTCTCATCCATGCTCATCCTCACAGTTGGACTCAGCTACAGCCAGATCATGGACACCAATCCCATCCCATTTCTTACTAATGGTAGTTCCTCTCCCTCCACCTTTTACCTGGAGCAACCTGAGGAGCATGCTCCTCATCCCTCATCACTGAGGGTGTCCGAAGTGCTAACCAAGACAGTCCTTTAAGCTCACACCACCTCCTTCCCCATTCTCCAAATGCTGCAGTATCCTATGGCTCTTCCCAGGGATGAGGAAGTGCTGGGATTTATCCCTTTGCTGCTGAACTGTCAAAAACAGGAAACTCTGCCAAGAGCAGGAATCAGAGCCACCTGCCCTACCCTCCTCCAGTGCTTGGCTGCAAACACAGAGAGCAGAGCAGCAGCTCTAGGGATTTGCCTTTCTGAAAGAGAATGAGAGAGAGTTGGCAGAGGTGGTGTAGGCGATGAAACCCTGGAGAGGCTCAGAAAGAGTGGCTGCTGAACCCTGCCAGCTCCTATAGGCTGCTGTCAGGGTTTCCTTTATTCTCATCTGCAATCCCCCCCATCCCTCCAGGCTCTGACAGAGGGCACACGGCACAGGCATTGTGCCACCATTTGCCTGTAGGACACCAAAGCTTTTGAGGTTCTAAACAAGGGGTTCCATCAGTTATTATGAAGCATTTATCTGTATGTATTGTTGATGAAAGAATGAAAGCAAACCCCACAGGAGCCTGTAAGGACATAGGAAACAATAGCATTGGCACAAGAAAACCAGACTGGATTGTCAGCGTGACTCTTTTTGGCCTTACAAATTAGTAAATTTACAAGAAAATTCTGTTTTATTAAGAAATTTTTAAATCCCTCCATCTAATTTGGCTCTCACGCACAATTAAATATACTAGCTGGGAATGAACAGGATTTATTCACTCAACTTGTACTGCACTTTCTGCATGTCCCATTTCCTAACCTTCCATCGAAGTCAAGGTCAAGTGTGATTGCACGCTAGAGTAATTCAATGAGCAACGGTGAAACACATCCAACAGAGCTCAGGGAAGCTTTGAACTACCCCCAGCATCCCCCCGGGTACCGCAGCCAACATTTGCACAGCTGTGCACACAACAAAGACAACCTGCTGCAATATCCCACATGGAGGGATGAAACGCATCCGATAAAGCACGTGGCTTCCATCCCAGATGTTGAGGCACAGTCCCTGGGATGGGATGTTCACAGCAATGCCACTTCCCTTCAATCCCACCCCATTTGTTTACCAGCTTCACAATGCCTGCACCCAACCAGGATGAGCTCCATTACCTGTCTGCTCATCGCCCCGCACAGATGAATCCTCGCTGATCCGTGCTCCCACCACACAAGTACCACCTAACTAACCCAAGGTGACAGAAGCATCGGTTCCTGCTATCCTCACACCTCCGGAGCGCAGTTCAGACGGGCACAGCGATGGCAGGCAGCAAGCGGGGCTGAAGGCAGGATGGTACAGCACAACCCATGGGAAGGAGTACCCGAAGAGGGCATTGTGCTCCTGCCCCGCCCTCCCCCATCTCCTGCCCGGCTCAGCCGCGCCCTGCCCGGCCCTTCTCCCTCCCTCCATCCCTCGCTCAGCGCTCCCCATCCCTGCCCATCCCTTTCCTCTTCCCCCCGCTCTGAGCATCCCCTGCCCATCTCCGCCCCTTTCGCCGCCGTTCCCCCGGGCTGGGAGCTGCCCAAGGTACCGCCGCACCGCGCCGTACCGAACCGGACCTCCCCTCCTCGCTGCTCACCGACACGAAAGAGCTTCGCACCGCCTCCGAAACGCTCTGCCGCAGCTCGGCGGCCGTGCCCGGCTTGCTGAGCCGCTTCGTGAACTTCCTCACTTCCGACATGGCGACATGGTCCGAGCGGATCCGAGCCGAGCGGGGCCGCGCCGCGGGCTGCTGCCTCCCAGCGCCGGGCGGGGCCGGGCCGGGCGGAGCCGCTGAGATGCGGGCGGGGACGAGGAGGGACCGAGCTCAGCCCCCGCCCCGGCCCGGCCCGGCTTTGTCCCTTCAGCAGGTGCTTCCCGGCCGCAGAGAGCCGAGCTGCCCGGCGTCTCCGTGCACGTAGGGCTGATGCTCCGCACGCAGCCCTCCCCAAAGTGGGTCCCTGCTGCCTTCCTGCAAGGCTGAGCAGCCAGCAGGACGAGGTCCCGCTGCTGAGCACCTCCAGCCTATGGGGTTTGCTGTAGTATGGCAGGCTGTTGTTCACTGCCTGGCTGCTCGGCCAGAAGGCGGGAGGGGAAAGGACTTAATGCCTGCTCCTGTAGCTTTCGTGCAGTCAGTGCTGCTCTTGTTACAAGCGGGGCTGTAGTCCTGAGCTGTAGCACCCAGCTGAGGCAGGGAGCCCAGAGATGCCTCTGTCCTTCAGTGCACGAAGTGCAGCTTTCAGTTGGTGCCCTTCTGTTCCCCTTCCTGTGCTGCTGTTCCCAATGGCATTCCTGGCTGGCATTCTGGCAGTGCACTGTGTTCACAGATGCACCGGAACAGGTTGCCCAAGGAGGCTGTGGATGCCCCATCCCTGCAGGCATCCAAGGCCAGGCTGGATGTGGCTCTGGGCAGCCTGGGCTGCTGGTTGGGGACCCTGCACACAGCAGGGGGTTGGAACTGGATGAGCACTGAGGTCCTTTGCAACCCAGGCCCTTCTGTGATTCTATGATAGTCATGCCCTATGGACTTTGCACACGGTGTGTGCTGTGGCTGATTGAATCCTATTTACAAGCACTGCACTAGAATTGCCAGCACGCTGTCAGTCACACAACATATAGAGAAATTGTTTAGATGATAAGAGCCAACGTGTAGGGGAGTAATGAATACAGCTACTATGATTCAAACCATTGAAATTGTGATTTGTGACTCCTAAAGCATGCAAGCCAGTTATTGTTCTGCTTTTTAGCAGTTCATGGAAGGGGCAACAGACACCATTTCACATTAAACATCGCTCTGATCTTCTACAACAGAGGCAAAACAAATCCAAAAGTTTATACTTGATTATGAAATATCTAGATGGGGGACAGAAAAGGAGGAAGTTTAATCACTCAAGCATTAACATTTTCACTGATATCCTCCCTTAAGGCTTTTCAAAATCTGTCTAAACTAGTTCTAAGGAAGAAGAAAGCTTTGTGACAAACAATTCCAGCTATGGAGCACTAAGGTTCACTTCCTTATCCCTACAGCAATAGGAATTCTTGCAGAGATTTCACCAGTCTCTACATGGCTGCTGGCCCCAGAACAGGGCAGCCCTGCTCATCCTGACAGCAGAAGAGAGTTCGGACAGCCCGAGCCCCATAGGAGAACAAGAGCCAGTGCAACAGCAGTGATGGGAGACCAGCATTCATGGCAATACTATTTTCTGCCCTTGGTTTACTAGATCAGGGAAAGCTCTGAGAACAGCACCATGATGGGTCATTTGACAGGAAATAAAACGATCCCTGGAGTACCCACCCCTTGTTTATGCAGTCAGAAGCAAGAAGTTCCCAGTGAGGTTACGAGCTCAGTGCAGTGCCAGCAAGGGGCTGCGCCCAGTCACCATCCCACTCAGCTGAGCCAAGGAAGAGCCAGCAAACTGAGGCTGTTTTGTGGAGCTAAGCATGGAAACAAAAGGAAAATAGAAGCAGTGAGGACACATAACATGAAAACAACATGCAGAAAGCTCTCCCTCAGGAAGGCTGAACATCAGAATAAAAGTCTCAGGCACAACAAGCACTAAGGCAGATAACAGCAGCCACAACATTACTACAGGAGGAGGCACGAGGTTGCAAGGCTTGTGGCTGTAGTCTCCTTTTGCATGGGGAAAAAAGGTCAGGGATAGTTTACCAGCATTACAACCACACATGAGAACACAACAGGATTCTGGAGGTGCTGTGGATCCGCTCAGGGCATCACCTCAGAGAGAACAACTTTCCTGAACTCAGACGTAGGAAACTCACAGCCTCTACAGACCTTGAAGACCTCAAGAAGTGAAAATGTTCTGTTTCCAGGAAAGGACAGAAAACACAGGCTCTCTTACAAAATGCAGTCATCACTGAAATCACTTCTATCTTCATTTTTCAAAACACAGCTTAGTAAAATAATAGCTTTTTTCAGTACATTTCTTACCAATGCCCAAACTGCAGCCTCCCCTTTGCCTTCTGCAGATTCAACGCAGAGCACTGAACACCAGGCTCTCCTGTTGAAGGGCTACAGCTGATAGATTGCTGCCCTTTTTCCAGGTATGTGCACTTACTGGGAGCACAGGAACTACAGTGAACACACTTCTCTGAAAGAACAATCTGCTGCAAGCTCAGGCTGACTTCAGGACAGCACAGACTACAGGAAAACAAGTTTTGCACATACACCGCATTAAGACCAACAGCAAAATCTTACCCACTTATTGGTAGCACTGTAACATAGAGGATGAGCTAAAGCAACCAATTTTTTGCCTAACTCACCACTTTGCAGCTGACACTAATATAAAATCTGAAACCCTACATATGGGGCTCCTGGACCATCACTGAGAACCCCTCAGCAAGCTGTAGGGTTAGAGGCAGGCTTAGGGCTTCATTTCTCACAAGCCATCCAAGGTAAAAGACAGGTAATATCATTAGAAAATAATCCTGTTTTGCACTGCCTTCACTGGTTATCTGTGTGCCTATTTATCACCTTCAAATGGGCCTATCCCAGAAAAACACTTCACTAAGTGATTAACCATAAGTAGGTGATGAATCCCATTGCTTCACTTCACTGCACAGAGGTCAGCATTCCTGCACTGAGCCAGCATGGCCCAGACCCATGCGTGACTTTTTGCTGGGAGGAACAGTTAAGAATACCATTACATCCTCACTTTCCTCACTTCACAATTTCTGGGAGCATATCCCAGCTGTGTAGCAACACATCGATGCTACCTTTGGGCTAAGAGCTCCTTGCTGTTGAAGGGCTGCCCTCTGCCGACTTACCCAGGATTGCATGGCCACAGCTCCTGAAGGACAGGAGAAACACAAATCCCATATGCTGCTTCAGGATTTCTCTACCCCCCAAACAACGAAGGGGAAAGTAGGCAGAATTCACTAGTTTTATGTGCTCCACATACTTAGCATTATATTCTGATCTGATTTCCACTTAGAAGCCTGAATTGCCATTGAAGCACACAGGAAAAGGACCATTTTCTAATCATGTGAACTGAAAAGCTGCCTTAGCATCCCAGTAGCAAGCCACTACTATTAGGAAAACACTAGGAAAGCAGAATTAGTAGCTGTAGCCGTTAGCATAAAGAATTCTGAAGCACAGCTCCAGTACCACACACAGCCAACAGCCTTCCAGTTTGTTCCCACATTCACAGAATGAATCAAAACCAATGTGTCTGTATCACAGAATCAAAATCTCAAACAATCTATAATTACCTATAATTAGAGGGGAAAAAAAGATACATACAGAAGATGGACATTGCCAAAATACTAATTAATTTGAGCTGGAAGGGACCTTTAAATGCCATCCATCCCAACTCCCCTGCAACGAACAGGACCTGCAGCTCGATCTGGTTGCTCAGAGCCCCATCCAGCCCTGCCCCCAGCAACAGGGATCCACCACTACCTCTGGGCAACCTGTTCCAGAGCATAACTACACTCAGCATAACAAACTTTTCTCTGGTAGCCAACCTAAATCTTGCCCATTTTAGTTTAAGACCATTTCCCCATGTCCTGTCACAACAGAATCTGCAACAGTCTGTTCCCTTCTTTCTCAGAGCTGCTTTAGATACTGTTGTTCCTTTTCTCTGCACAGGCACCAGCTTGCAGAGACAAAGTGTCTCATAGACAAAGGTAGTAGAGAAACAACTCTGTTTCCAGCCATAGCTGCTTGCTGCCAGAATAAACTATGACAGGAGCCAGCTACAGTAGAAATTAGGTCCTGAAGGGAAGCATTTGTATCATCTTTGAGAGCACAGAGAGCTCACTTCATGGAGTCCTGTGTTAATCCATACATATCCTCACTTCTATCTCCTGAAAATTCTCAATTGTATTTTACAAGTGGATTCTGGATTACATGGATGTCAACAGCTTTTGTTAAAGAACAAAAGGATAAGTAGGCCCTTGGAAAAAGAAATTACAGCCTTCTGCATACACAACCTATTACCAAAACTCACTTTTTGAGCTACAGATTAAATGTGTTTTTGTGCCATCTTCACACCTCTGTCAAGTCAATAGAGCTCCAAGAACAAAACCAAAATCTCTAGAGTTAGTTCTGCCTCATGCATACAGGAATTTTCAGATCCGTGAGCTATACTTTCTCCAAGTGTGTCAACTGTGACTCTTCTAAAGCACACTGCATTTTTTGTATTTATTTTGTTGGACAATATATCCCTTGCATTTCCCTTTCATGTTCAAGCCAATACACCATCACCCAAGGAAAAAAAAGACAGTGGGACCAATTCCCTGACTTGCCAGATCTTCATTATCCCACTAATGGCAACAACAGGAATCTTTACACACTTCTGAAATGTCCTCCTTCCATCAGACTGCTGTACAACTACACTCCATTCTGCTCCACAGTACTCCATTCCCCATGGCAGAGCTGTTAAAGAAGTGACAGGATGGGACAAAACAGAACTGAAAAGAAAAATGAGCACACAAGACCAATGATCTCACAAAGCAGCCAACACTATTTAGACAGATGGCAAATTTAGGAATCAAAGTGGAAAAGAAGCAACGCTTTCCAAGTGTGTGACCAAGTTTAATGACATTTTTTCTCTGAAACACTTGACCATCAATAACATTTCATGGGTTAGGGTGCCCAGAATGTTACTTCATAGGTGTTTTATATGAATATTTACAAAGACTTTCAAAATTCAGTGACACTAAAAACAAACAAACAAGAACTTAAAACTTTAAGCTACAATGCTTAAAAAAATGTAAACAGTTTATTTTACATAGTTGTAAAATATAAGAACTTTCTAATGCAGCTTAATTTTATCTGGAAGGTGAATGTATTCTGGTGCCCATGAACAAGGAATGAGAGAATTCTTTACACAAGTATTGTGCTCCAGTGTGCAAAAAAATTATATATAAGAAAGGAATCTAAAGTCCACAACACTTAAAAGACAACAAAAAATTTCACGTCCTGAAGTTGAGAAATTTATAAAAACATTTACACATTGTTGCTGACCCATCAAAAAACTTGCATAACTTAAAACTCTGAACAATAGCTACTACAAATTCAACATCTTTCTCAAATGGACTTTTGTGCAACGATCAGACCAAATCATTCAGCGTTTTTTCAGCCATTCCTCCATCTTCCCCACCCCCCACACCCAGTGGCCACAAGAGCCACCAAAACCTCCAACAGATTTTCAACTCAGTGCATGTAACCAAAAGGCACACACAGATGTGAAGATGTTTTCGTGCAGAAACTTGTGCAGGTTCACAATGACACTGCAAAATACCTCTTTTCAGAAAGTTTAGAGTCTAATGTTTGGCAGCATTATTCTTAGACATTCCCTTCTATTCTACAAGCCAAAGTGTTAATTAGGTAGACACTGCTTTCCAAGCATCCAATATTTGAGTAGCCATAAAATAAAGATTTTTAAAATAAATCAGCCTGTAACATTATTATATTAGATACTCTGCTTTTGCCCACATTATTTATGGAATTTCAATCCCACAGTACCATGGTTTTATACTGTCAGTTACAAAACAGTTAAGATACACATTTCTTTTTGTTAATGAAGACTTTGATTGCTCCAGTGAAGTCAGCCGATAAAAGCACTTCTGTGTGATCTGTCTTCAGTGCTCCTTAAGGAAAGAGAATAATCTGTTATTTCCTTAAAATGAATCAAGCTCTCATTAAAAGAATCACTGACACTTTTCCTTCTCCAGCACATTCTTATTAACTAACCATTTCTTCAAGAAGCATCTGCATTTCTAAGAAAGGGACTTTTGCATTATATACAAGCTAGAGCTGTACCTCCTAGCAGCTCAAGTGAACAAGAATACTGCTAAAATACACGGGGGAACAACTACATCCTTTACTTCCTGCTCTGGAATTTTTACACTGTAATAGCAGTCAAGATGTCCAAGACATTCTTGCCCCTTGAAATGCCCCTTATTCCAAAGAAGCCTCTCTCCCACATTGAAAGTATTCTTCTCATGTTATGGTATCAAGCAGAGGCCACCTTAACACCTACCAGAGGGAATGGTATCTGCTGTTTCAGAATCTTCTCCCTTACTTTCAGCATCTTGCTTATCAGAAGTTTCCAGTGACACCATCAAGCCAGGATTGGGAGCAAAAATCGCAGAGGTGACCACAGCATTGTGTGCTTCAGAAAGACAATCCAATTTTGATTACCTTGTTTCAAGGGATTGTTCATTTTACAAGAACAGTAGGTATACATTTTAGTAAGCATCCAAGAATACCAGTGTTAGCTGCACTAAGTAAATTCATCATTCAAGGAACAATTATCATTGTTTTACAACTTTAAGGATCTCTGAAGCTCCTGTAAGCACCCAAAGATAATTAGCAAGAGTTCCAGAGCACATTTGATATAAACACTGCCCTGCATTTCCCAAAAGAACCCTGTGCACTGAGTGGTGATGAGGCTGGATAAACAGAAGAATTGTTCTTTTTCCTTCATTACATGACAAAAAAAGTAAGTAAATGTTTGCGTTTGCTTTTGAAGTCACTTTTCCATAAGAGATCTAAGGGCTGATAAGTGTTTTGATTATATACTTACACAACTCAACTCTGCCAGTGAAACATGGCATTAATTCAGAATCTGACTGAAGCTGGAAAAGCTCCAAGCCACATCATCTCTTGCCATCCCAATCATGCATCCTAATCGCATGCATGTTTCCTGAGGATCAGGTTTTTGAGTTCACTTATTAAGAACCCCAAAATTACAATGCACCTTGCTTTATAACGTTAATAATTTGTTCAAACTAAATGAACAGTACTGCTCAGAAAAATATCTCTTCCAGTTTTTATTTTTTCTGAAGTCTTAGATAAAATAATTGACTTCTTACCTTTAATGCCTTCCCAGAAGTCATTACGGTCTCTTCTTACAGACGTAAACTTGCTCAAGTCATGGTAGGTACTCCAAATATAAACATATTTATCTTCTGAACCACTTACAATGTATGTAAAGTCATGGCTTAAGATAGAAAGAAGGAAAAACATTACTTGCATTGGATGCTCAAGAAAATGTCACAGAGGCCGTTCAGATGACCTGCAGCTTTACAAGTGCAGTCAGACTAAATTCACAATTTATAAAATCTTCTCATATAATTTCAGTCTTCAGTTACCTTTGTATTCTGAGCTATAAGACATCTCAGAGGCTCAGATTTGTACCAAGTTATACAGATTATTCAAACAAAAGCCTCTGTATTTCATTCATGGTACCTCTGAAATTCAACAACTCCCTTGCCATAATACTGCCTTACCTAAAGCTGGCTTTGATTTGGCTGCTGCTGTTAACGTAACCTTTGTATTTCATAGACAAAGACAGATCTCTTAGGTCATACAATCTAATTCTGGAATCATTAGATGTCACCAGTATCTAGAAAGAAATGAAAGAAAAATTAGAAGTGGAAACAGTTAGCATGTCTAAGAAGGAGCAACAGAGTTCATTCTCCATCTTTCAATTCATGACTTCAGTTCAGAGCAAAGCCAAGCAAAAAGACTGATTCCAAAGAACAGAGTACACTTTTCTGAATATCTGCCTTGAGCTTTCAGCAATTTTTTCAGCTTCTGTACGAATCATAAAACAGTTTGGGTTGGAAGGATCCACAAGGATCACCAGCTCCAGCCCCCCTGCCACAGGCAGGGCCGCCAACCTCCACATTTAATACCGGATGGACCAGGCTGCCCAGGGCCCCATCCAACCTGGCCTTGAACACCTCCAGGGTGAAGAATGAAGAATGTTTCCAAATGAATATTAAATTTGGACACATTAATTACGCCCAAGAAATTTTCACCGACAGCCATTTAATCTATAAACATTTTCTCAGCTTTACATTAATCAGGGCAGAATATCACTGAATATGTATTTCACCACTAGTCAGTACTCTACAGTGCAAAATAGGCAAAAGCAATTTCATATTAGGAGAGCAAAAGAATCCTGATTTAAGTTGATTATGGCAAATAAAGGTTAGCTGAGCAAACAAAAACAGCTTAATGAGCATTAGATATAAATGCAAGACTCCAATATCAAGTCAAGTTTTTACTGAAAGACAGTACCTTGTTTTCCCCAGGCAAGGGTTCAATGCCAGTAATTTTTCTTCCTACTCTATTTCGTCCTCTGGTAGAACGTACATGTATTTGTGTGTGGTACTTCAAGTGCTGAAAAGAAATTAAAAATTATGTTTATTTCAAATAATTTGACTTAAACTGAAGTTTTGACCTATTTTGCTTCAGATTCTAACAGGCTTTGTCTCGTGATACTTAAATAACAAGCGTGACTTTTCAATCTTTATTGCTTAACATGAGAAAACAATCTCAAAAACTTTCTTACCTCTGTGTCATAGAAGATACACCTTCCATCATACGTGCCTATTACTGCATATTTGCCATTCTGGCAGAAGTTGGCAGCTGTAATCAATTTTGTCTGCCCATCCACTTCATTCCATAATGCCACTTTTTTGTCAGGAATGTTCCAGAGCCGGAGTTTCCCATCCAGTGAACCACTTAAGAAGTACCTGTCATCCTGAGAGGACACACTGCATTACTCTCTGCTTCTGCTATAAGCATGCCCAGAAATATTTCCTTAAACCCATCCCAACTAATTTCCAAACTTCTTTGCAGAATCTCATAAACGTGTTGATTGTGAAGTTTACAGTGACTGAAAAGACAGCACTAAAGTTACTGACAAATTCCTTAAGAGATTTCTGAAAATATTACATATCTGCAGTCCTCAGAACAAAGTACCTCAATCTGGAGCATTGCTCACTGCTACGACAATTACATTTTTTTCTTTCAAACACAAGCTGCAGAAATACTAACCCTGTCAGCTGAGTTATTCCAAACTAAGCCAGCTGTGATACTGTTAGCCTACAGCCAGTTCACTTTCCACCCTATTCCTACAAACCGTGAAACACAGACACTCTTGGTGATGCTTAGTGAAGATGAAAACACTGTTCTGGAACAATATCCAATGGGATACTTTTAAACCACACAAACTATTATTCAGTGTGTTTTTCGAGTTATAAATAAAGGGTAAGAATCTCAAATTCTGCCTCTGGAAGAAACAAGTCTATTACACTTACCCTTGGATGGAAGGCTATAGCAGTGACAAAGTCTATATGCTGAAAACAACAGAGACATTCTCTTCTTGATATATGCCATAAACGGACAGTTTTGTCCATAGAAGAAGAAAGCAAGAAGTAATTCTGTGGAACAACAGGATTCATGGTTAGTAATAGGCACAGCAGTAACAGAAAATACAGAAGCAATCTGATACCGTGCATTTTTGCTTGAATTATAGTGCTTTGTACAAATTTCTTGCAACTACAAAAGCCCAACAAAGCTCTCGTGCTTGATCACTGATGAAAATATATCTACCAGTCTCCATTTAACACTGTTTCACTAGATTATGTAAACTTGCTGAGATGCTGCAATTCTCCTTCGCACAACATTTCTAGGACACTGACTAACTGTAATGCACTATAACACAAATGTTAACAGGCTTCCCACCCCCTGCTACAGAAGAAACTTGGGTGGGACTGCAGGGAAGATTTCTGAAGCTTCTTTAGAGAACAGCCTGCCATCAGGACTGCCTTCTCTCATGGGCAAATACAAGAAAAGCCCCATCTATTCACAGCATGTTTCAGGAAAGGCATCTCTTCAGAAATCAAGTTTCTTTTGGTGTGATATCCTAAATGCTAATGGGACCAGGTCTCATCAATTCCTCCCTTTCCATGAAATTCAACATTCTATTCTTTCAGATAGAAATGCTTTATCCAAATTACCGAGTGGTGCTTTCTTTAAGCCCAGAACACCAAAGCTCAGTTCATACTCTTTCTGGAAGAATCTCAATGGAAAGGAGTACTTGGAAAAGTAGTTACAAGAAAAATCAGCACAACAAGTTTCAGAGAAAGGGTAAGAGCTTCTCCTAAGATCCTTCAACCACAGTGAACTCTTAAAATAGCAACAGTCTTCCAATATGGAGAATTACCCAAATGAGGTTTGTGTGAAAAATTTTGATAGTTAAGCATGAGGAAGTTCTCTAGTTTCAATACATGCTTCTCTGCAGTAGTTTTTCAGAATCTGTACACTTCACATAAAAACAGTGAAGCATAAAGAAGAAAAGAAAAACCATTAACACCATAACCCAGAAATTACAGAATAGCTCAGTGAAAATTCTTTTCCTCCAATTCTAAACATTTTAACTTCAGTATCAAAAAATGATACAAAATCATAACTGTATTACTACTCTTTTAAAAAACTTTAATTAGAGAAGTCCAAGAAGTTATTTCCTTTTATTGCAGCTATTTTAGATGAAGTGATGTTTCTGCAAACACTTTCTCTTAAATTTAATGACTGTTTTGTATTGTTCAGATATATATTTTAATGGCATTTGATATAACAATGAAAATACAGGAGAACTGTGCAGCCTGTATTAAGGTGCCTTACTTTAGACCAGGAAAGATCAAGGAGATCTGCTGTATGCCCTTTGTATTTGCAAAATGGCCGTTGACGAAATGGGGCATTTTTATCATCTGGGTCTTCATCAACTCCACTGCAAATCTATCAGATAAAGGTACAGAAACATTAGAAAATGTTAGCGGGAAAACTGAAAGAAAGCATTTACTGAAGCATAGGGCCCGTAACAGTTTGAAGGACTCTTCAATTATACAAAATAATGTTGTGCTAATAAACACAGTAACTTAAAAGCACAAATGGACTGTGAAACATCATCTTGAAATACCAAAATTAAGCAACTCCACACCATCCATCAATGCAGCTTTTATTCAGTGGGATAAACTTGACAGCAATTTAAACAAACGTTCAGAGATAATCTTTTGGAATCAAGTATACCAAATTTGAAAAGTGTATTTCAATGCAGAAAATAAACCGTGAGTTAAAGCTGCAGTGTTCTAATGCACATCAAGAATGCTAACTTCCTAACAAAAGGGCCTTTCAGCAAAGACAGGTGGCAAAACAAAAACTAGAATTTCCCAAACAAAAGCTCATGTAAAAATAGTCTTAAAACAACACCTCTGGTGTACATGGCATGCAGTTACCTAAGGGTAAGACAGATTCCCCCTCCCCACCGAAAGCAGGCATTAAATAATATTACTGCTAAAAATCTACAATTAAACCCTGGTTTTATCATTTGTTTCTTACACTACCAAAATCCTGACACATTGATTTTAATGGCAAGATTAGGAAAGTATCCGAACGTTCTACAAGTAACAATGTCTTAATACTTCTGGTCTGTGATGTTCCATTTTATTCTATCCAGATGTGTAAACAACATCATGCTCTGCCAGCCTTTTAAGTATGCTATTGTTCAGCCTGGCCTTTCTCAGAAAAGAGAATATGAATTTAGATGTTAACCACGAGTAATGCTCTGAAGGCAAAATGCTATGCCAGGAAATTCAATAGTGTTTCTTCCCCCTTCGTACCTCTTTCAGAAATCTACTTTGGGAGACAAGTTAGTTGCAGAAGGCCACAGTGAAGCAAGGCAGACTACAAAATGTATTAAGTTTAGTGACTCGGTTTCTTGCTTGCTTCCCAGATATGTGTGATAACAGTGTTTTGTCGATATTCTCAGGTCTGCCTCAGGCCAAGAAATATTTAAAACGTGTTTGGAGAAAGCAACAATGAAGATCTGGCATTACAGAACAGTGCAATCACATCTCCCTTTCTCAGTATCTAGCATACATACCCCTGCATCAGTATCAGATTTTGAAGAATTGAGACTCTCTTGAGATGGGGAAGGTGAGACACGACCTAGAACAGAAGCAGAAGCTCCACAATGAGCACTAAATTCCTACATCAGTAGAATTTCTAATGTTTTAGAACTCTAGCAGTATATGGTAAGTTACCTTCTGTGTTGTATTTCATTCGCATATTATTGAAGTAGTCAAAAGCATTTTTTAAAACCCATATTCTCACTACATTGTCCTGTCCTG
>JAPSGF010000012.1:2957974-2982795 GCA_035772895.1 Perdix hodgsoniae | reverse complement strand
AGGGTAGAATGCTGTAGAAGTGAGGATTTAAGAGAGCTCAGTGCCACCACAATGTTCTGCATGAAACTTACAAATGGTCAGCAAGGCAGAGCTGATGTGCAGAAGCAGCAAATATTTGTAGCTATGCTTGAAGTCAGTTCAAGCTGTGGTATCATTCCACTTTTTCCCTTGGGGAAATCATGCTTGCTTACAACAATTCTGGCACCCTAAACAAGTTCTATGTATATACATTAAGTGAGGATTTTGCAAAGCTTGTGACAATTCGTTATCCAGTGCAAAGTCCAAAGAGTCAACCAATAGGAACATAGTACCACACAAGCAGTATTCCATCTTCTTGCTATTTAACAAACAGATACTAGGTATTCAACAACAACCCAGCTCCCTTTTAAAATGCTTTTGGGGAATTTCCTAGGCTTTAAGAAGTCAACTATTGGCTTGATAGAAACCAACATACATGCACAGTCTTCAGGATTGGAAATGTTTGTTTTGAAAGACAGGTTTGAACTCTCCAGTGAAACTGACTGCTATATGCCATCATCCTCAGCATAATGTTTTAAGATGAGGGACAGCTTCAATTGTTGTCACAGCTGCTATCAGCAAAAGTACCTGGGGAGTCAAATACTAGAATGAATGAGTTTCAGAACAGGTGAATGTGCAGCACTACGGTGACAGATGGCAGGTTTTGCTGCTCACCCTCCACAGCTGCCTGTTTGGAAATACCACATTCCAGACTCTTCCCTCCTTAACATTCCAGTTCACGCATCCCATTAATCTCTCCCCACTTTTGCCTGCAGAACTCATCCAGTATTTCAGTTCATTAATTATGTTTATATTTCTCACAGGCACATAAGTTCATTTTCTGCTGACTGGGTCAAACTTGCTGTTCTGTGCTCACCTCTGTTAGTGGATCATAGCCTATTTTTGGCTTACATTTCTAGGTACAGAAATCAGGAAAACAAGTACCACGCAACACAAACTCCTTTGAGAAAAACTTCTGGAGAATCTCCCATGCCTAATTATGTCATTACCCCTTTCTTTTCCCTGAAAAATTTGATCAAACCAGTCAAGTTTTCGTTTCTTGCCAGATTATTAATTTTACAGAATGGAACTGCCCTTCAAGAAAAAAGTATGAAGGTCATCAAGTACATAAAGTCTGAAAGTTGAATTTTAGGCTGAACAGATTCAATGAAATAAAAACGGGAAGGAAATCTAAGACGCACCATATGCTCTCCACTGAGATCCTGAACAACTTTGATTTGTTCAAAATCATAAGGTCCCTTGAAGCCATGTGCTGCTTTGAACTTAACTGGTCTCGTATATGGCATCCCTTCATCATCACTGGAAGAAGGATCATCTTGATCTGTATGGAAGACTAAGAGGAACACAAATTCAGAATGTTGCAGCACACTTTCCACTAACAAGAATATGTGCCAATACCTTTCAGTAGCAGATCAGTCCTGAATTTTCAAATTTTGATAAACAGCTGTAAGAACTTAGAGCCAAACAAAAATATGTTGCATCAAGATCTAAAAATACACCTACATTAATTTTGGTTTGCAGTACATCCAAACACTCAAAGTAATTACTGTGAATTTTATTTTAGTTTTGCTTCATACCTTGCACCAGGTTTTGCATTCAGTACATCCTGCACGTAGCAATTTCTGCCAATTTAATGCATGCTTAAAATTACAGGTTTAATCATATTGGTTTCTTCTGACAATATGCAGAAATGGCCTGGTGAGCTGGTGGAAGCAGGAGAATTGCAGAAAAACTGGGACAAAAAGCCAGTGGCAACATAGGATCCTGAACTGCAACAGTTCAGTGGCACTCATGCCTCTCTGGCTGTGGTTAAACTGGCCTAGTTAAGTACTAGATTCCTGTCTGGAAAACTGCTGAAACAAAGGGACAGCTCAGTTGTTTTCAGAAAAACTTCTACCAGAAGTTCCTGCTGTCTGAGGAGAGAGCACTGATTGTCAGAATGCCAAGTGACTTTATTAAAGCAATTAAGGAAATCCCAACTTCTAACTGTGTTGGAATAACTCTAAGAAAGATTGCTATACTGTTAGAAAGCTGTCTAGATATGAAAGTAAAAATCATACTATTCAACTGGCTTAACTAAAAGTTAACTCAACATCTACTGCAAAAGAAACCAGCCTCATAACCTCAGAATGCCTACCAAGCTACAAACTTGAAAAAGCCAGCTGTACTCGGGTAGCATACACCAGCATACGTCCCCTCAGCCAGCTTTGAATTTGAGAAGCCCAACGATAAACAGACTTATTGGTGGATGGGGAGGTAATGCACAGAAATCTTGTCACTGACCTTCATCTCGAACACTCTTGACTTTATTTACAGCACGTTCCCCATACTCTTCAGCAAGGTGCTTTGCTCGCTTCACAGATTTGCCAAGAAACTTTTTCAGCTGCGTCCTTAAAAAGCAAGGGCATTTATTCAACACAACAGTGGCAAATTCTTATTTTTTGTTATTACGAATCAGTAGCTTTGATTTGAAATGCAGTATTATTGCTTTCCATTACTGTTTCTAAAAATAAGCGTTTAACTTGCCAGCAGTCATGTAATCTTCAGTTTAACTGCAGAAAAACAGGCTTAGGTAATTTCAGATACCACTTAAATAACTTGTTTGAATTTAAGAAGGGCAGTTTCAGCTTAAAATGAAACCTGATTTATTTGTAGGGACATGAAACAACATCTTACGTTTTCTGCTTTAACCTTCCTCCATCAGTATCTGTCTGTTGTGTCTGCATTTTGTCTTCATCATCAGACTGTGCTGCGTCATTACTAGGAAATACAGAATACAGAATTTGTTCAGAATGAAATCTTACTGTATCTAAACTACTGTAACTAAACAATGAAAAACCAGTAAAGTAGGACCAAATGATAAAACAGGTCTTTCATTTTTTAGGAATCTCGATAGTAAAACTGCATATACATCCTAGATGCCAAAGAAACAGTTCTATGGAAGTGAACTTTATATTTATATTATAGCAATGCAAAAAAAAACCCTCATTTTTTTTTTAAATGCATATGCATCAATTTAGGCCTTAGAAATAAGCCAATATTCTAAGTTGACATAATTTCCTGATCATCAAAACGTAAAATTAAATTTAAAAAACAACAGTCAGTTTTAAAGATGAGAAAGGCCCAAAGCTCTGAAAAGAGCTTCCAGAAGTAGCTACAATGACAGAGGCACACACTGCAGTACTATCAAACTTTGGGTTAAATCAGAAAAATTCAATAAATAATTCTGTATGCAAAAAAAATATGACAAAAACAATACTAGAAAGAGTTTAAAGCTATCATCATTCATACCTGACATATTCTTTAGTTCTCCTCATGATATGCAAAGTGAGAGGATTAATGCCTGTTGGCAACTTTTCTTCTGCCAAACTCAAGGGTATTTCTTCACCTGTGTCAAGGTTTTTTATCATTACACTTGCTAGAATTTCCTATGGAAAAAATATGGTGTGAAGTCAAGATGACTCAAATAGGCATCAAAAGCAAAACAGAAATCATGCGGCCTTACAGATTATTTACAGTAATGAGAGATCATGTTCTTCACTGTATTTTACAAAGTTCAAGCTAATCTTGCTGTCACCATGTTACTGCAAATGTTACACAGCACTACACACAGATAAACAATTATATGTCATCACAAGCTTGACCAGAAATGCAGCCATATAAGCATCAGACACTACCTGACGCATGCTGTGCTAAGATCAAACATACATAATAAAATTATTCTGAAGCATCCCCCTTTCAGTTATTTTAGCAGATTTAGGCAAAGAATCTCTGCCTACAGATAAAGAGTACTTAAACCTATCAAGTACTAAAGAAACGGGTTTCTTTGGAACATGAATACACATGTTGAGCAATAGTAAGTGACAACAGTTTGATAATATCACTAGGATAAAGTGAAGTTATTAACTGAATAAATTACTTCTCAATATTAGGAAAGTCATTCTCCTGTTGCTGACTTCTTCCTGTTTTCTGTGCAGAAAAAAATTATCAGCTTTGATAACGTTCCCTCACACTAATCTTACAATGTGTCTGCATAGCTACAAGCACAAATTCACAGCATCCCTGACCCATCACAGCTCATGCTTCTAAACATTACAACTCCAAATGACTCAAAAACCATAAAGTCCTTACATGGACAAAGCCAGTATGCCATCCCTTCTATCTGAGCCTCTGGCCACAGCTTATAGAGGGTCAGAGGGCAAGAGCAAGGTGTGAATACTACAATTAATTCAGCAGACTGGAAAAAGCAAGCACAAAAAAGTACTATGTACAGATCACTTTTATTGATACCTCATCCGTGAGTTCTCTACCAGAATTAGATCTGGGTCTTTGTGGTCCAAGTACTTCATTTGTTGTTTGGCCATCAGCTGCTTTTCCATTTTCCTGAAATTTTGCAGACAGAAGATACATAATTTCTAACAATGGAATGACAGAAAATGTTACTGTGATTCTCAGATTTGAAGCCATTTCCCCAGTACCTGTGCAGTGACTATTTTATCTCCGCTGGTTGCACTTGCCAAATCCAAAGAAGGCTGAGAATCCTTGGGCATGACCTCTGTCACTGCACTTGGAGTTAAAAGACCACCAGCTGTGAAATTCTCTCGAGGAACTAAAAGGAGATTCATATCAGTAAAAAGAGCATAACAAGAACCATGGACAGGCTACAGAGATTACTGGAGACCTGACATTATCCGACAACTTTCTTTAAACTGTTTTTTTGTTGGTTTTTTTTTTTTTTTCACTCAACCAACACTAATTCTGTCCTAACAACTATAAATTTCATATATAGCTGGAAGCTTAGATGCGATTTCACACTTGGTCATCTTCAGTTTTGCTAACAAATTGTTTTTCCTCTTTTGGTTATTTTCCTAGTAACCCAGCATACTCATTTTCATGAGTCCTCAGCCTATACCTTGACTTGTGTTTCTAACCTAATAGAGATAACATACTTCATTTGAAGTCTCTTTTCTTTCCTTAGCTTCTGCACTGGCATGGCCAATTTTCCTTGCTGCAGAAGTAACTCTTTTGGTAAAATATGTTAGTTTGCAAGAGTCCAAGAATTAGAAGCATCTGTAATGCAAAAGGCTTTTTTCTTTTTTTAAACACTGTAAAAAATTGGAACTGTTAAAGCTTTTCTTTGCTTACAGGTCAACTACACTGAAAACACAAGATCAAACAGCTCTTCACTCAGAACACAAAAATAGCGGATGCCAGTTAAATAAATGACTTGCCTTCTAAAACAGGTTTTTGTACTTCAAAATCCAGTTCACTCTTTTTTTTCCGGGGTGGTGGAGCGGGCCGTGCAGGCGGTGGTGGTCTTGGAGGAGGAACATTTGTTGGAGGTGGTGGCCGTGCTGGAACAGGCTTCTTTGTGCTAGCAACAATATCAGGTTCCACAGTAAGCTGCCTTGGTGGTTTTGCTGGAGGCATTTCTTCTGTTGTAGGAAGGTCTTTGGTAGATAAATCTGAAGTCACTTGTTCTACAGTATTTGCCACTTTCTTGTTTGTTATGTCCTCATCTTTTGATGTTTCTTCTTGTGCTTCAGTTTCATCCTTTTTATGGTCAGTTGTATTTGTTACTTTTGTTAGTTTATCAGTTTCCTGTTCCTCAGAAGTAAATAAAGGCCTCCCAGATTCCAACTCAGTGTCCTCACACACACTCTGATGCACTGGTTCACTTGGATCTTCTTCTAACGAAGCTTTAGCTGCCAGTACTTCTGGAACACTATTAATGATACCTGCACCAGCAATCCAAGCATTTGCATCTGAAGTTGGAACAGTCAGTCCTTTCCCTCTAGAAGCTAAAGAATCATCATCTAGTTGCTGTGCTTTCTGGCTTTCTTCTATAATACTGTCAATAATCTAAGGAAATAATTAAAAAACAACATGGTACTGTTAAACAGTAGGCACTTCTGGGTAACACTTACCATACAGTTTGTACAATAATTAGAAAAACTCTTCACTGAGGAGTTACCTTTTATAAAAAACATAATTTTGACTAAAATTCTGAAGACCAGAACCTAGATGCAGGAATAGGTGCATCTGAACAATGAAACAAAATGAATAATTTTCTTTCCTCCTTAATATGAGAGACAGCTATTTCAAAAGTTGTTCAGCTGTTTGAGATTTCACATACCAGTATATAAGATCCTGTACACTGAACAATTCAATGCTAGCAAATCTTAAGTGTTTTTAGAATAGTTTTGCTTGACATTCACCCTTTAGATGTATATTCTCACTAATGAGAGTCACACATTCTGTTAGCTTTTGGATGACAACTCAGTGTTATTTCATATTTCCAGTGTGAGGATGGAAGTGTAAAGAAGCATAACCAACCTCTTTCGAATCATCTTGCTTCATTTCTTGTACAAAGGTTTCATTTCCAGCTTTGTGCAGCTTGCTGTCCACATCCTATGAGAAAAGATACAGGAAGATGGTAGTGAGAAGGTCTTGAGTAAGATTACATACAGCTTGAAGAAACTGCATTAAACATAAAGGAAAACAATGCTGCCACATATTCATCCATTATGGAATAAGTATCTATCTGGCAGAAGTAATGCACAGTACACATGAAGATTATTTCACACTGGCACACACAAAATCAGCGTGCTCACTGCTAAACAAAAGGCAGTTCAACATTTGGTATTTAATCTTCTGCTTGATTGTGTTGTAATGCACAGAAATCTGATGAAAGACTCCAAGACAAACATATCTTACTCGGAAAATGATGGATTTTATAAATGAGCTCAGTTCTATGTCTTTAAAAGATTTCAGCCTTGACTAAAATAAAACCGAAGGTATCACAAAGATTAGAGAAACTTACATGTTTAAGAATCTGGAGCAAAGAAAAGATACATAAATGTACTTTGCTCTTTGTCAGGTTGTGGGAAAAGATGCAAGAACTGCTTTATCACCACTTACAACAGAAATATTATCAATTTTCAATTTAACTGTAGTTGAGAAGTGTACAAACAGCAACACCACTTTGGCACAGCCTGTTAAACAAGGAATAAAAATAATTCAATAAAGTGGATTGTGCCAAAATAATTTATTAAGTCCTTGTAAGAGCCTTAAACCTTGAATAATAAAATATTTAACCAATCACCCTTATGGATAAGTAGCTCCAGAAACAACAGACACTGGGTATATCAGGTACATGCATCTATAGAGGCTTAACACTGAAAATATCCCAGCTCTGAGTGAAAGGATTCATCAACTTCTAAACAATCTTATGCTCAGGAAAGCAAGCAGTTGACACCATAGAGGTTACTGCTTTAACCAGAAGCCTACTTTAACCTCAGTTAGTGTGGTCTATTGCACACCACATGCATCCAGTTGACATGAAGAATTGACAACACTGCCCAAAGCACTGCCTAAAGGGGAATCTGATAGAAACCCCAATGCTGAAAGGGACCCGTAGAGAACACGTAATCCTTTTGGCTACTGGAGCAGTCTCACAAAAAGACTTTTTGTGACTGGCTTGAATTTACCAAATAAGCCAACACCTGTTCAGAAAGTTAAGAAAAAGCAAACATATCTTGGCTGACTCCCTGAGCAGAGATACAAGAATCACTGTTCTCCTCCTCCTCCCTACTATGCAGAGACAGCTGCCATTGTTAAGATCTTATTCCTCTCTGTCCACTCCTCCACCACCTTCCATACATTTTTTTCTATTCTAAATAGAAGTTCTATTTTTGTTTTATCACCGTTTATCTTCAAAGACACAACTTAAGAATTTAAGTGCAATCAGTGCCTACTGTAACCCATTAAATTAATTTCTAATTTTGTTGACTTAATCTCACACACCTGTTAAACTTTGGACTTCAGGAATCTTTCTTACCCACTCCAAGGCAAATTATACCATTAGTCACACATTCAGAGAACTGATACAGTACCAGGCAGAGAGAACAGTGTTTCAGCTTCAGAAACAGTGACTTAGGACAGTACTTAAAAAAAGAAAGAGCTGTAAGCAGCATGTAAAACCTGGTAATGAAAATCCTCTACGTTTCATCCAAGACATTCAAGTTAGTTAGGCTGCGCTTAGTAAGAATGATAGCTACATTTCTTGAAAGGTTTATTGTTAAAGGGATGTTACACGTTTAAAGTATTAAGTAGAACACAAAATAGATGGCTGCTCCACGAGAGATGCCATAGGAGCTGATATCACTGTAAAAAGATGACTGACTTGCTGGCAGCTGAAGAGAGAAAGTAGGTGATAGCTTCCTAGTAGTGCTGACAAACGTGGCATTTGATTTACTGGGACAAAACACTGAGCCTTCTTTACTCCATCTAAGCGTTGCACAACGTATCACTGCTGGCTCTTTGGAGACCAGAAAAACAGTGATATCTGTACAATATTCAACTCCTTGCTTATTTAACAGGTGTCACATTCAGCTGACTGTCGCCGCGCACAGATGCAGCACACCAATTACTTGTGTAGGAAGTGGCAATGCCATCTCCATCAGCTAAATATAGTGCTGTATTTTCACGTCACCTGAAGTACACACACAGATTTTTCTTATTCTGAAGACTGAAGGGAATAAAGTCAGTATTTCAGATAAACCAGGACCCCCCAGAAATCCAAGTCCCATGGAAATGTGCTTCCTATTCACGAATCACCTGAAAGAAGATAGTCTAGCAGTCAAGTACAGCTCAATTAATTTGCAAATTTCATTTTTAGAATCAAATTAGCTTCAAGGCATGTTAAAGTTCCCTAAAAGCAAAGCTGGAACATTAAGAGACACAAGCAGAACATTTGCTCCCCGCAGCAAAGAAAGCTTACCATTCCTCAAGGAGATGTCAGGACTGCCACAGCACACCTACAGTAAGTGAGAAATGCTTACATCTGATTGATTTTAAGAAACTCACCTTCAATACAAAGGATCCAACCTTTGATGGTGACCTGTTAGAAAGAGAATACAGACTTATGCAGAGCTCCAGGAAAGAAGTCTCAACAGTAAGCTTCGTATTGAACAGTTTTAATGGTCTTCCTTTATAATAAGATATACTTAATGATTCAGACAAGAAGTGAATGCTTGTGATACACTGCTCCTTTATACAGAACACTCCAAAGAGAGTTAAGAGCCCTTCTATCTGTCACAAACCCACTGGAGATTCTCTAACCCCGACAGTTTCTCAGCTCCAGCTTCCAGAAACCATATTTCTGTCATCCTTTTCTAATATACTGATGTTACTCCAAGCACACATTTAAAACCATTTCCCATTACACGTAATGCATACCCGATACAGTCTGGATGCATTAGCATCCACTTGGAGACAACCTCTCATTTCACTAATTACACAAAAAAGGAGGCATCCCTGGGGATCAGCATCATGTAATTACATCTCATCAGGTCACCATGCAAACCAATCAGAGAACTGTCAACTTTCACTGCATCCCAAACTTGCAGTCTCAGCGAGATTCTCAGCATGCTGTTAGATATTTAAACACCGAGTCTTATTTTGATGACAAGATTGTACAGTTTCCTATCGCAGCACTTGTCCTATCACAACACTTGCCAGCTACCAGCACGCTCCCTTCTGCTGCAGGCACATCACTCCCTCACTAGTAACACACAAGCTGAGGTTCAAACAGTGTAGCTGCCCTTCCCAAATTCCTTAACTTCCAAACACTCAGCTTTGTGGAAAATCTGCACTCAACGAAGAACCATCCCACATTGATGCTCTGACACAACACAGAAGAGCACAAAAACTTAGTTGTTTTCACACAGGATTGCTCAGTATATGATGGGATTACATATTTGTAACACAGTGGGAAGCAGAGCAATGATAGCAGAGCAGCAAGGCTGCAGCAAGCGAAGATTTGCTCAAATGCAACAGCTGTGGGCACAGAAACAAAGGAAAGAAGCTGCTCACCTTCACAAGGCCTCAGGCATGCAGTGATCTCCAGCAAGATGCCCTCACCTCCACTGCCAACCTTTACATGAGGGCTGTGAGGGGTGGACCCTGGCTCCAGCCCTGTCATTCACTCAGGTACATTACACACACCTCAACTCCACTGGGCTGGCCCTGCCTTCCACCAGGTGCTCCATCACTGCTTCAAGTCATGACTTAGCATTTCCACTACAATATATTATAATAGAATTTGCAGATTGCATTTCAAGTAAAATGCTTCTAACTTCAGTATCCTTATGTGATACCACCAGCAACATCAGTTTAACAAAGAGAGGAGTTAAAAGTTACCCACAAAGACTGGGCGATAGTGAAAGAAAATTCCTATTTCACCTGCACAAACAGCACAGGTCTGATTAATCTGAATGCCAAATAAACACTTCAAGAAGATCTCTGTATTTGTTCAGCTGCAGAACTCATCCCAATACTAAGCCTAAAGGAGGCCACTCTCCCGCTGGTAGCTCTAGTGCAGTACCCACTCAGACTATAATATTTAGTAATTCTTCATCACACAGTAGGTGAACTGTTTCTTTATAAGAAATAAAGTGAGTCATGCACCTGCATCCAAACAAGCGTGCCTAACTTCACATCCTCCTCTCACAACTGCCATCCTCCTTCATGCCTATAATAATTCCTGAGGTTTTTTTCTTGACCTTTTTTCAGTTACAGCCTTTTGACAGTGGAGCGACAGAGGTTGAATCAGGATGTTTTCTGCCACACTCCAATGACCACAGGACCAACAGATACCTTCACTGACTGGCTACACGGGCACCTGGATCTCTTTTCCTAGGATGCTTACAGAAACAGACACTGCTTTGGACCTAGTAAACAATAAGATGTCCATGCATCACACCAAAAGCAGTTACACCTGCAGCAGAAGAGAAGGACGTAGGCCTCATCACAGGCAGTAGAGAAGTCTCCAAACATTTTATTTCAGCACACCTCAGCTCACACATGTCATCAGTTCAGGAGAGCTATCTCAGCCAATTATCACATGACATTCTGTAACTAATTCTGCCATTTTTGCTAATTAATCCCTACAAAGTACCAATAATACACACACTTACTGATACGGTGCTTTAATTCTGAGAGAGATTTGCTCATTGGTAGTTACTGACTTAAGAGTGGGAACTGGGAGCTTCCATACAACCTGAAAATTCCACTCTCACACATCACAGCAGTAAAACAACCAAAAAGCAAAGTCACTGCTTCAGATATTCTATATGAGCAATTATTAAACTTCCCCATGCAGGGCAGTGGGGAGGAAACCGGAAAACACACTTATAATGAAAGCAAATCTATCTGCACTACTTTGCAAAAAGCTGTTTATAGTATATGCCGCAAAATATATATTTATATATTCCTATGTATTTTTGCTGATCATCAGAACATGAATGTAAGGAAATAACTCAAAATGCAAATACTAACACACACTTTTAAGTTGCCCTTCCTCTCACAAGGCTTTCACTACTTTGTGGGTCCCAACTCAGTGCCATTATACATGTATAGGTGTCAGAACTGCAATCTACAAGCCTGCTTCCAAGAAGCATCCAATGTAAATGTGGAATTAGCTCTCAGAAAATCCCAAAGCTTATTTAGAGAAAACAGTCTCTCTACATTGTTAGCACAGATTGCACATCAGACTGAATGACAGATTCAGTATCTGTATTGCAAACTAAGCCCTCTGAGATCTCCTTACTTGGTGCCATCGATCTGAGCCAATGATGCATTCTTATAGGCTATGGAAGAACAATAGGGAAAAAAACCTTCAGTTTTAGTTTCTTTTAACTTATTCCATAGCAAGCCCTACTTAATACAGGTGGGGGAAACTTGCAAGTCCGGACAGACAGCATTATCTGTAACAAATAAAAGGTAAGATATGGAGCTGGGACAGATTTAATGGCTCACTTTTACCAAGGAATGGAAGTTTCCTGCTTCCCACTTCTGCTTTTAGCCACAAATCCCACATCTTCACCCTACCCTGTCTCCATCCTCTCAGGCTGCAGCTATTTTAACTTACTGAAGATGTTTTGCTGTTCCTTGTTTTCAGTTGCTTTCAGTTACCAAATTAAAACAACTCAGAAGGGTTTGGTGATCACTAGCATCTGCGCAAGGCGAGAAGCAGGAGCATAACCACGTTTCTGTAACAACATGCTGTTAATTCATCTTACTACATCTTGTAGAACTGTATGCCAAGGCACATTTTTTACCAGGCTACTTAAAAAGCTAAGTTTAGAAAAGCTTTGCTATGTGTGAGGATGCAGAGGAAGTTTTTCACACAGAGTGGTGAGGCACTGGCACAGGTTGCCCAAGGAGGCTGTGGATGCCCCATCCCTGCAGGCATCCAAGGCCAGGCTGGATGTGGCTCTGGGCAGCCTGGGCTGCTGGCTGGTGACCTGCACACAGCAGGGGGTTGGAACTGGATGAGCACTGTGGCCCTTTTCAACCCAGGACAGCCTATGGTATGATTCAAGCCCAGCCCTTCCCTTGTTCAAGGCACCCAGGAGCCATTTATACAGATTAAAACAAACCCTTAGTCAATTATTAAAGCTCCAATGGATGGACCCCACAACCCATATCTCGTTGCTACACTGAGCTACGTGGCACCTCATCCTGCAAGGTCAAACCGTGGTGAGGTTTGATCCAGACTGCCTTAAAAAGCAGAGCTGATAGAACCCACCGAGCAGAAAACCAGAAAGATATTTACCATTCCAAGAGAGGGAGCATGGTTGGCTAATGAAAACACAACACAGCGAGGCAGCTTGGAGCTAACAGGTGCAGAAAGCTGTGCTATAAAACACCGCTCAGAGCCCTCGATACTTAACATCCAGGCAAAGCCATTAGAAACGAACGACAGAGTGCACCTGAAGTTGTTTAAAAGACAGGAACAGCGAGCCCTGCGCTGGAGCAGCCCTGTTGCTCGTTCAGCATCAGAAAAATCACATCTTCCCGTCACTGAAGGAGGATCTCAGCCATCAGCACGGATCGCACCGCCGCACATCCTTCCCACAACAGCGGTGCCAGCCCCGCCAGCCGCCCCGTCTCCCCACAACCTGTCAATTTCGGCTCCCCCCCCCCCCCAAACCGCGCCGCCCCAACACCGCTGTGTGCGGACGGCGGGGCGGCCGCCTCCCCCAGAGCGGAGCCGAAGGAGGGCAGGGCAGGGCAGGGCGGCGGCCGCACGGGACTCACGGCGCGGGGGAGGCAGCCGTCAAGTGCACGTCTTCGGGAGCGTCGTAGAACTCCTCGGTGTCGCTGTCGGAGGCCATGGCGGAGCCGGGCCGCACCGCGCTGAGCTGAGCCGCCGGCAGCGCCGAGCTGCGGGGCCGCAGCCACGTCCGGGCAGGACGGGACGGGCAGGCGGGGGCCGAGGAGCTCTCGCGAGAGCAGCGACGGCACCGCCCCCTGCCGGGCGGAAGTACGAGAGGGGAGCGGAAGTGAGGGAGAGGAGCGGAAGCCGCGTGACGGCAGGCGCCCCCTTGAGGGGGTGCTTGCGCAGCGCCCTGCGCTAGCGGTGGGAGGTCTGCCTTACAACGCTATGGAGGCCTGTCTTTCAACGCTATGGAGGCCTGCATTAGAACACCATGGAGGCCTGCCTTAGAACACCATGGAGGTCTGCCTTACAACACTATGGAGGTCTGCCTTAACCTGGCCATCTTGCTGTCCTCCATCCAGGCCCACATTAATAAATGACACTGTAGGAGAGACATGCCTGTGTGTGGTTGTCCCTGAGCTGCTGCGTCATGTGGGGTATGGGGGAGGCAGGCAGAGCCTATCCAGGAGCTCATGGCTTCAGAGCACTGGTGTCTCACTGGTGTTCGTTGTGCTGCTGCAAAAGCAACACTCCCTGTGACTGTTAGGTGGTGTGCAAGTGGAGGTTGATAAATGAGGTGCTATTAGTGAGTGTCGTTGTTAAATGCTGCCCAAACACCCAGTTAATGGGGGCAAGAAAATGGATGGGGAAAAGAGCAAGGAGAAAGTCTGAGTGTTTCCTGACCATAGGGGAAACCAGAATCGAGGTGACGGTGAGTGAGAAACAGAAGACAGGGAATTAAGGTATTCTGTTAGATGAATTGCTGTGAATTTTCAAATTATAATGAATGTCTGAAATCTGTAATAGGAATTAAATTATATGGTTCCTTATTTGCTTTGCCTTGTGTTTTCCTTTCTATAAATTTTCATCTCCTGGTCATTTTTGTGCTGCCATCAGATTATGAATGATCAGACAGTAATAACTCATGGAGGAAAGAGACTTCCTTTGAAATCTGGAATGCTTTTAATATCTGCACAGCAATAAGTACGTGTTTCTGAGCCAAAGCAGAACTGCCACCTGAGCATAGCTTGGAAGAAGGTCACTCTGTGGCACAGCTGCTGCCAAAATCTGTGAAAATAAAATGTTGAACTTGATTAACTGTTGAGCTAGCATAAAACTGGTAAGGACTTAATATGTTTGGGACAGCTATTGTTACCAAATTGGTTGATGTTGAGGTATCCATGCACACACACACGAGCCCTTTCACGTACACACAATGTAGGGCTGCACCTTCCTGTTTCCTTAAAAAAATCATGAAACTTCCCAGCCAAACCAGCTGGGATGTCAGGAAGGAGACAAATTGGAAAAGCATAAGCGATTCATCCAGTTCCTCTTAAAAAACAAGTAGGTATGAGGCTTGTGTACATCTCAAACTCTTCGTGCTGACAAATTTGGGCAAACAACTGGTACATAAAATTACTGACTTGTGATTCACTGCTCGCTGCTCCTGCTCTAAATGACAGCCAAACACACCGATTGCATTAGCGTAAGTGGGATGGTCTCTGAATTATTAAAGACAACAATGATGTAACCCTAGAAGGAAAGGCAGACAGCTCTAGAAGCTGGGGAAAAAAAAAAAAGAGAGCTATTGAAAAGCATCTTGAACTGTTTAGCAGCCTGTCAGTAACTGATGGCAGCTTCATGACTTCATGTTTTGTTACACAGAGGAAATTATATAGCTGCAGAATTAAGGAACTCTAAAATAAAAACCCAGCTCAGGGATTTAATCAGATCTACATAGCTATTAGTGCAGCCTAACTGCAGTGGTCTTGACCTTCATGCTCCAAAAGCATTTGCCTTTTGCATCAAAGCGACTTCTTGGAGACTGTTTAATCCTCCAGACCAGGAGCATTACAACCACAGCTCACTGTGGCACAGCCCAACCTGCTTTGTCCATGGAGGCAAATAGAATATTGGCTTTAGAGGTCTTGTCAAGCACTCCTAAGCATCAGGAAATTCACTCGCCAGGACAGAGCCTGAGCAGGAGGTGTTAGTGCTGGCTGGCAGCTAATGCAGGAACAAAGCTGAAGTTCTTCACAGAGCTGCCAGGGCTTTGTAGAGCACTGTTGTCTTTGCTGTTTGTGGAGAGCTGCAAGATAATGTAATAGGAATAATGTTTTCAGGGACAAAAGATAAATGTTTTGATCAGGATTTACAGATGACCTGGGTGTTTTCTTGCTAGGGCTGGCACGGTCTTTCCCGTGTTGCAGACAGAGATGAGCACTGAGGCTACTGTGCCAGCACTGATGAGCTGCATCCCCAGAAGCCTGCTCCCCTCCTGACATGGGGATTTTTTCCCTTTGGCTTAGATGTGAACTTCCCCTGGCCTCTCATGAATCAGGGCTCACATGTCAGCCTGTCCCCGGCACCTCAATGGACAGCCGGACCACCCTACCAAGAGTAGCACTGGAAGTTTCCCAGCCTTTGGCTGTGGGAATACAAGAAAAACTGTTTGGAGCAGCAGCTGTGAAGCAATATAAACAGCATGAGAACCAAGGACACCTCTAGAAGAAGAAAGAATGTCTCATGGCTCTGATTGGATAAGCAACTGCTTGAACGGTTGAAGTGTGTTTTGTAGAATGCTCTGTAGACATGTAAAGGTGGATGGGAAAGTTGTAGGGGCGGATGGGAAAGCTAGAAAAAGAAAACTTGTGAAGGTATGTAAGTGATTACAAGTGAGAACTTGTAATAAATGATTTGGATTGTTCACATCTGAGTCCGTGCATCAGACGCTGCATTTGGCCACTGCCAGGCTGACTCCTAGCAGAAAGAGTTGTGTATGCTTCGCTGAGCATGCTGCTATTTTCCTGGTTTGGAGGCCCAGGAAGCACAGGAGTCTCTGTCCATTGTTTTCTAGCTCATTTGCTAGCAATGCTGATGTTGGCAGATAGGTCTTCCACTAAATCTTATCATACCCACTGCAGACCAATACAGGGTAAGTTTAAAGCCTCTGCTAAATATTACCACTCTCCTGATTCCTCTAGTCACCTAGGGACATCTCCCTTTTAAAGAAGATATATATTTTTTTTAATTATTGCATTAAAAACTAAGGATGAGAAGTATCTTCTGAACTGGTTACCTCCACAGCCAGTGGGGGATCTCCTGCCTGCCTTGAGGTTGCAGGGAGTGGCAAAGGGAGAAGTGCTGATTCTGTATCACCCATGGGATGGGGAGGTAGAAGTTGAACTCAAAACAAACGGCTGACCTAAGAATCTCTCCGAAGTCTCCTGCATCTGATTCCAGAGCTTGGAGATGCTTGTCTGCATGGCTGTGGTGTTTGGTAAGAGTACAGGAAACAAGACGATGAGAAGTGATGTCTGTGGAACTGTGCTGTGGCTTGGGGATGGCATCAGTGGTTAGTTAAAGGATGATTCCCTTTGGATTAAAGTCCTGAGCACCAACCCTGTGCTCGTCTAAGAGGAGGAGGAATACCCTGCACATGCATGCTGGAGTATATTTCTTTTCTATCACTTTTACCTTCTTTTGCTTCCTCTTGCTTTTTCTCCTGCTGTAGTCCCAGTGGATGTGCTCCTCCCTGCCATTGTCCCAGGGCACTGACATACACACTTGCTGCAAGCTGTGGTGGAGCCTTCAAAAATTGTCACTACCCAGAATGATGCTGGGAATCCAGGAGGGACAGGGGGAGGGTGACAAGCAGGAAGCAGCTTTGGAGAGTTTCAGCAGAGAGAGGAAATAAGGGAAATAGGAGCAAGAGGGAGGATGCCAATGAGCAGGGAGCCCAGACACGACAGGTGAATTCAATTCAACCTGCAAGGGATGGAGTAGCACAACAAGAAATGCAAACATGGGAAGAACTTGTGGTATATGGTCCAATACCTGCCTTCAGGCATGGAGGAGGAGAGAACCTGTCCTGGGAAACCCATTGTCATAGAATCATAGAACGGCCTGGGTTGAAAAGGACCATAATAATAATGTAGTTTCAATCTGCCTGCTGTGTGCAGGGCTGCCAACCACCAGACCATGCTGCCCAGAGCCACATCCAGCCTGGAAGCTGTGCTCAGTTGAGGGCTCCCAGACAGAAATCCTGGTGACAACAGCAACAAAACCCCCATCAGTAGCAAATCAGATCAGCCAACAAACATGCAACACACAATCACACACCCAGTGCTTGCTGAACATGGGGCAAGGTAAAGCTGTGGTGATGCTGGCCGTGGCTGCTGCTGTGTGTGGTGAGTGAGCAAACAGACAGTGGCATCCGTTGGCTACTTGTCACTGAGTGACACTGGGAGGCTGTCATGGCTGTGCTGTTCATGCCAGCAGCAATGAATGGGTTTATGTTCACGCAGGGGCTGTGCAGCACATGTGCCTTTTCTTCCTGGGAGCATGGAAAGTGCTTGGCACCAGTCATGCTGTAGGAAAGAAAACACATCGCTGCAAAATGCAGAATAGTTCCTCTGGAAAATATTATCCCAGGATGGATGGCATCTTTTCCTGCTGTGATTAAGAGCAAAAGGAGCTCCGACAGCAGAGCTGATGGTGTTGGGAGGTTCAGGCTGTGAGCAACACCTTGCAGCCTGTCCCAGCTCAGCTCCTCCCATACTACTTTTCTTCTGTTTGCAGCCTATATTCCTGAGGCAACAGGCCGCAGGACTTACATCCTTGATGGGCAGGATGTGAGGCACGTGTGATGTTAGATTTCCCCATAGCACAACATGGCTGGTCCTTCAGCATTCCAGCATGGCTTCGCCACCGCCGCAATGAAGCAATCGGTCCAAGCTGAAAGGTGCTCAACAGGCAATTTTGATTTGCAGTTGAAGTTGTTGGCTTCATTTTCCTTTGGAAAGGCCAGTGCCACCCTGGGGAAACCCAGCAGTGAGTACTTCTCCTGCTCCCGGACCAGGCCCTGCCTCCAGACCAGGGGCATAGGGATGTGGTGCCTGGAAATGAGCAACACTGGCAATGTGCCGGGGTTCCCCTTTGCTTCCATACCCAGAGCATCAAGCTGGTTTGTTGGAAGAGAAATAACTTTGTTATTTTCATGGGGAGTGATCCAGGAGGTAGCACAGCTATGTGGGATAAGAAATCAGAGAATCAGAGAATCACAGAATGGCCCGGGTTGGAAGAAACCTCAAAGATCATGAAGCTCCACTCCCCCCTGCAGCAGGCAGGGTCACCGATCTCCCCATTTAATACCAGCTCAGGCTGCCCAGGGCCCCATCCAATCTGGCCTTGAACACCTCCAGGGACGGGGCATCCACAGCCTCTCTGTGCAGCTGTTCCAGCACCTCACCACTCTCATAGTAAAGAACTCCCCCTGACATCCAACCTCAATCTTCCCTCCTTCAACTTAAATGGTTAAGGCAGCCCTGGCTGCCTCCCAAGATGCCCTCCCGAAGCTCCCTATGCGCAGCTTTGTATTCAAAGAATTCTCCTGCTGCTCTGACTTGCACTACATCATCTGCACTCACAAATAAACCAATTTAATTACATAGACATTCTCTTTATTCATTCTTCCTGGCGTACTGACAATTTCTGCATGTGCAGATGCGTTGCGTCTCAGCCTTTGCCAATGCAAATTCTCCATCCTCCAAATTTCCATGTATTATTTTTGCCTGAAGATGTTCAGTGGATGCGTATGCTTTCATACGCATTTGTTACAGTTTTGTTTGCTCTGTGTTCCATCTTTGAGTGCCTAGGAGTGCGCTGCTAGTTTATGAATCAGAGTTGGAACATCGCTGTATTGTGGAGCCATGAGTTATGCTTTCCTCTGGAGATCTGCTTTTGTTCTTCATTGCAGCTCACTGAAAGTGACGATGAAAGCAATCCACGCTAAAAGAAGTGCATTCGCTATTCTTGTAAGGAAGAATTGGGAGCAGCTTCCTTTGAACTGAATTTTGTCAGGTTTGAAAAGATAATTAGCAACTTGTGAAGATTAAAAGAGAATCCAAAATTAATGTAAGTGTTGAATCAGAAACAAGTAGCATTTACTGACGTGGCTTTACAGAACACTCAGGTTTGAAAGGAAATGTAGAAACAGAAAAAATAATGACATGCAGCAAATGAATTATATTGCGTGCACTTTCTGCATTGGACACACTGAAGCCAAAATGAGTGCATTCTAAAAACACACACACACAAAACAAACAAACAAATAAATAATCAAAAACAAAAGAAACCAGATAAATTTTGACAGGTACAAAAACGCCACAAGGTATTTTATGGCAACTGAAATCTAAGGTCGGAAGAGACCACTAAGATCCCCAAATCCAACCCCAACCCATCCCTGCCATGCCTGTAACCACATCCCTCAGTGCCACACCTCCACAGTTCTGGAGCACCTCCAATGATGGTGATCCCACCGCTCCCTGGACATTCTGTGCCACTGTATCACCACTTTTTCAGAGAATAAACTGTTTGTAACATCCAACCTGAACCTCTGCTGGTGCAGCCCATTACCTCTCATCCTATTGCTGCTACCTGGGAGAAGATGTCAATCCCCTCCTCATTACAGCTTTATATATGCCACTAGTGTGAATCCAGTCAATACTAAGAAAACTTCCTGAATTTGTGGTCATCATGTCCACGATGTCATGCGCCTGGACAACTCCTTCTGTTGGAATTTGGGACAAACCCAGACTGCCCTGGGCTACAACCAACAGATCAAACTATTCTTTAACTGGGATTTTATCAGCTGTTAATCTATTTTAGACTCCTTTCCTCCACAGAACAATTGCAACCATTACTCTAAGCCACACGAAGGAATGGCTATGAGTAATTTTGCTTGGAGGAAAATAAAGCTGTTCCTGTCACACACAGATATCATAGCTGGAAGGGGAAGTCAGTAGCTCTGTTGGCAGGACCAGTGCTGGAGCTGGTTGTGGTTGAAGGCTTGCAGTCAGGGTTTCACTGTTCCAAGTTTCACTACTAAAACTTTCGCTTTCCATTCCTGACTCAACTACTGGTGCCATGTCCTGCTGGGGCTGGGGGCTCAGGACTTGGTGTGCTACCTAACTCCTGAGCCTTGGTCTACCAGTGCAGGTATTTGAACCTAACTCATGAGCCCGTGTCTTCCAGTGCTTGTATTTGTACCCCCCCAAGTCTGAGGTTCCAGATCTTCCTTCAAAAATTACATCCTCTTCCACAAACATACTGGCCATTTTGGCCAGCAGCACTGTTACCTGTCCAAAAATGTGCATAAAATGCTGAACAAGGACACTGCTGGGAGGTCCTGGAGAAACACTCAATGCCCAGCCACATTGGGGTGAGTTGGAGTTGCCATGGCAGCCTTGAATTCTCCTGGTTTTGTGGTTTTCTGACTCAGCCTTAGCATTACTTTAACCCCAGTTTATATATATCTGTGCTTTTGATGATAATTACTATTTACTTAATGGAATCTTGATGGATTCTAGGTCCCAGAGGGAATTAAATGACTGCTCTCTCCAGTGCCCAGAAACAGCACATGGTGAATATCTATAAATTTGCCTGGCCAGATATGGGAGATCCATCTGAAATGGGTTTTTCTGGTGTTTGGAAAGAATCCACCAAAGAACTGCTCACTGAATCACCTGTCGCATTCCTGGAGGTGAGCTGCATTCCCTGGTGCAAGGAAAAACAAAGGGCAGGGATGGGCAGGGACAGCCAGGTGCTACCAGGTGTCCATGGAAAGTGGCAGAGAGAGGTGCAGATAAGGCTGGGGTGACAGCAGTGCAAAGCAGAGGTGCCCAAGACAGATCAGAGCCCTTCTTGTGTTTATCTCACATTCTCTTTTCTACTTTTTCCTTGCCAGCAGGGAGAGCACCTTGCTCTGCCATTGCACTTAGCTTGAAGGATAACACAGGGTCCCCCTTTGCTTCTGGATATATTTCTTTAATTACAGCCAGCAGAGGCAATTTATTTGTTTACTAGCATCCAGGAAACATACACAGGGGAGATCTCTGAGCATGACCACAAAGCTAATAAGGATTAATGGTAGGTGACAGAACGCTGGATAAGGCTATCCTGGCACTTGGGTCAATATGAGCATTAAGTAAATGAATATCAGGTTATTATATGCTATTATGCTTAATGAGTCAATATTTACTTTTCCTCTAAAAACTGCTGAGTACCATGTTTAGCCTCGTTGCATGCTCTGGCAGCCAGGAGAGCAGCCTGTCTGTTTTGCTAGCAGTCAGAATAGTAGCAACAGCATCTCTGAGCTTCCAAAGGACACTATATGCCCTATATCCATTATTCTTAGATAGAGCTAGCAGTATTTAACTTACACTCCATTGCTGGCAGAGAATGCATTATTAGTGGGGATAAATCTCCTTCTACAGAAGCTAACAGAGATCAGTGTTCATTTGTGAAAGCAGCTTCCAGGATCTGGTCTTGGTATTGCTGGGACTCACGTAGCAGCTCCAGATCCCTGCTGAGTTGGGAAACAGCAACGCAGCTGCTCTGCCGACACCTGCACCTTCATTCTCACCTCTCTTAATTTCCTGCAACTTCGTTTCAATTAAAAACTAATAATAAACTCAAAGATACTTAGGAAGTGCAGAAACCCAGCTGTATCCTGCCCAGGGGGACCAATGTGCTTGAGCAAGCCCAGGCAGGGAAACTCCATTTCCCACCCCAACAGCTGCCTGCATGGAGCTGCTTCCAAACTGCTGCAGCCTGGTGGGATTTCTTCCTTTCTCCCTGGGCTTCCTGTGCTGTTGATGAACTCTTGCACCCTGCAGCCTGCCAGCGCTGCCTCTGCTTGCCTTGCAAAGCTCTGCCCAGAGAGGCTGGAGATCTCTAGTACCAACCACGGTGGAAATGAAACCAAATGGTACCCATCAGTAACTTCTGGGTAGAAACAGAGGTTGCCTGGGAAAGCCTGGCTATCCATTTGCTGTTTTGAGTCCAGCTCTGGGCCTGCAGGACTGGAACTGCCCCAGCAAACTCTTGAGGCTGTGCTAAAAAAGAACCTGATTTATTGTGCTTATGCTACAGAGGAGCAGAAACTTCTCTGGCAGTGTGCAATAAACAACCTTTTATGGGGATGCAGAAAGCAGCAGTGTTAGAGAACATCAGACTGGAGATATTTCTTAATGACACCATTTGAGAAAGCCAAGCTTTCTCAAGATTGAAGGAGCCAAAGTGTCAAGAACTTAGAGTAGCACAGCACATCAATGCTACACTCTGGATGTGTTGCCTTACTGGGCCAGCAGCCCATCAATGTGAGGAGGCATGGAATCATAGAATTATAGTTGAAATAAAGGTTGAAATAACTAGATTAAGGTTGAGAAAGACCACTAAGATCATCTAGTCCCACCCCAACCCATCTCCACCATGGCCACTAGCCATGTCCCTCAGTGCCACATCCAAACATGGACAAACACCCTGCCCAAGGGAGCTCACAGCCCAGCTGCAAAGCAACAGGGGCTTCTATGGACACCAGCAGACAAAGCCAAAGCTGGGAACAGTGAGCCTGCATTCTCTGTGTGAGAGGCAGAAGTAGCAGCTTATTGCTCATCCCGTTATTTTACAGACTGCTAGGCTGAAAACCAGCACACCTGGCGATGCAAACAAACCCCATTGGTTTCCTGCATTGCTGCACCAAGCCCTGGAGATGAGGAACACCTGTGAGCTCCAGGCTGGGACCGGTGTGCCGCAGAAATGGTTTTTCCATCCACGAGAAATTTTCAATATTTTAAACTTTTCTGTCCTTCATCAGCCAAAAATTCAAAAGCAGGGAGAAATGGAAATCTCAGCTATTTCATTTTGAACAGAGATCCATAAATCATGCAACCTAACAGGCCAAAGAGTTTACTTTAAATGCTTTTGTTTAGAACTTTGTTCTAATTTTACAGCCTTTACCAGCTTTAAATTAAATCCTTACAGTTGCTTATGTACAACATTTTTCCTCCTCTTTGTTTAATTTTAGAAATGTACGGCTAAATGTTAAATATGTATTACCAAGTAATTCAAATGTCATAGTCCTAGATTAAACTCCTCTAGTGGAACTAAATTAAAGGTTTCTGCTCCTGGTTGAGAAGAGTGCAGTGTAGATGTTTTATAGCAGCAGCAAAGCCAGAATTACAGGTTGGGCTTCCGATGGCGTGCGTGACTAACACCAGGAATAACAAAAACACTTTGGACTTTTCAAGGCTGGAGCCAAGAAACAATGAAGGTGATGTCACTTGTTTTAGAGCCAGCTTTCTGCTGGAAAGAAGCAGCTGGGCTCATGCTGCTTGGAGTTTAGGGTGTCATCCAGGGAGGATGCCTGGACCTGATGGCTGTCATTGTGTCTCCTGCTCAGAACCAGCCCAGAGAGGCAGTTTGCACTCTCAGATTTGGGGGAATATTTTAAATCCCCCAGAAGTGGGGAGCTGAGCCCCCATCACTGCCCTGCCAGCAAGGCAAGGGAGGTGGCTGGGAGTGGAGGAGAAGGAAAAGCCTCCTCCAAGCCTTCCTGTGCCTTGCTGGCCTTGGGAAGAACAAGACAGCCACTTTTTCTGCTCCTGTATTTAGTATGAGAGGGAAATACCTTCTTCTGCAGTAAGGTCACATGCTTGGCCCTCTTCTCAATGTGACCCAGTGGGGCAGCAGCAACACATCACTGCTGGCTTTTGGGGACAGAGTGGCACAGCTGAGCCACGGCTGGGCAGTGGTTGGCAGCTATGGAAGGAAGCACTGTGCTCCCTACTGCTCTGGTTTGGCTTCCAACTCTCACCCCAGGAGCGATGGGCATTCTCATGCCCTCCTGTCCTAGCAGTGACCTTCCCCACCAGCTCAGGGGACAGGTGTAGGGAGGGTTGCATGGAGATGCCTGTCTTGGGCCTTTCCGACGTCATGCAAATTGAAACATCCCATGGAGCTTGGCTGGAAAGCACTGGTCTACACTGGTCCCAGCCCCATTTCCTCCTCAGCATCTTAGCCACATTCACAACATGCCAGAGAGTAACATTTCCTATTTCCTTCCTCAGCAAACCCTGGAAGGGGCAATAAATAAGAAGATTAATCTTTTATAAGCAGACATGAAGTACTTACATCCGTGGCATGTTACTAAAGTTATACAGTGGTTTGTTTTACAGTGATTTGTGCTGTACGAGCAAAGTCTGGATAAATGACAGCCACGTGGCACGATGCTCTGCTGGCCCTGTGTGCTCTGCATGCTGTGCTTTGGCGCTAAGAGCCAAGGGCTGCCAGATGCTGAGCACCAGGTCTCTGCACTGCTGCACAGCCAGCAGCTGTGTTTGGTGATGGCAGAGCCAGACTGCAGCGTGCCAGTGCCCCGCCAGCCTGACCTGCGTCATTGTCCTCAGTAGCCCCGCAGAGGGCTTGGAACAGTCCCAGCCCAGCCAACGGGTCAGCACCTCCCAGCAGCCCCGCTTTATGCAGGACTGCCTCGACACAAAAACGAGCGGGCTAAAGGGGAGAAGCCAAGGGCGAAGGACGAAGAACGGGGGCCGGGCGCGTCCCCAGACGGTGGCGCTGGGGCCCCGCGGTGCGCAGCGGGCAGAGCTCGGGCTGCGTCCCGACTGCACGTGTGGTGTAAGGCAGCAGGAGGGCAGACGTCGCTGAGTCCTGCCCTGATGGCTTTTTTCTCTCCCCTCCCCCCCCCCCCCCCCCC
>JAPSGF010000012.1:2677670-2957574 GCA_035772895.1 Perdix hodgsoniae | reverse complement strand
CTTCCCTCTTCCCTCTTCCCTCTTCCCTCTTCCCTTTCCTTCTCCTCCCTTCCCTTCCCACAGCTCCCAGTACACAGAGGTCTGTCTGGGATTCCCCAGAGCATGGAACTATCAGTGAGGCAAAAAATAAACTGGCTTGTAGAGAGAAAAAAAGAACCCCACAGCAACAGAGGATCACAGTTACAGCTTAAAGAAAATAAATGTGAGGAGTGTTTTGCCTGGCAGAAACAACCTTGGGTTTGCTTCAAAGCAGCACAACACAGTGATGCTGCAGACAGCAGCTGGATGTGGCGGGGCTCAGAGGCAGCCCCCAGTGGGACTGGCATGATTCCTGAGCAAATGGGCACACATCCATAGTGATGCGATTCCAATTTTAAGCCCTGCTGGTGGCTTTAGGGCCACTGGCTCCCATAGGAGTATCAAACTGGTAATGAATAGTATCAGATAGCTCAGCCCATCCTTAAGGGAAAAATATGGACCATGCCGCCCCCCAAGGGTTGGAAACAGCAGCCAACTTGGAGCCTCCCCAAGAGAGCTGAGCTTGGATGTGCTCTCTCCCCCAGGACCTCTCTCACTGCTCACTGTTGTGACAGCTCTCAAGGGTTAATTTGATCCTCTCTTTACTATAGAATGTAGGACCCTGGTGGCTTTTATTTTCCAGCCCATTTTGAGCAGCTTGGTGCTTGGGTACCAACTGAAATAGCAGATTCAGTGTGCCTGTGGTAAGGCAAGCTCTGGTCCCCATTACCCCATGCACAGCTTGCCTTGGCTGAGCTTTCCTGACTCAGAAATGCAGGCTCTCCTGCACAGACATTTCATGAAAGGCTGAAAGACAAAATCAAGTTAACTCTTATGAGTTTAGCTCGGTATCCTGAATACTGTGGAATTAAGGAAATCTGGTTTCCTGAGATCTCTGGGAAGGACACTGCATCATGACATCAAGCACAGGTCTCAGCACAGGGCAGGGTCTGTTGGAAGCAGCTCATCTGTGCTTATCAACTCTTGGAATTTCCCATCTGACACACCAGCGCTGAGTTTCAGTCTGAGAACCCAGTCTGAAAGGCAGCTTGCAGAGCCCTGGAGGGCTGCTCCTGCCTGGTACAGTGTTCTAAGGACAATGCTGGGGTGGGAGAATGGGCACTGTTACAGTGCAGTAAATCCTGGGAGGATTTCCAGGGATAAGGGAAGTAGGCTGTGCTGCGGGAATGATCTGTGACATCCTCCAGATGCCTTCATTTAACAACTGCATTTTTAGCAGCTGTTGTCATTAATGGCAGTGAGAGCACAGTTAAATCCCAGCAAACAGCCTTGCAATCATCGCAGCCTCCAGATCCTCAGATAACATGCAGCAGTAGGTGGTGCCCTTCAGCATTCTGCTCCCTTTGCCCATTGGGTCTGCATTGCCTCTGAGTGTGTGGCTCATGTGATGATGCTTGGAAATGCAGGGTAGTATCCTGCTGCTTTGCTGGTTTTACCTCCTCATTTGTTTTTATAACAGCAAAATAGGCATCTTATTCTGTCAAGCCTGTAGATTGCCCTTTCTGGGACAGTGTGCACATCTGTCCCCAGGCAGATGTGGTCCGTGTGTGTAGCACAGAGAAATGTGTCACAGAGCAGAAGCAAACACTCTCAGAGATGGCATCTGTGTGTGAAAAACCCAGTGAGTGGCTACTGATGTGAACCTTGAAATAAGGGGGCCAGACCCTGCAGCTGATGGGGGGCAGCCGCCTCGCAGTGAAAGCAAGAACTGACACTTTGGTGAGAAGGGAGAAAAAACTTGCAAATAGCGCCTGGGTTACAACTTTCTTTAAGCAGATAGAACCTTTATCCTCACAAGCAGCGCTAAATCCAGCCAAAAGCAAATGTCAGACCACAGCCTTTAAAGAGCAAGACAAATGGCCACAGTAAAGGACACATTACAATAAGTGAAGCTGAAAGCAGCAGCAGCCTGAGGAGTACTTGGAGGAACACACGGTCCCTGCATGCTGGTGCTCTCTAAGGGAAGGGAGGCATGGCTGAGTGCAGCTGCATGGCAGCACTGAGGCTTTGTGGCACCCTTTGCAGTGCAGATCCCAGCTAGACTCACTGGCAAGGCAGGGAAACATGCTGAGTGCTGTGCCAGCCATTTGCTTGTGCCTCCAGCTAGCACTAAAAATAGTTCACTTTCATCAGCCACAAGTTCACCACCGAAAGGGAACAAGAAGATTTAATTCATTTGGGCTCAGCTTCAGCTAGAAGGAGGCAAATCAGGCCTGGGTTGTTACTGCATTTTTTATTTCTACGGAGTGGGCAGCACCGATGGTGGAATCCATCGTGTGCAGCACTTGGTGAGCACTGGGTGTGGACCCCTCTGTGCCAGCTCAAGTGTGGCAAAGCCACAGCAGAAAGGAGCTGCTTACTTCCCTGCCCCTTGGCACTGAATGCAGGTCCCACTTCAATGAAACTGTTTGAAGAAGTGTTCAGCTGACAGCCTGGCAGGCTGCGGCACGGGTGATGGCCATGAGAGAGTTTCATGGGGGCTGGATATCGCGGCCCCAATCAAAGGGAACGTCGGGCTCTGGTTTCAGGGACTCAGCGCTGCTCTGACGCAGGTGACACCACAGCCCTGGCTCTCAAGGAGCCTGTTGTGGGAAAATGCTAATGAGACTTTTGCTGCTTATTTGCTGTGGGCCAACACCAGCAATAAGAAACCACAAAATGTACCTGGCTGGGGAAAAAGCAAAGTCAGCTCTGCAGAGTGACTTCAGGAATCCAGGCAGAAGGAAGCAGAGGGAGAATGATCCATAGACTTTCTGTAACTTTGTAGTGTAGGAAGGTACCCATGCTCTCTTCCACAAGCCTTGGAGAGCTGATAACAGTCCCTGCTGCAGCCACACCTTGAGCTGCTCTGTCCATCAGCAGAACTGCAGGCCCTGTCTGCACCTTCTGTCTTGTGCCAGCCAGCCACTGTCAGGGACACTGTGTTTGGGCAACGCTTTGTTCAGCAAATGTCACCGGGATGGGGAGAGGTCTTGGGAGCAGCCAGCAGCTTGGGTTTTACTGCAGGACAGGATCGAGACACAGAGTGCATGTCCTAAGTCTTTGTTATTGAAAAGGAAGGAAGGAAGGAAGGAAGGAAGGAAGGAAGGAAGGAAGGAAGGAAGGAAGGAAGGAAGGAAGGAAGGAAGGAGGGAAGGAAGGAAGGAAGGGAGGGAGGAAGGGGGGGGGGGGGGGAGGGGGGGGGGGGGGGGGGGGGGGGGGGGGAGGGAGGAAGCATTTTGCTTCTTGGTGGGAAAGAAGTGTCTCAGCAAAGTCGCAGCATTCCAGTACAAAACACGGAGTTTGTGGATGCCACATTCTCTCCTAAAAAAGTTCAATTAGGAGTTGGTGAACAGGGTCCTGCAGGCAATGTGCAGATGCAGGGGCTGCTCAGGGATCGCTAAGGATGGAGATGCACCAGATCAAGCAAAAAAAAAAATAAAAAAATAATTAACATTATTGATGGTAATCCTGCCTGCCTGGTAGCATGGAGCTGCTGTTGGGAGGGGAACAACTCACCCTTATCTCCATGCTGCCCTGGGGACTGCAGACGTCCCAGTGATGTTGGACGTGAGTTGCCTGACCCTGGGGGTGGCCATCCTCCACAGCCAGCTGTGAGGCTCCAGGAGACTTTCAGGCAACAGTACCACCCTTTTCACCTTTATTCCAACCCCATCCCCCAAACACACCCCTGCAGCAGGCAGCAGGGCTGCAAGGAAGACCCGGCACACTGTTGGAGCCCTCCAATTCCCAGGGGTAACACTGATGCTGATATGAGACGATTTCCTGTACATCCCACAGTTTACATAACGATTAGCATCTGTGTTAATCCCGGGGGGGTTGAGCTGATCTGGGCACCCTCCTTGCAGACACTGGGCGATGCACAGCCCTTCTGCACTCATTACTTCTCGGTCATAAGGACTGGGCTTTGGAATATTTTCTTTGAAAGTGCTTTTCTAAAAACTTTATACAATAGCCGGGTTTTTTCAACTGATGTTTTTTGTGATACTCTTAGCAAAGCACTGAAATTTTTCAGAAGCTGTGTAAAAATTCCATTAATAGGAATGTAGGGAAAGCAGAAGGGCTCACTCCATGGCCCACAGCTCCGCAGCCAGTGAGTCCCAGGCCTACAGTGCTGCTCTCTAGGGCTGGCACACACCGTCACTGGGTAACATGAGAGTGGGCTGAAAATGTCCCATAGCTCCCCAGTCCTCAGCTGGCTTCCTTTGGGCCTGAAGAAACCTGGAAAGGTATATCTCTCCACAACCTGTTTTCAGAGAGTTGGAGAGCACCATAAGGTCCCCCCTGAACCCCCTCTTCTCCAGTCCAAACCATCCCAGCTCCCTCAGTTGCTCCCCTGATGCTCCAGACCCTTTCCAGCTTCATTTCACTTCTCTGGACACACTCTAGCACCTCAAAGTCTTTCTTGTAGTGATAGAACACTGCTGTGGTGCGGGGCTCAGCAGCAGTTACGTGATAACAGCTTTACTCAGTGAGGAAAGCAGTGAGGGACAAACACCCCCCCGGCTGCACACAACACGCTGTGGCACATCTGGTTCCATGAGTCACTTTCAAGAATTTCTCTGAAGGAGTGGGGCCTCTGATGTTATGTCTGTGACAATATAGCAGATGGGTTGGGGAGAGAGGGAAACAACTCGAAAATCATTTAAATACAATTAGGCACAAAGAATATGCAATGAAATAGGATGAGAGGCGATGGCGTTAGGTTGCAGCACATGAGGTTCAGGTACAATAGTAGGAAAAATTTCTACTCAGGAAGAATGGTGCAAGTCCAGTGCTGGATGTGGGACTGCTTTCCTCAGAGACATGGGCTCCTTTTGATTTGAATTTAGCTTAAAGTGGCAGCAATAAAGAGCTTCTACCATAGGGACTGGAGGGAGCAACTCAGCAAGGAAAGAAAAAGTGATGTGGTAGTTTTAGTGACAGCTTTGGAGCAAGATGGCCCTGGAGGTTTTGTCTTTGTCCCAGTTTTACAATATTGGTTTCATATCTTTCCTTCTTTCCTGGGGAGCTTTCTTACAAGATAAAAATAGCTGTGACTGAGAGCACAGCAATAGCTTTGTCTCTTCTGCAGCAGAGACAATAACTACGGAGCATTAAGCAAGCAAAACCCCCTGGAAATAACAAGCCAAACTGCTGAGGTGCATTCATGCTTGTAAATACAATTCCATTCTGTGGCAGTCTGTGTACATTCGGATGGACCTCAGGAGGAGGCTGATGGGAGAAGGCAAAGGGCTGGCTTCTCTCAGTGCTCCCTGGGAGTGTTTTCTCGAAAGCTGAAGCTCTGGTGTATGAAGTCAGATGCTTTCTGTGTGTGTGTGTGTGTGTGTGTGTGTGTGTGTGGTCAGCCTGCATTTCCTCTCTGCATGATTCCTCACCCTGCATTGAAATGTCTCTTTCCACACCATCAGTGCTATGTCTTGCAGACCACATTGCTCAGCTGCCTCCAGGAACTGTCACAGGACGGCCGCTGTCTGCTGCCTTCTGCATTCTGTGCATCTCTCCCTGCATATCTCCTTTTCACAGGTGGTCATGTTCTCTCCCATCAGGACACCCAGTCTCTCTTCATTTCTTACTTTCCCAGTGAGATACTGCATTGCGAGAGGGCAGCTTTCTGCAGCCCTCCTTCACTCAAGCAATACCCCCTCTGTTGTGTGGCTGCTTGTCCTGGCTGCATTTCAGCCGTCCCTCCTGTGGTTTGCCAATTCTTACAATGTGCAGGATGTTGCCTGGTGCCCCCAGCAGCACACGGTGCTACGGCAGTGACCAACACAAACCCAGGCCAGGAGCACAAGAGCAGCATGCAGGCAGCAAGCACAGCTCATTGCTGGGGCAGAAAGCAGAGCAGAAAAAAGGAGCAGGTGGCCTCATCCTCACAGACAGTCCCCAAACACCCCATTGGTGGCAGAGCAGCTGGGACAGCCCTGTTGAGCACCCAGTGCTGGCAGAAGTGGCAGAAGGGCTTCATGCCATCTCTCATTGCCCAGCCCACTGCTCCCTGGGTGCCTTCCATCACTTTGGAATATCACTTCTTCCTTTTCCATAAAAAATATTGAAGTTCCAAATCACAGCATTTCAGAGCACTGGCATGCATCCTTCCAGTTGTTCATTTGTGCCAAGTACATTAACTGAGTCATAAAGTATACAAAACTGAATGATGCCATCTATTAATGGAGCTTACTGGGTGAGATCCGTAGAGCTGGGCAGGGAGACCAGTTGCTCTCCCATAGGTTGAGTGGGAGTTACCATGGGAGTTTTATTCTTTAATACCATTTCTTATCACCCCTAACTTCAAACCTCCCTTTCTCTGGACCAGAAAAAATTTCCACCTCCCTTTCTCTTTTCTTCTCCCAAACACTGGAGAACTCTTCTGGCAGCACAACACTCTTCCTATCAAGAACAAAAGCTGTGGGTTCTTTTGATCACTTTGATTCCAGAGGCATGGGCAGGAGCACTCATAGTGTTCCTAATGCTTTTGTTCTTATTTCCGTTGCCCACCTTTTGGTTTTTATCACCCAGCTGCAGAACCCAGGCGTGGTGAATGAAGTGGGCCGATGTGCATCCAAACCAAATCGCACTGCAGCCACCACTGAATCATGTTCAAAGAGCGATTGATTTGGGACAGCTACAACACACACAGTGACTCATGTATTTTTGAAGTGGGCTGTGCTGTGTATTTATTATGCTATTTAACACACACACACACATATATATATCTGCTTGGTTTCCTTAGAAGTTTTCTGTGACCGCAGTGTGTGCCTCTGTGCTCTGTGTTTCATACAGATTCAGGTTCCACAGCCACAGACTTTGTTCATAGCCAAGGATCATATATAACACTTTGTCCTGTGGGAAATACGTACAGCCTAGCCCTGTTGGCATCAGACGGAGGTTTGGCACAGCGCATATTATATGGTCTGCCTGGGAGGACATGGTGGGCTGCTGGAAGGGGTTTGCAGAGCCACGGTGAAGAGAGGCAGGGTGCTGACATCAATGCAGTGTCCAGATATGCAGTCCTCCCCATGCCTGTCTTCACAGGTGATTTTAAAAGGAAGTGTAATTACACCTGAATTTAAGAGGTAGCAAATGGAGGGAATGCCTGAGCTCTCACCACTGTGCAGTGAGAGAGAAAGCAAAGAGACAGAGCAGTCCTGGTGTACAGAAAGTCAGTTATTTCAGAGGTATGGTGGAACATCAGCAATGCAGTGAAATCCTAAGGTTTGGTTTTAATGTCTTTCTGCTTAAGTGTTGGCTACAATTCAGCTAATGTCCAGATGTGCTGTATTGAAGTATGATTCCTTATAGCTCCTCAGGGGCTCCAGAACAAAAAGCATGGAAGCACCCAGGGCACCACCTGCTTTTCTGAGCATCACAGAGGAGGGATGCAGCGAGGCAGGGGCAGTGATTTCTCCTTTCAGGCCTCTCTGCCAAGAGAAGTTTCTGCTGTCAGAAATGTGTCCTTTTGAATCTGAGCCTGTTTATGAAAACAAGAACCTGAAGTAGCCCAGTGTCTCAATGTTTCTCTTCTTTTAATCCTGAAGCGTCTCAGAGCACAGATTCAGCCCAATGTTTTGGGAGCTGCCTCTGGGGAATTGCATCCAAACTGCATGAGGAGACCCAGAATCAACAGTGATGCCTTGAGAGCATCTCTGATGATGGATGTAGTCATTCTCATTTGGTGAAAGTCCTCTTTTCGTTTTCCAGCACTGCCAACCAGGATGCACGGGCTGGCCAGGAAATGGAGGTGGGGAAGGACAACTGTTAAAAATGATGAATCTCTTTACTATGAGAGTGCTGAGGTGCAGGAACAGCTGCACAGAGAGGCTGTGGATGCCCCGTCCATCCCTGGAGGTGTTCAAGGCCAGGTTGGATGAGGCCCTGGGCAGCCTGGGCTGGTATTAAATGTGGAAGTTGGTGGCCCTGCCTGCAGCAGGGGGGGTGGAACTTCATGATCCTTGAGGTCCCTTCCAACCCAGGCCATTCTGTGATTCTGTTAAATGATGTTCTGAATTTCTACCTCAATTAAAAAAAAAAAGAGAGAAATCAACACAATGCGTTCAGGCATCCCTACAGCATGATCCTGAGCATCTGAGCAGTATGGAAACCAGGCACAGGAGAAGCTGATGCTTCCTGGGTAAACATCTGGCCACATCTGCCTACAGGTGGACAGGAGCAGTGACTTCTGCAGCAGCAGCCCTGGCCTGGATGAGGTGATGTTATACATCCAAGCAGGACAGGGTGTGATGAGGGACTGCATGTTGCAACCTGTGCTCCGGAGGGGAAATGTGAAAAACAATTTCCTTTCCTCCCCCTTCTCCTGACCACCTGCGTTAGAGTTTCCTGCGGGGATTGCTGGAGAGCAGACGTGCAGGATGCCTGGAAGGAAAGGGGAATCTGTCACATCATTCCCAGCTGTGCAGGCTCCAATCACACAAAATACACTGCCAGAGCCCAGACAGCAGAACTCTGCACAAAGACAATCAGGGCTTGCTTCTGCCCTCTGATTGCAGCAGCGTGAAGATGGGTGCTGGCTGTGCACTTGCAACTGTCTTCAGGAGCTTTCCAGAGATGTTTTTTGCTCTATAGTTCAATAGAAATGATTTTCAGCAAAATGCTGAACAGAATGAAGAACAGCTTCACTGAGCCACTCATCCATTGCTTTTGTTTCACTTCTGATGCTAATTTCTGATGCCCTGTAATCTGTGGGCAGACTTTACAGACAGACTTCTGTGAGATACACATCCCAACACTCAGAAGCACTATTTACAGCCCTGAAGCTGTAACCGGTGTTGTAAATAATGGGTTTCTAAAGCAATTGGCTGTGTTCACCTCTGGTATTTATTGTGCTGCCGAGGACCTATGATTTACCTGCCAATATTGATGACCTGTAATTTACAGCCCCCATTTCATGCTAATTCATTTTGTCTCATCGAAGGGAAAATTGTGTGCTGCTGAGAACTTCTGCCAAAACACAGAGGATCAAATCTTTTAAATTGAAAGAATATCCCCCTGGCAGTAAAGCAAACAAGTGATCTACGGCTCCCAGGCACAGAGAATAGGGCCAGAGTGTCGGGATTCCTCCAAGTGTTGGCAGCCTTTGCTGTTCCTTCTCTTTCTCATAGATAAAAAATAGCTTTTACAGAGCTCTGAGAAGGACAGGAGCTGAACATTCAGTGGGCAGGAGGTGTACCTGCCAAGCAGTTTTCCAGGGATCCTCTGCCACATTCTGTCTGAGAGGATAACCCAGCAATGGGCACTGGGCTTGTGGTACATAGGAGTTTGCTCTTGTTTTTTCTACATCCCACAGATGCTATGGGATATTGAACACAGTGGATCTGTGATGCTATGGACTAAGTTGCAGTTATTTATTGTCAAATGTGCCCCACAGGTCATAAAGAGAACAAATCTCTGCTCAGAACAGAGAGCCCTGAGTGGGTCTGGGGGTTGTCTACATATCTGTTAGGCTGCATTTTTGTTTGTGAATTTCACCTTGTGCCATTTACTTTGGCTCAAGAGAGGATCTCTAAAATTTACCTCTTTCCTCTCTGGCATTTTATATCTCAGTCATATCAATTCCATGAGCAATAACTGAAACTTTCTCTTACTGCTAACACATCAGGCTGAATGGCTGCTTTATTCTCCCTCCACAGTCAACACCCCTTTGCAGGCCAGCAAGGCAAAAGCGCAGTGAAGGATTTATATCTGCACAGCTTCAGCAGTAAAATACCTCTCGATAAGCTGTGCCCATGCCGTCAGGTTCTGCTCATCCCGTGCACACACTGTGATGTCTCAGCAGAGCAAGCACATTTCGTGATGATTCCTTTATCTCTGAAGAAATAACTCTGCAAATGCACACTTTGCTGCCTCTCCTGCAGCCCAGCTTTGAGCTGGGAGCTGCACCCAAATCCATCACTCCTTTCTGCCTCAGGGTGGGAGAGCAGCTGAGTTTAACACGTGCTGTGCATCTTGTTGTTGGGAAAATCTCTGTGAGATGCTACATTTTGCCCTATGGCAGCCTGAAGCTTCTTTCTGAAGCATTCCCTTTGGAAACACACACTGTACCATCCCATTTTGACCTGGTTCAGGGGCAGTTCACTGTGCACCAAGCTCCTTTCCTACTGGGGTCAACTCAGCTGATTGCTGAGGACTTCCCCATCACTGACAGTTAATAAATTTGCTCCACTTGGAACCACTGAGCTTGAGACAGATTTGTTAACACATTTCCTGGCAACAATCAATAATTTATTTTATATCCATGGTGATCTTTGTTGGAAATTAGACGGAAGATGGATTGCTTGGGTCTAAGAGCTATCAATTTGCTGCAGAAAGACTGAGCTTCCATTCTGGAGAGCAAGGACACACAGTGGTAAACTTGTGCTTCTTCTGTGAGAGGTAACAGGAGGTCTTCTGCCAGAACACGTGTCATAACCAGCTTTGATCAGAGGAGCAGCGCTTCAGAAATCAGCATTGAATGCACGAGCATTTCCAACAGACAGGCAGAAACTTGCTTTTAATCATTTGCTTGTGATACAACTAATAGTATATGACAGAAGTCTTTATTTTGCTTTGATGGCAGAATTATGTATACAGAAGTCCCATATTTGGCTCAGGTCACTCCTCCTCCATCGTGTTGAGCTGTGTTGGGTAGAGCAGGGATTCTTCCTTGCCCATCCCCACCTGTGGGTGCAGGAACGGGTGAATTGTAAGAGGAGACATAGATGGAAATGATATTAAAAGACAAAATGAATGTTTTAGAAATGTAGAGTTGAAGTTGAGTATTGTATTTTGCTCTTTGATGGTTTTATTTATTCATTTATTTATTTGGAGCATTCGTCACTTGTGCTGCTTCACTTATGATGTAGCAACAACAAAAAAGAATTGTGTTTGGCTGGGTTTTGTTTTGTTTTGTTTTGTTTTGTTTTTCTCTAGGGCACTGAAATCCATACAGAGAGCAAAGTGTTGAGAAAGAGAGGATGAAGATCCAAATCTGGCTTAAAAGATCAGATAACTGAGACTTTAGACTTGCCGAAAATCTGTGATTCAAACTTCACATGGCCGCCCTTCTCCTTACTCCCTCAAAAACGAAGAAAGAGAAATGCAAAGAATTAATGCAACTGACAATTTAGGAGCCACACTACTCTTCATAAAAGTACATCTCAAGGACAGACAGCAAGGAAAGACAGAAAGCAGCGGTGGGGGGAACGAGTAATGTTCAGGTCTGGATGTCTGCTGGGAATGAAATGCTGGGAGGTGAAGGGCATGGGCTGGGACTGCAGGCTGAAGTTGGAAAGGGTTGGCTATGTGTCAGTGCCTGAAGATGAAGAGGTTCTCATTGCAAACGTAAATGTCACAGTCCTGCAAGAGTTTGCAAGATGAAGTCTAAAATGTGTTGTGTGTCCGCCGTGTCAACTTATACTGTGGGCAATGGGCCTCTGGTGATGAAAGGAAATGGAAGCTCCAGATAATATGAGGATGCAAGTGGTGTATTTAGGTCAGATACTGCCTTTGTAGCTGCTATGTTAGATTTTGCAACCACTCCAAATGCCCGAGGCATTTAAACCTCCGACTGCACAGGATGTCCTCCTCTGCTGCATGTCACCAACTGTGCAGTGCTTTTCCCTTCCTTCTTTCATTCCTTTCACACCTCATTTATCCTTCCAAACTCCTCAGGTCTGAATGCTTTTGCTTTTATTTTATTTTATTTTTTTTTTTTGCACCTGATGAATTTTAATGCTCAGCGGCCAAAATAATCCCCTCCCTTTGTACATATTTTAATATTTTGACTGTTTCTCCCTGGTGAAATGCTCCATTTATGCTGGAAATGTTTCTCCGAGAGTAGCAGTGATGTCTGTGCTGATCTGTTCCTTGCTCTGTCACATTTTTGCCTGGAAGAGAAGACTGTCACAACAGTGTGGTTCTCTGCTGGCCCAACTAGTTGCCATTTCCATTGTGAGAGACTGTACAGAGGGTGAAGAGTGGCAAAAATCCTCTGCCCTATTTCTCTGCCCCAAAGCACCAGGCTGGAAGGCTGGCACTTCCATTTTCCCACATGTGTGCTGTTTGCAGTGCCGATCTGGGAAACGGCCTCTCCTCACAGGAAATATCTGGGAAATGGGACAGGCACTGCCTTGCTGGGCTTCCTGGGAAGTGCCTGCTGCTGGAAGTGGGGATGGAGCACAGGACACCACGTGTCTGCCCTGACAGCTCATTGGAACGGGAGCAGGTCATAGAATCATCAGATCTTGAAGGTTGGGAAAGTCCCCAAGTCCAACCCCAGCCCTCCCCAGGCCCATCACCACGTCCCTCAGGGTCACATCCCCACGGCTCTGGAGCACCTCCAAGGATGGTGATCCCACCACTCCCTGTGCAGCTGTGCCAGCCCAGCACCACTTTTTCAGATAATAAATTGTTGCTCTTTTCTGGAATTTTTCAGGCTGTTACTGTGGTGTGAATATGAATATCTGTTGAACACAGAACATTTTCAGTACAGATAAGGCACAAAGGGCCTGATCCTGAAAGTGATTGCTTTCCATACTGCGGCACACAGAAAAGCCAAGAGGAACAGAGAGGCAGAAGCAGTGCTTGCAGGGTCCCTGCGCTCACTCCAAGAGCCAGCAGTGGGTGGATGCCTCTAGCATTGCTCTCAGAGCGCTCACAGAAGGGGTTGCAGGGTTTCTTTTGCAGGCAAAGCAAACCAAAGCAGCTGGAGAATGATGCTGGGAGCACACATTTGTGAGTGCTGCAGTTGGAGCTCAAGTGAAGTTCAGCAGAGAATATCTGCAGAACTGCAAGCAGTGGATGCACTTTGTCACATGGAATTGAAGCACAGTAGGGCTCAGTTCCTCTTCTACCCAAGTTCTGCATTTGGTTTTGTAATAGATCCTGTTATAACTTATGGAAGACATTAAGAATGAGTTGGTGATAGCGCATGTGCCACGTATGAGCTATTTGTTTCTTTTTTAGATAAAATCAGATAAAACTTTCTGAATGGGAAATGTTCTTAGTGGGTACTGTTCCCTTTGCATGACCTGGCTACCATGAAAAAAGTAGAGTTTTGCAGCTGAGAACGTGCTCATAAATAAGCAGGAGGCACTACTTTCGGAGCAACCTGCTCCGACACACCTCTGTGGCGTGACGACTCCGTAGAGTCCGGCACACCTGTGGCGCTGCCTTTAATGAGGAAGTTTGGAAACGTTTTAATTAGCAGGCAGCCGCACGGTATGACCTCACTTAACCTTACCTAACGACGCTGCTCCCAAATTGTCAGCCCTGCTCCTCTTTCTTAGCCCCGCCCCCGGGCGCGGAGACCACGCCCCTAATAGTTAGGCCACGCCTCCCGACTCACAAGCCACGCCCCTTTCCAGCATCCCCCGCCTTATGCTCAACCTCCCACGCCTTCCCTTCGCCGCCGCCACGTGCGCATGCGCGAAACCCGCCATGTTGGCGCGGTGACGCGCGCTGCCGGGGAGGCGTGGCCAGGCGGCGGGCGCGGGGCCGCGCTCGGTACTCGGGGAGCGCTCCGCAACGGGGCCCGCGGCCGCGGCTCGCAGGTGAGCGAAGGGTGCGAGGCGGGCGCTGCGCGTTTCGGCCCCGCTCGGGTCGGGGGGCTTCGAGATGACTCGGGGGTCGCGGGGCCTTCGCGCCGCCCCTCGGACGGGGCTGGGGGGCTCCGTGCGGCTGGGTGCACCCGGCTGCCTTCTTCCGGGCGCTGCGATGCGGCCGCGGGGTCCTCGCCGCCTCCTCTCGGCTCTGCAGCCCGTCGCTGTCGGTTGTCTGTAAGCGGGACGGCGGAGTCCCGGGGCTGTTTGTGGGATGCAGGCGTTGAAAGTAGGGCTGTAGCTGTGGGTCGCGGGTACCTCGCTGATAATTTCTCCTCCTTCGCTAGAATTCAGGCCGGGCTGTGCTGTTATTAAGCCCTACGCAGGACTTTTCGTCTCCGTGTAAGAAGTGCGGTGTTCGCTTGGCACCCTGCGTTCCGTGTGTAATTCTGCACATCGGCTCTGCCTGCCGAGGGTCTCGTTAGCCTGAATGCTCCGAGCGTTAACGAGGCTGATGCTGGCTTAGACCTGCCAAGAAACTCTGCGCCAGGAATGCCTCCTGGCTCATAGAAATGCAGCCCGGGGACCGAGGGATGGTGGCTCCGAGCAGCGTTCCTTCGTTTGCCAATGAGCTGCACGCAGGGACAAAGCTGGTGGGAACTTTCAGGGCTGTGCACCGGTTGCGTGGTGAAGCCTGTTCTGCGGTGCCACTTAGCATTGAAATGCACCGCCGTGCTGATAGCAAAAGTTTGGGCAGCAACTTGGGCGAAAGGAGGGGCTGCTTCTGCTCCCTTTGATTCTGTGTTTTTCAAAATTGTGCTTCTAAACATTTCCCTTTGCTTCTGAAGTTCAAAGCCCCCAGCGCAAAAATCAGCATGCTGCTGGGCTTCAAAGGAGCAGCTCTGTTTCTAGGGAGCACTGGATTGCCACCAGGCGTCAAAAATGAATTGAAGTGGCTTTTCACAAGTCAGGTTTTGGTTTTATTCCGCTTGTCCCGTTAAAAGTTCACCAAACTGCGAATCATGCGAGGCTGTGGTTCTGCTGCATCCAGCAGGAAGGGCTCTGGTGCTGGCATCTGGACTGGATATGGGGAACCAAACCCGTGGGCATGGAGTACAGCTTTGATTTCCCTGCCCCTGGATTCTGGTAACCTTAAGGATGATTTCCTAAGTGCCTTTAAAAAAAAAAAAAAGCAAACAACAAACCTGCAGCAAACTGTCTCATGTTTAGTGAATCTCAGTATAATGTATTTGTAGCTGTTCTTTGATAGTGGAGATCAAGCTGCCTTGATCCGAAGGCATAACCTCTGCTTTTGGAATTGGCAGTTCCAGCAGCATTACACCAAGGGCTCTTAGCATGGTCCAGCTATTAGAAAGGGGTGATTAATCAGTGTTACAGATACTTCTTGCTGGTGGAGACTCCAAATGAATTTGCAGTGTGTTCTGCCAGAAGTGCTTCTACGAGCGTTGCTGTATCACCTACACGATCACTACAAGCAAAAAGTGTCTAAAAAGCCCTTTACCGTTGTTGTGCTGGAGTTGCTGTGATTCTTAGTATGTGGCTTTTTTTCTTTGCTCTCTCACATCTGTGCTGGCAAATCTTAGAGGTGCTGCAGCATGGCAGGATTGAACAAATGTCTCCATTTGTTCTAAGAGCCAGCTGCCTCTGAGAGAGGCTTCAGTGTGTGCCTGTTGCTCTGTATTGATAGCATGAAACTTTTCTAATGACTTCTAATAGCTTAGGAAAGCTGACTTCGATGGCCTCAGGCTAAGTTCACATAGGTAGATGTCTTTATCTCAACTCTGGCACAGTGTATATGGTTGTCAATGTGAGTGGGAGGTAGGTAAGAACTAGAATAGATGGGGCAATGTCTTCTGCTTTCCTTTCAGGGTTATATGCTTTGAGCTCTAAATTCCCACAGCTGTATTTCTGTTGGTTCTATACACAAGCTTGTGAGCTGGGACAGAGCTTGGCAGATCCCTTTGACTTATATCTAAGACTCATTAAAAGAAAATCCAAAAGATATCCCATGGTCAGTATCTTAGAATTTGGTACCTCTGCGCCTCTTTTGAGAAGCACTTTTAAAATAGTGTGCATTAATTTATTTTGCAGAATGCAGCAGTGATGGATTTGTGTTGTTAGTCAATGGTTTTGCTTTAAACTCACTGCAGGGGGGAATATCTTTTTGTTTCCATTTGTGGAAACAGTGCTTCATTGTAAATCCTAATGATGCTGGTCATATGATTTCTTGGGGCTTTTGTTTTAAGATGTTTGTAATTGATGCAGATGCTTAGTGGTGTATTCCATAGTTGTGAAATACATGAGATTTACTTGGCAGTGCCAATGTGCTTACCATTTTAAAGCTGTTCTGCTTAATTTTAGTAGGGAATATTTACACTGTGAGAATACTTATGTACAGGTGAAAGTAGGCGTAGAAATAGAGGTAAGCAGGAGTTCTGCTGTCAGTGAAGTTCTGAGCTTCTGCCCTGTCTTGTAGTTACTTAAATTTTGCAGACACTTGAGATGTTTTTTCATTTCCATGCTTAAGACTATCAGCCCTGCCAGGTGCTCCATGCCAACTTGAATACGTGGATCATGTGCTGTGGATTTCTTTCTGAGGGACTCCATTCCCTGGGTTTGATGCACACTGGATGCTCCAGGCAGGACACACAAACTGAGGTTTTCCTGCAGGTGTGGATGGGGCCAGACGCAGAACTGGCTCTCAGTCATCAAGGTAGTGAGGCTGTTTACCCAGAGGATTGGACTCCTTTGTTTGGCTCCTCCTTCCCGCTGGTGTGTGTGCCTGTTTGTCCTGTCTGTCTGAAGTCTCTTCATTTGGGTGAAGGAACTGCTGTAGGTTAGAGACCTTCTCCATGTCCAGGATGTCCAATCTCATTTATAGAACACTTGTCAGCACAAGGCTGCCCTGCATATATCTTGTGGTTGAATGCAGGGATGGGATGGTTTAAGTACCTGCTCCAGCTCTGAGGGTTTAAAAGTAATTGTTTAAAGTTACTGCATTGCTCAGCATCTCAATCTGCTGGTCTCTTTGAATGTACAGTTCTGTCTTTGCAGTGAAGGAGTTTTGTTCCTGGTGAGAAAAACAGGCAATTTTATTGGTCTGTACCATTGGGAAACTGCAGACCTTGCTTTAGCAAGATGACAAATGAAAACTGTGATACACTGTAAACAAGCTTGACTTCACAAAATGGCCAGGGCTGGAAGGGACCTCAAGGATCACGAAGCTCCAACCCCCTGCCACGTGCGGGGCCACCAGCCTCCACATTTAATACCAGACCAGGGCCCCATCCAACCTGGCCTTGAACACCTCTGGGGATGGATGGGGCATCCACAGCCTCTCTGAGCAGCTGTTCCAGTCAAGAGTAAGCTATTGTTATGAAGAAGGCTAGGTTTCGTATCACAAGAACGAAAAGTAGAATTTTTGAGGTATACGGTGATTAAATCTTAAAGAGAACCCTGAGAATCCAAGCCAGCAAGGATAACAAGTGGATTTCAATCTAATTCCCTTTTCCTGATTGTTTTCTAGGATCTCATGAGTGGTCTGTTCTTCTGTTCTCTTCTCAAGCTGAGTGTATTCCACACTTCATTTAGCATCGTGGGAAATTTGGTTCTTTTGAGAAAGTGACCTTATCTGATAATGCTAATGTGAGATATCCAACAGTATGGCAAGGTGAGGATCTGAGCTATCCACCAGGCTTCGGCTGCACTGGCACCGAGCGCATCCAGCGCTCTGAAGTGGAAGCCCTGTTTCTATTGAATCTTGCATTCTACGTGTTGACAGAATTCCATAACAAAACGCTAAATCTTATTTTCTTTCATTTCTTTACAACTTTATCCACGAATCCGTTAAAAGCCTATCAGCGGAGTTAACTTTTGTGCTGCTTATCTCCTGGGAAGTACAACCCACTCAGTGGTGGTTTGCTCAGGTTCTCAGCCTGTGGCTGCACCTTGCTGCTGCTCTCGCAAGTCGAGGCAGGAATGATGTGAAGGGAGGCAGATCCCTCTCCTCCCAGCGCACACAGAGGGATGTGATCCTCATGCTTCAAAGTCTCGTGCTTTCAGGGTGCCTTTTAGATCTTCTCCAGCTCGTTGTTTGCCTGCACGGGAGCTGGGTGAGCCACACCAATATCTTACTGGGGGCTTGAGTTGGTATGAGAGTGCGAATTCTGCACTAAAATAAAGCACCCAAGTGCTGGGCTGTGTCCTTCTCACAGACATTGGCTGGCTCCTGGAGCAAGCCACGGGAAGGAGGGCTGCTCTTTTGCCTTGTCGACTTGAGCATCTCAGTGCCCAGCTTTCTTGTAGCCCTGCTGTTACAACACAGGCACGGTTCTGCAGCTTATGGCTGCCCACAGATTTTGAATAGAACAGAGGAAGTGAGTAGCACATCTGTTATTTAAAGAAAGCCATGAGTGGCACTGGAATCCTACACACTTCAGCACATGGTCCGTGTATTTTTATAGCTGGTTATCTACTGAGGGGGCCAGAGTTGTAGAAGTCATTAATAGTTCATTCCTCCCACCTCCCCTCCGCAGTCAACTTTCTGTTCATTGCTTGTGAATAACTTCTGTAGTAGCAATTGGAAGTTAGGAAATGCCATCGCATGTTAATAATGCTATTTCATGCTTATACTGAAAGGTGTTGGTCAGAAAATAGTGTAACCAGCTTTGCTTTCCTCAATGTTGGATTTGTAATTTACCAGTGGTAGAAAAATCTAAAATGAAAATTGAGCTGGGCTGTTGTGCCCAACGTTCTGAGTTTCTTTGTATACAGTATTAAATAGAGTTAATTTCCATCAGGGCCTGTGTGAGATCCGTAAAAACTGAAGACTTGGAAAATTTCTACCTTCAAATGGGAAACTTTGGGTTAAACAGTTGACCTATGAGAGGGCTGAAGGCTAGATGTAGACAAGTCAGCAATATCTGATCTGCTGGACTGCCCAGGCTGCATTGCCTTTGCTCTTTCAGTGGCTATGCAAATCAAAGCATCCTCTGATGGGCACTTGCACTTGTGAGGGAGTAATGGTAAGTGTGCGGGTGTTCACTGAATCTTCTTCATTATACGTGGGCCGTGTAAACCACTGACATATCTAATGATAGGAGGGCTACTTTGGGGTGTTTGGTAATCCAAGTGGGTCTTGTCACCATAACTCCCCTAGAGATTGTCTTTCATGGCCAAACCTGGCGTTTCATCATTTAAAGGAGAGCTGTAATGAGATGAAGGCGATATCTGCTGCCTTAGAGTTGATGTGTTGTCAACTCAACCAGTTGTCGTGGTGATGTTGGTGAGTGAGTCTGTCCTGAATCTTTGCAGATAGGCTAATCTTGGTCAGGAGTGGTTTAATAACTTAAAGTAAGGCTGAATTCATGGAGGAGTTTGCAGTGAGGCTTTACCTTGATACAACTCCCCAGCATCTCCTTTTGCAAATGACGGTGACCCCAAGGTGTTCAGGCTTCCCACTGTAATGCCTTGGTTTTTATTAATGAAGTGCTCTTGCTGGGCTATGAATCTGATAGCGGACTTTCTAGAAGCTCACACTACTTTTGGTTGATAATAAATTCTAGGCTTTCATAAGATAATGTTTTAATTACTAATGTAAAGCTGTGCTTTGTGGCTTTTGAGGAGTGCCTCTAACTTAGGATGTTACTCATTTCTTTCTTCCCCTGTAAAATCGATGCTACTATTTAAGAGCCAAATAGACCAAGACCTTGAATTCTCTGCTTTGCACACACAAAACAAAGGCAGTTTCTGTTCTTAAATCTTACTCTGCTTACCATAGACTTTCACCTGTTATTTTTGTAAGCTTTGTGGGTGGGGTGGACACAGGGGAGCAATGAAGTAGTTAGCATCACAGGCAATATCTTACTAAGCATGTAGTCTAACTTTAGTATAGGATGGTATCACTTTTGTGCTTGTAGCCCTAAGGCAACCTGATTGTTGTCTGTCTTCAAGGACAGAGGCTTGTGTGCAGTGTTAATACACAGTGCATGTGGCTGTCCCTGCAGGCAGGGCTCTGGGAGTTGGGTGAGAGTGTTTCCTTGGAAAGGGCTGAGCAAATAGAAGCAAGACTTGCCTTCCTTTTCAAGTGAGATCCTTGGATAGAGGTGATCGTGCTGAGAGCTGTAGTTTCTTTTGGGGTGCCATGAGGGATATCGTGTCTTAGTTTGCTCTTGGATGTCATTCCAAGGTTTGGAAGAGGCAAATGCTTTGTTGAAGGGGCTGTTAACCATACCTCTAGCAGCTGAGACCATTGTGTGAGCTCTTCTGTGGCAGGCCAGCCAAAACAAGCTGGGGTGGTTTGAATAGCACAAATAATCAGCCTTTGTATCAGTTGATCCTAAGTAAATAGGTTAGAAAGTACTTAAGGGCAGCTCAGCTGGTGGCCTTCTGGCAAAGCAGTGCCAAGCAGCTGAGGGTGATGAGCTCCTCTAGGGCACAGCTGTGTCCAGGAGGAGATCCAAACCCAGGACAGAGGTTCAGAAGCTCGACAGGCAGAGACGTGGGTAAAAAGTGAGATGTGGGCATGACTTATTGGGGTGCAGGGTGATAACCAAGGTGCTGTTATTGTGCTGCCAGGCTGGGGATGCTGCAGGGTATGTTGCTGGGTTCTGTGCTGCTCTGCCCTGGCTTCCCTGCATGCCCCCAGAAGAATCAACGCTATGGTTCTAATCAGCTCCCTTTAGTAGTTGAGATTGTCTATTCATCAGTAAAATTAATAGGAGGGAATTAGCCCAGAAAATGACTGCGAGAGAAGAGTTTGCATGGCAGCACTTCATGTTCCTGAGTCAAGAATGAGTACTGGTGGAGAAAGGAATGGGGAGGAGGAAGAAAGGAGTGGGCTGGAGGGGAAAAACGCTATCTTTGTATTGACTTCATTGTCTCAGTGCCATCCCAGATGTGTCTAACAAGTCTGATGTTGTTCTAGTTTTTCATTGCTGAAGGCTTTTCATAAAGACCTCCACTGTAATGCTTGCGTGTGTCATTGGAGCAGCCTGACACTGCTTTGCATAGATGGAGATTTATATGGGATACTCAGGCGGGGTGGTGGGAAGCCTGGATCATGTGCCCAGTTCTTAGAGGGCTTCTTGCCAGCAGAAGGCTACTTTCTGATTGTTTCTTCCTGGCTTTCTTCACCAAAATGAACCGTGATACAGATTTTGTGATGAGTTTTGTCATTCCTGGCACGTGAATACTTATTCAGTGCTGGAATGTGAGTCTTACTGACTGCCGTACACAAATGGGTATCTATAAAAGTAACTCAGTGCATTTCAAGAAGGAATATCAACAGGAAGAGCACTTAATGAAATAAGACTGCAGTAGTGTATCTGACCGTCGGGTAACTCCTCTGTTTTGGTTAAGTTTGGTTAAACTGTTGTCTAACACAGCGTTCACCATTACTCTTTGTTAGTTGCATTGTTTTGCTTAGGCAGATGCGTAACTTCATTTCACATTGGGAAGGGCTTCTAGTTGGAGAAAATATCCCTATGCTTTCACTGAACTGTAGAAGTGCCACTAATGTATTGGTGCTAGCTGACCATGGGCATGCAGGTCGCCATGTGTAATGCTTTATTTTATTTTCTGAGAGGAAATGCTGGAAGCAGAAGCAGGCAGCGCTGCTACCAGTGTTTCCACACCTTGCATTGGAAAGAATAAAATAAAATAAAATAAAAAAGCTGCCATTGCAAATGTTACTGAGTGCTGTTTGCATGTAGGGGTGCCTGGCTGCTTTCCCTTGGCAGTTGCTGCGCTGGCTTTGTGGTGTTACAAAGAAAAGCAGTGTCTCCTCTCCTCTTCTGCTCTCCAGTTGTTCCTTCCGCACAGAAAGATGACTTTCAAATGGCTGTGAAACCTTTCACTGTAACTTTATCCTGTTTCAGCTCAGTTGTAACTTGTAATGTTTTTGTAAGCCCAGCCAGATAGCTTCCTGCTGCGACAGCAACTGTGAGCTGAATTTATAAAAGCGTGCTTGGTTTAGTGGCACGGCACAAGGCATTACTTCTGCTAGGACTTCTGCACCTCCTGGGGTTTCTGTGCATTCGGTGGCTTATATAAAATGGTGGCTCTGCTTCTGATCTAGAGACTGACGAGCTTAAGTGAAAATTGGCTCTGATGTTTGTCTTCAACAATACAATGGGAATTGATTTTTATGAGGAGCTGTTGTCTTGCAGGGTTGTGTATGAGAGATTCTGTATACATGGAAGAAGAGCAGGGCACAACAGTAGCAAGTTAGATCAGCTTTCCCTGCAGGCAAGAGCAGGGGCTGTCCAATTTTCCACTCACAGTGGAGACAGCTCAAAACACTGCAGAAACCAATAGTTAGCTCTGTTGGAGATGCTGTACCCTGCAGTTCTTTAAAATGACATCTACAGTGAATAATAGTGTGCAAACGTGTGACAATTCTTTTTTTTCTCTTCCTGAACCTTATTCTAGATGTCAAAATTAACCTGGACTACTTGGGAATGGCGAAACATAGCCCTGGGATCCTGCCATGAACAGTAAGAAAGTTGAGATGCTTTATCTGTGCAACTAATTTGATTTAAATGGCTGAACCCCAGTGAAAGTGTTCCTGTTCAATTAACATAACTAGGCCGTATATTGTATAGCTCAGGGGAGGTGTGCTTCCAGCTTCTTGAGCAGTGGAGGAGCACTACAGTGAATCAGGGATGGGGTTGGTAAGGGAGGGCACTGGAGCTGGGGGGGCTGCTGTGGGTGCTGCTCCATGAGATGGGAGGTGGTGGCTGTAATGCTCCACGGTCATGCAGTATCGTAAAGACTAACGAGTTTGAAATGTGATTAGACTTCTTAGCAGAGGGGAAAAGGGAATTACGGAGTGGTGAAAACTGCATTCTGAATGCAGTTGGAATGAGAGAGACCCTGAAACACCAGCTCATGAAGGCTGTCAACAGTGCAGCGTTGTGTTAGTTGTTACCTGCACTGCTTGGGAGATGCCTGCTATTGAACAAGTAGCTTGGTTCAGCAGGTTTTTGGTCTGGCCTTTCATATCTGACTTCTGCAAGGTGCTTTCCTTGCATGAAGCGCATAGTAGGGGCTGGTTACCTGGCTTCTGTATCTGAGAAAGCAAGCACCTTTAAAGATCATCTTGAGTGCTGATCAAAATAATCAGATATTTTTGTGGTGTTGGCAGTCTGAAACTTTCCATTTTGAAGGATATGTAAGTAAATATTTGTGTGTACATCATGCTCTATATTCTTTATGCAGTTGTCTTCCTCTGTTGCAATAAGCCTCCCTAAATTGTTGCATAGAAAATTATTCTGCTGGATTTTTCCCAGTACAAAACAGATGATTTATGAGGGACTGTGTGGGTGAGAAGCATGCTTGTGAAGTGTAAATTTCAGCTGAGTTTGGTGCTGTTGACACTATCAGCCAGCCTTCACAGGGACAGAAATTAGAAGGCTTTGATATCGTTGAGTATCATGTATTGGTTGTAATCAATTGGAAATGAGCACTCCTCGTATCTTAACTCTTCATAGCAGTTTAAATGTCAAGCATGCTAATGTTCACATGAAAAATATCTCGTTTTCTCTTGTGGAACTTTCTGACCGCTACATTTTTATTTCTTTCCTGAGCAGTTCTTACGTAAGGCTTTCAAAATCTGGTTAATATAGTTGAAATGCAGTGTTAATATCTTGAAAAGACCAAAAATCTCATTTGGTAAAATTCTACAATTGCTAAATTGTGATTTTGGATCTGATTGTGTGGATTAGCTCATCTGTCAGAACAATTGATAGATACAAAGCTGTTTGACTCTGTGTGTGTGCAAAGCTGTGTGTGCAGCACAAGGAGGCATTGTTAGAGCTGACTGCCCTCAGCCTTTGCAGAAGCTTGTCCTCTGTAGCTGAAAAGGGCAAATAATGGTCTGTGTAGTGGGGTTGAGAAGAGTTTTAAGGATGGAAATGATTCTCGTACCTCTGGTTCTTCCTTTGGGATGGTTACTGGGGCTGGAAGAGCTGGATTGGTGTTGTGCTGGTGTGCAAGGTCCTTGTCTTTGGGAAGTGATGAACGTTCTGTTTCTAGGACAAATAGCATTAGAAATCCACATCTCCTCTCCAGCGTTAATCCTGCAGCGTTAGAAGTGTCTGTATGGTACTTAATAAGTAACATTTTTATCTCAATTCTCATATCATAGGCTTATGATAAGCCAGTGAGTGTGCTCTGTTGTGCTGTGAGTATCTCTGTGCCCTGGCATTGCCTGAGTTATGTCAGTTCAGTGGCTTTCTTCTTGAGGCATGCTCGAAATACTCTTAAGCCAAGGGAAACTGATGCCTTTGAGTTGATCTGCAACTTGATGTTCTGTCCTGGAATGGCTTTGGTTGGAAGCGATCTCAAAGGCCATCTCATTCCAGTGCCATCTAGTCCTTCCTTTCTGCTTCACCCATTAATAGCACTCCAGAATTAATAAGCTTCCAGGCAGTGATTGAAATCGTGCTGACTAATGTTGTCCTAAAGCATTTTTCCCAGGCCTTTATTTGCATATGTAGATAACTTCACGGATGTGGATTAGATGGAGCCTGCAGGTAAAGGATGTGGCTGGATAAAGCAACAGCAGGTGGGAAGGCTCTGTTGAGGGAGAAGTGATTCCAAGGTGCCTCGTCACACGGGGACTTGAGTGGCTGCTCCAGGATTTCATTTCTCAGTGAAGTGAGCAGCTCTGGTAGTCTGGTATGTAATATAGCAGAGGAGATTTAATGTAGCAAAGACAGCTTTTACAGCAGAAAAATGGGGGGATATGTTCTAATGTTCTGAGCCTTTTTACTTCTGTTGTCAGATGAGATGTACTGGCTGCTTGAAAAGCTTCTCGAACTGGAAGACTTCAGAATACTGAAATGTGCATTGTGTTACTAGGAGGCTTTGCAGGGTCTGAACTCCTCTTGCAACCACTTGTTTTCAGTCTATAGTGAAAGTGCCTTTTGGATTAACTCTTCCTGAGCAGTAAATCTGTGGCCAACGGAACTGTTGAAAAAAGAGGAGCAATCCATGTAGGTTACAAGCTGGAAACTGTGCTTTCAGGGCTTTTTGGAGGGTTAAAAACCCCTCTGATCGTCATGAGCTTTTCAAAATGGTGCACCTTGGTCTACTGTAATAACTAACTTCAGTTGGATGCTTTGTAGACATAGGGGCTCCTTCTGTGAGTGGACTAGATTCTTTTTCCTTGAAAATGTTTGTGTACACTTGCAATTTGTAGATGGAAAACACTAACGATCAGCTTGTTAATTATTGATGATCAGGTGGTATGTGATATATGTTAATGCCACTCGAGTAATGGAACTCTGGTACCTGTTGCTGTGAAAACTCCCTAAATGAAGCTGTTCTACATCCTACCTTAAAATAACAGAAATATATACTCAGAAGGGCACTATATATTCAGGGAGAGTCCCTTAAATGATCTGTAACTTGGCGATTGAAGTTATTTTATCTCGAAGGGCACAGTTCAATCTCAGATGGAATCAGCTGCTGCTAAAAGGGGCAGTGCTGCTTTCTTCCTCTGTTCCTTGCCCAGCTGCTGACTGTGTGCATGGAAGGTGGAGCTGGTGCCAGGTGAGTGGAACCAGCTTGCTCATCTGATGGAAAGCAGTTATTTGAATTGGGCAGTGGTTTTCCGTGAACCATGCAGTTGGTTGATGTGTTACGTTTGGTGCAAATTGAGTGAGTAGTGAAGTCAGACTAAGTTTAATGTGGAACTACATCCTTAATTAACTTTCCCAGGTTAGAGTTCAGCCACTTGCTTGCTGTTAGTTTAATTGTCTTGTGTTTTCTTCAGCAGTTCTGTTGTGGTTCTATGGACTGCAGTTCTGCTGTAGGTACTAAATCAGAGCATCTGCTGGCCCTACAACTTCTGAACATCATTTGAAACCAATTTATGTAGAAACCTCAGATCAGAGGACAGACCTTAAAAAAAAAAACCAACACCAAGCATATTTTTCATGTTCATTCCATGCTTTGTATGCTCATGTTTGTCCATTGAGAATCTGTGGCCTTTCCCATGTCATGGCTTCTTACACTGTGCCTTCGGTGCATTCTTTGACATGCCTTGCATCACTCATTCTGTCTCTAAAGAACTGGCTGCTGAAGCAAGCCACCCACAGAAGCCTCATTTATCAGCTTGGAAAATTTCAGAGCCTTCTCGCAGGTGATGGAATGCATGCATGAAGATGGAACCATTTCACAGGGTGTCTGCCACATGTGCACTGGTGTGTGAGCAGCACGTGGTGTGGCTTTCTTGTGTGTGGTCAGCATTAGAAGTAGGTGAACTTGGCTGTGAAGTGCTCATCAATTTTACACAGGTCTTAACCACAGTGCTCCTAAAAATTGCATTCCTAAACTCACGCTGAAGGTTGCTAACAACAAACGTGATGGGTTATGCAGGAAGTAATTATTCATAAATATGTACATTTGTGTGCCTGAAAGGATGATGGCAAAATGTGTGGTTTTTGCTCAAGGAAAAATCATGGAGAAGCAGCAAAATGAGCAGCAGCAGCACGGAGCAGAGATGTGAGGCAGTTGTGCAGCAGGGAGGGCTTCAGCTGCCGCTCTTGGTGGGGAGCAGTTCATGCCAGTGATCATTTCTCCTTTCTGTGCTCACAGAGTAGCTGTCAGGTTGTGAGGAGAGGTGTGAATTCCTCCTGTTTGTGTCAGGTGAGGAGGATCAGTGGTGAGGATGTACAGGTGATAGCAGCTCTGTTGTCGAAGTTGAAAACAAGCCTTGCCGAGTATGGAGGAAAAAGGTTCACACGTAGCTTGAACCGTCTGAATTTCTGTGATAATGAGGTTGGCAATTAGAGGCGGGTTTCAGTTATCAATTCCAGCACCTGTGTGCATCAGCTTTCCCGCCCTGCGCTGTGCTGCTCTCTTCTGTAATCATGAGCTTTCTACACTGTGAAGGAAGACAATGTGTGACATTCCCTCTGATTTTCTGTTGTGTGCCAGCCAAACAGCTCCAACCAAGGAGCTGCTGCTGTTCTCTCAGCAGTTCATTAAGAAAAAGCCTCACATTCAAAAGCAAGAATTCAGCTTTCGCCTCACGATGTTGCTGGCTTGGCATCCTCTCACCAGCAGAGCAGTAGAAGATCACAGAGAAGCCACTCTGCTCAGATCTCAGCCCAGGGTGAGGAGAGGGGGATGTGCAGGGGTGTCACAGGCAAAGTCAGCCTGGCTCTTGGTTTGAATTCAGGTGGCAGGTCTGAGGCCAGTTGGACAGGCTACTGACTGAGTAGTTTGGTGCTCTGGAGTATTTAGCTCCTTCTGGAAGAAGGGAGAACCTGTATGTTCAGGAATTCAGGTGAAGTTTTGTCAGGCACACTGCAGCTTGCTGCGCTCTATTATCGCGTTTCGTTCCAAATCCAACTTTGACAAACTTGCAGCTTAGCTGACTTGGAATAACGCATCTAGGGAAAGATGTGAAAAGGAAGGATGGAAACAGTTACTTTTCATTTTTATTTTGTAATGGAAAGGTCAGATTTATTTTTTTTTCCCCCCTAATCTTCAGTCAGCCTAGAGTGAGCATGGCAGTTAATGCACACAGATAAGCAGTCCTGTTGAAGACCACATCGAGAGGATGTTGCTTTGGCCTCATGGAGGAGGTGTGTGGAAACTGGTATAGCTATATAGCTGTAAAAACTGGTATAGCTGTATACAGCTATATATACAAAACCATCTGTATATTTGCCCAGAATGAGGCCAACCTCGTTTCCTCAGAGTTAATTTAGTCCTAAACTGTTTTATGATGGAGAGGTAGAGTCATATCTTATTTACTGAGCAGATGTGTTTAGTAGAGGAAAACCTGGATTTGGTTTAGAGCAGTGATGTCCCCAGGTGCAGGGACAGCAGGAGCCAAGAGGCACCTTATTCTACCAGCTGTTCTCCTGTGGGTGGATGGGAGCAGCTGAGCGCAGTGCTTTTAAGCATTCTGGTGGGTGCTCACTCTTATGGCACACTTAAAGGTGTAGGGCACACATTGAATTCATAATTCATGCTTACAAATATTTATGTGCACATGTCTTCTGCTAAACATCTCTGATTTGCTTTAGCAAAATCCACTTTTAGATGAATTCCTATTCTAGCATCTCCTGTGGCTTGCTCTTTGGACTCAGAATCTTGGTTGTGATGGCACAGAACACTTGTGGGAGAGGATGATCTGCAGAAATTTGTGTTTTATTGTAAGTCAGCTGCCCCGTTTCAAATCTTGATGTAGGTTTGCTGTTTTGGGGATGTATCTAACAGTGCTCATTTACTTTTGAGTGCTAAAAGTGGTAAGAAATTTCTTCTCGGGGCTGTGAAGGAGTAGTGAGCGCTCAATTCCTACAGCTATAACTTCTCTTATTGCTCACTTGTGCCTAAAAATGGGAAATTCACAGAAGGCTGAAAATTAAATTGTTCCTTTTCCGTGGGCACTGCGTAGCTTAGATTTTGTAATGGTTGCTGCTAAAGGATGTCAGCACATTTAAATATTGCAGCTTTATCGCCGTATCCTCAATTAGAAGTGAGTTCATAGACTTACAGATAGGCTGCAGCCTTTCATTCTGATTAATGGCTGTGAGATATTGCACCCCTGAGACATTAAAAAAGCTAACTAACGAGGCTGTCGCTCTTTGATCAACTCTATTAGATCTCAAAAGTGGAACTCATTAAATTTGCACAGAAGAGGCCAAAATTTTAAAGTGATTGTCTTGTACATAAATCATCGGAGCCGCATCTCACCCTTAAAATAGTGGCTTTAATGTGTCGCAGCTTCCATTTTAGCACGTGTTCATGGGATAGGCAGGCTCAGGAACAACTGGGTTAAACCAGGAGATTATTTGAAAAATCTAGGGCATGTGCTCTCTCAGTTCACTTGATTAGTTTTCATAATTCACCCTTTTTTTTTTTTCCTGCAGCAAGGACCAGTATCATACATGCAAGCAGGAATCTGTTTTCTGCTTCTTTCTGTTTGTAATTGTGCTGTAGAAAGTTAAATGGGGAAGCAGTCATATGGTGTGTGATTGTTTAGTGTAAATCTTGGTTTGTTTAGTGAAAATGCACGGGGTCTGAGCAGCAAAATGCTCTTTAGGGGTGTTTGTCTGTAACTTTCTGCTTTAATGCTGTTCTGTTTGACTGCAGGTGCATGAAGAACTGAGGAGGTAGTTCTGCTCATCGGAGATGATGTGGAGAGACGCCTTGTGAGTAGCAAACGGGGTTCCTAAATGTGGATATGGGAGCATTTCCTTCCTGATTTAGAGTAACTGCTGCCTGTCTGGAGTTTTCATTTGGTTCTGAAGGCTGTGACTTTAGAGCCTTTGTGGGAAGCGTAGGCAAAAGCTCAATGTCCACATAAAGAGCTGGAGGACTAAGCAGTAGAATCCGTGTGGTTTCATAAATGATTAACTGTCATGCCTAATTTTTCTATAATGATCAGCCTAGCAAAGGCTTTCTCCTTTGGCCCTTGAATGTGCTGTAGGTATTGGTAAGAATCTCTGATGTGTGCTCTGTGGGAGCCCTTAGCAAGGTTAACAAAGTGCTTGGGGAATTGTTTTTACACTACCTGTTTCACATGACTTGGTTATCAGTGCTTTATTGTCCTTGTCTGATTTTGATTAGCAGTCTGATACGCTTCATCCAAAGAAGATGGAGCAGAAGCAGTCTATAAAAGCTTTCTTGGAAGCTTACAGTTTGTTTGCTACAGTATAGCAGTGTTCTGATAGCATGAAAATGTCCCCAACACGGGCTGGGAAAGGAAGAACCTCTGATAAAATCACACCTGAATAAGAGCTCTCTTGCCGAATTTCCAGTGACAGTTGAGAAGTAAAAAATATTTCAGGATTTTTCTATGGTAGTCTTCAGGCTTTTTAAGTATAACATGACTAATGCAGTCTCGAGTGGTTTCTTTTGAACCATAAGCTTTTATGCTCTGGATCTACTGCTTTTTTCAGATGATGATTATATAGGGGAATGGTGATTTGTGGAAAACTTCAGTGCTTTTCTTGGCAGTGAATATTAAAATTCAAGTTAGAAGATAGCTGTTACTACAGATACCTCGAATTCTTGGTGGTTTTTTTTTTCAATTACATTATTATTGTTATACAACAAGAGGTTTTAATTTGGGGAGAAAAACTTCCTTTTATTATAATGGAATAGTAATACATTAAACTCCTGGGCAGAAATCAGTCTGGATTCTTACATGCACCTTTTTAAAATCTAGATCTGAGGAAGGTTTCTGGACTTCCTTCTTTCTGCAGCACTTTGCATAATCCTCATTAAACTACAAAATGGTGGTGCTGGAGGAATTAATGGTTAATTTCCTTGTTTTGGGATGTGAGATGCATCAGATACAAATAGTAGCTGGTGTTCTGTCTTACTTTCAGACAAGAGAAATTCTGCCTGAAGATAGTACTGACTGCTTGTTGTCTGTCTCTTGGCTTTTTCCAGGCTATGCTTCCCATTTCAGGAAGGTTGTTGGAAGGTTTGGGAGGCTGTAGGAGGATTTGTTGCCAAGGTGCTGGCTCCTTTATGTAGCAACAGGAGAAATGCTTGGGCTGATCCACCTGACTTGTCCAGGAGGCAGTGTGACTTCTGGGCCAAAGTCCTTGAGGGCTGTGTCAGTGTTGGCTGCAAGAAGTAATGATATGGGATCATAGAATCACAGAATGGTTTGGGTTGAGAGGGATCTTTAAGATCATGTAGTTCCAACTGCCTGCTATAACAGGGACACCTCCCTGTAGTCCAGGTTGCTCACAGCCCCATCCATCCAGCCTGGCCTTGAGCCCTGCCATGGAGGGGGCATTCACAGCCTGTGCCAGTGTCTCCCCACCCTCATAGTAAGGAGTTCCTTCCTAATATCTAGTCTAAAACTACTCTCTTCCAGCTTAAAACTTTTTCCCTTTGTCCTGAAATATTACTTTCTAATATTACTTCTGACAGTAATAATATCTTTTGGTATCTGTATTACTTTCTGTGATGCCCTTTGCTGGTGCTGGAGCAGCAGATCTCAACAGCTGTAGCAAATGTTATCACTGTTCTCATGTTCAGGTGAGGACTCATGGGGTCCTTTGGTTACGTACCCTGGGCAGAGCTTGTTCCTGCAGCCCTTTGACTGCTCTATTCAGCCTCAGTGATCTCCTGGCAGCCCTACACGTGACCTGGTAAGGCAGATAGCAGCTGCTGGGGCTCTGCTGCTTCCTTAGGCTTGTGTAATCCTGTGGTGGGTGATGCTGTTCTTAAAGCTGCCTGTGCTTACGTTCTCCAAACCTGACCACAGCTATTCCTGCTGTGTAGCTTAGTACTTAGAGTGAGGGGATATGACTAAAGACTTGGTTTGGTGCATAATCTTGTTTCAACTTTCTGTATTCCCCCATGACGAAAGACAGTCTGTGACTCTTTACATTTAAACAATAAAAGAAAAAGAATTCAAAGAAGCTTTTAAGGTTATATTTGGCTTTCTAGCAGGTTTAAATGTGATGGAGAAGAGTAGAGGTTGTGCAGTGGTCAGATCTGTACAGGCCTTTGAGCAATCTATTTGAACTGCTTTAGACAGGTACAGTTTTATTTGCTCTCCCACTGGATATTGCTGTACAGAGCTCTGAAAACTCTGCTTTAGAGAAATCCAGGACTTAATGTTTTCCTTGTTTAATAACAAGTTAAGGTTAATAACATCAGAACTTGATCAGTGTAAGTACAGCGTGGGTTCCAAGTATCAGCCTTCATCCCTTAAATGAAGTGTTTCCTTAGTGATGCCGTTAGTACTGATTGAACAGCAGTTCTATTTAGTTTTTTATTTTGTAGGATATCAGTTATTTCAGCGCGGTGATTTTGCAGAGAAGGCTCTAGGCAAATACACAGCTGTTACCTTGTAGGGCTGGTGCCTTGTTTGTACAGCTGGTTGTGGCTAAGGACCTTTTAGCTGCATAGCTGTCAGCTTTTCACAGCCTTCAGCGTGTGGTTGGGTCAGGTGATGCTCTGATATTTAAGAGTGGATGAGGCTTACAGCCAGTGACATCCACAGTGAACAGTGGTTCTGGATCTGCTGTCATTAAGACTCTTCTATGTCAGCATTAGTAGCTGCTGTAAGAGGTGATGAATAGCTGGTTAGTTTCATTAATTCTTGAATGCTGCAAGGTTGAATTTAGTAGGATTTATTGGGATAACTTTTGAATAGTTGAGACCTTGTTGCAGGCTGGAGGTGCAGGTACTGTGTTCTTCTCTCAGTTCTGTTCATTCATAACCTTGGCTTTAAACTCTGTGCAACAGTGAGCAATGCTTACAGCTTTATGAAGTTTATGGGATGTATAAGGGGAATTGCTATTTCTTTGTTACTGATGTTTTTATTGTGAATATTACCATTCAGTTTTCAATGTGTAGAGTTTCTGGTTTAAAGTGGAAAATGTTCCACCTTTGAATGCTCAAGCAGCAAGCTTTCAAGGCCTTAAAACACACACTGCAACTTCAGTTAAAATGTCAATTTGATAATGAAGTGTACAGAAAGTTTATCATTTAGCAGTATTGAGTTTCTGTGTTAAACTTAAATTAATTCATAAACATATTGGATAGCATTTAACTTGAAATTGTATTAAAAAAGCATTTTTGACCAACATCCAGAGATGCACACCCACTTTGCTATGTTGATTTTTGCTCTTTGAGCCTGGCAGGCTGAAGGAGGGTGCCTTGTTCTACTTGACATCTCTCTGTGGCTGAGGAAGGTCTCATTTGTACAGTGGTAACAGGTACTTGAGCTGTGCCCTCGATAATCAGTAGCTGAGGGCTGTATGTGACAAGCTGGGCACTGAAGGGACGTGCTCCATCTGTGCTGCTCCATTCCATGGAGAATGGACTGATGTGTTCCATAGCTTTCCCTGATCTCAGTAACGATGCAAACCCCTGTGCACTTAAAATAACTGACAGTCAGCAGCTGAGTTCTTACTGTGATTTTTTTTTTTTTTCCCCCACTGCCAGTGAGAAAGTGGGATCTAAATGTCCTTCTGTTGCCTAAGTGGAAATAATAAAGACTCTTCTTTTACTTGTATCATATTTGCTAGATATTCTGGTGCATGCTTTTGTTTGCTTTGTTTTGAACACGGTGCTCACCTAATCAAACGCTGGGGGATTCTTTTTCACCAGCAGTGATTAAATATAGGTGCTGAGCTAGCTGGGATGTGCTGAAATCATGGTGATGGAGGACTTGCACCGGAGAAGGGTGAAATGTGAGTCTCTTACAGAACACAGTGTTCAATCTGTAAAGACCTGAATGTTTTACCAACGCTTCTAAATCACTTCAATATTTTGTGGCCAGCTGAGAAGCTTGATAACATTTTGAGTCATTTTGCTGTAAATGAGAATTAAAATTTGTTTCATTATGCAAATCCAGGCATGAAACAGATGTCTGGCTGACTTGTAAGTCAAGAGAGTATTTCATTTGCAGCAGTGCTTTGACACACCTCACTTGTAAAAACTCTGCTTTCTGTTCCTTCCATCTCAGTGATGTGAGTTGAGCTGTCTTTGCGCAGTGCCCTGACCTGGTGTCATGCAGCTGCTTGTAGGAGCAGGGGAGCATCAGGTCCCTGTCCTGTTTGTGATGTGCGCAGGATGTGAAGTGCTGGGGAGGAGCTCTTTTGCCTTTTCTCTGGTTGAGGCTGTCAGCTGCAGTCGTAGCAGCCAGGCCTGAGGTGATGGGTTAAATTCAAGGGCGTGAGTCTGAAGCTTTTTTTTGTGTCTTCAGTTCATTAGCTCAAGTTCTGAAGCCTGAGACTGCCCAATGTGGGTTGTCTGAAGCAGAGATCTGTTAGGGCACAGCTGACGAGTGCTTAGCACCAAAATAATCCTGCTTTAGCTCAGGAGCACAGAAGCATGATTGTGCTCCTTTAAGTGCTGTGCACAGGCTGAAATTGCTGAATGGTTTTGAGATTAGTCTTAATGCTGTCAAACTTATATAAAGGCTGTTCTTTTTCCCTGTAACAGCTCTAGGAGCTTCTTTTGCTGCCTGTACAACATCATTAATGGTTGCAGTTGCTATGCTGTGCACTAGTTTGTGTGCAGATGTCCTCCTGGGCCACTTTAGGACACATTGTAGGGTGATGCCAGGAGAAGGCAATAGGTCTTCTGGAGCTTTGTAATGTGCACATTGGTGCTATTTCATTCTCTGTTCTTCTGCATGTTGGAGTGTATTTTTACAAGCTAAATGTTTATACATTGCTTTAGTAATATTCTTGTCTGCTATAGGAGCAAGTTTCTCAGTAGAATGGTTTACATAAAACAAGAATTACTTGCGCTGACTTTAAATATGGCATTTTATGGAGTTCAGTGCAGTGGATCCTGTTCTATTAAACAGCTTCACCTCCTTCTTAGTATAAGCTGTATACCTGAAATGGTGCTGTCTATAAATGATATTTCAGGAAGTTCGAGCTGACCCAGCGTACGTTTCTCAATTGTAATGAACTCCCATAGACAGTGTGAGGTGTTTTTTTGTTTATTTTTTTTCAGTACTAGCATCTTCCTTTTGTTTTAGACCTTGAGCAGTTTCACACAACTTGGTTTAAGCAACGATCACTTGCTTTGGCTTCAAGGAGCCTAAACTGAATAGCCTTGGAGAGAATACACAGGCTTTTTTGAGATAGCAGCAGCTTTGTAATAGCTTTGCAGTGGGAAGTGCAGCCCAATCTCTGTGTGTGCAGCCCTCTTTAGGCAATACATTGTTTGCATACTCATCTGACCAGCGCTGCTGGTGTACAAATGTAAGTTCAAACAGCTTTCATTTAAAACTCTTACAACTCAGTGCAAAATAAGAGGGAATGCAGGTGGGGGGGATGTATAGCAAGTCAAACTGAATGGCTCAGAAGAAATAGTTGTTGCAGCTGATGTCTGGTGCTGTGTGTCATACTTATGGTTGTTTTGAAGGAGGAATTATCACTGCTTTTTTTTTTTTTGAGGCACCTTTGTGTATAATGATCACATGAAAGAAACCAGAGTTGCTTGTTGGACAGTTTGCCAAAGGTTGATCTAATTAAGGGGAACAAATGTTGCAAATACAGCAAAGCTGAGCCCTTAAGGTCATTAAAAAGCAGCTTTTCGAGCTTGATGTGGTGGGAGAAGCAGGAGTATTGGGTGAATGCATTGCAGTAAATAATGTGGTTGAAGGGATGAGGCAGGAAGATGTTTCAGTAGAGTCTCAAAGGCTTCAAAAAACCGAACTTTGCCTGAAACTAGAAATATTTCTGTGAAAGTTGAATTTTATTGGGATAAATAATGAGGGGATGTAGGTTACATCTTGAAGAGGCTGTATGAATGCTTCTGGAAGAATTACCCATTGGACAGCAGCTCCTTCAGCAGACATATTAGATTAGTGGAAGTTCGCTGCTTCTGCCCATCCTTATGGATTTGATGGTATGAACTGATCTTAATTCACTTAAGACACGGAATGCATTGAAGAGTCTTGCTTGTATGAATCAGTTTATTCTGAGAAGCAGCACCTCTTCATGTTTCCTGTAAGTTCACTCCCTTGCCAAGGGAAAAGTTCCTGCAAACAAATGCTTTTCCCTATCCCCCCATCTTGCAAACAAATTACCAAAACTGCTCATCCTTAATGATACAGTACTGCAGGCAGATGAAAAGCCTAAATGCAGACTGTCCAAAGACTCCAAGTAATATACGGGTAGAAAAGAACATCCAAAATGCTTATTTTAATCCAAGTGTTGTCACATTCACCTGAGGCTTTATAATATTAAAAGTCTGAGGACCCAGTTCAGGTTTGAATTTCATCTTCATCTTTGATGCTTCCTGGAAAAGAGAACTTCTAAACTAAGACAGGGGAGGTTCAGGTCAGGTATTAGGAAGGAGTTTTTCACGCAGAGGGTGGTGAGGCACTGGCACAGGTTGCCCAAGGAGGCTGTGGATGCCCCATCCCTGCAGGCATTCGAGGCCAGGCTGGATGTGGCTCTGGGCAGCCTGGGCTGCTGGTTGGTGACCTGCACACAGCAGGGGGTTGGAACTGGATGAGCATTGTGGTCTTTTTCAAACCCAGGCCGTTCTATGACCCTGTGCTTGGAGACATGGTGACAGGCTAGCTGCTTGGGAAAGCAGGCTGATTTGTAACCGTTCTCAGTACTGTATGAACTGTTTTAGCTGAAAGTCCAAGATGGGGAACTTCTCCAACTGGTGACTTTGTTAGCAGTGTAACATAATGACATGCTGATTGCCATTTTCCCTTTTGTTTTCATATCTCTGTCTTCTGTCGCTTGGATGGATGTGTATTTGTTCAAACTCATCTTCTGATGGCAACTGTTGGGGGGGTGTAGGATGAATAATTGTTTTCCTGCACAGTTCGGTGTTGGAATGCATCAAATTTCAAGAGGCTTTATCCAAAGCATCTTCATGCTTTGTGATAAGGTGGTTCAGTGATTAAAATCTGAAATAGCCTGCTCAAATTGCAGCTATAGCATTTTCCTTTCGGGGAAGACTGGAACTTTTCTGCACTTTCTCTCTGCTGTGACCTTGTATTTAAACTGCATGTCACTTCTGGGTACACACTGGCATGGTTATTAAACTGATAATGCACAGAAACTTGGAAAACTTAAGGAGCTGTTTTGGAAGTGAGTCATTTTACTGCACAGTTCAATCTGCTGTTGCTAGCAGCCGATCATCTGAATAAATGCTTCAAAATAAAGATTGTCATCTCCTGAAGTAACAATACTGTTTTTAAATTCCTCTTGTAGTCTGTTCAAGGATGCCATCTGTTGATAAATAAACATGTGTTCTCAGGTTCCTTACTCCCAGGAGCTGTTTTTTGTTGGTAACTTTCACCTATAATCTCTCATTTAGTCAAGTATGAAAGAATTAGACATTACTGATTCATAAATGGAAGGAGAAGAAAATGCCAAACATTCCTGTTGGTGGATTGGATCTGTTTAGTTCATTTGACTGGTAAGTAAAGCAACTTAATTTTGAAAAGGGAAGTGCACCTTTCCTGATGGGTGCTGAATAGCTCGCTAGTACTTTCTACCTTAAATGGATCTGAAAAACAGCCCACATCTGAACACCAAGAACACGTTATTAAAACAGAATAACAAGCCAAACAAAAACCCATAGTGCTGTTTTCTCATCATTTATCATGCTTGATAATTCTTCTGCTTGTTGCCTTTGGACATCAAGGATGTGTCAGTGATTCAGGTTTTAGTTGAAAATCAGGCAGGTTTTAGAGCATAGTCATGCAGTGGTAGAGGCTGTGCTGGGAAACAAAATACTCAGTCTTGCTTGGGCATTCATCTTGTAAAGAAAGCTTGTTAGCTTTGGATCTCTGATTTGTTTTAATTAGCTGGACTTCAGGCTTGGTAACATTATTAAATGTACTTTGTAAAAATGAGAAGTATTAGGTTACTTGCGTTATTTCCTGCCCTGAACAGTGAAAGCTGGAGCAACTAATGAGCTATCAGATCATCTTCTGATTTACAAAAGCATCTTGCAGGACCAGGGAAGGCTGTTGAGGGAAAGCAGCTCAGTTTTACAGGTAGTGTGTTGTCCTATGGCCTGGTGGTTACCAGTCCCATAAATAAACGCATACTGAAATCTGAACAGATAACAGTGTAATTTCTGCAGGTAACAGCAAATTTAACAGCTGAAAATCTTGCATTGTTGGAAGCCAGTCAGGAGTACATCTGTCACAGAGAACTTTCTATTACAGTAGAAATACTTGTTCTGCCTCATTACAGTGTTGTGTGTGTATTCATGCCTACCTGTGACATGTCAGAAATCCCAGCATCTTGCTAGTATCCTTCCATCTTCCCAAGTGATGTTATCACATCGGCTCCATTTCGGATTCCAAATGTTTCCAGTTTGTAACTGTCCCGTTCCAAGTTCCAGGCTTAGTTTCACTTTTCTGCACTGATACACCTGCTCCAGGCTATTGGAACCATACCTGACAGCCAGGTGGGTGGGGGTGTATCAGTCGAGGATCTGGAAGGGAAGGTTCACTTAGTGTGAACGTGTTGAATCTTCAGATGCTCTCAAAGAGTGAGGATGTCATGTATCAACAAGTCGGCAAGTTCCTCAGTATCCCAGCTGGATGAGGATAGCAAAACATTTGCAGTTGCTTGGACATGGATTGACATGACTTGGGTGAGTCAGAGTCGTGTGGGAGTAAAGCAGAACACGGGAACAGAAGCAGAGAAGCTTGCGTGCTTTGTAAAGCTGTTCTCTCCTGTCTGGCACAGCATCACTGGCTGTTGTTTGGGTTCCTATCAGCACTTAAATTAAGATTTTTCCCCCCCCCCTTGCTCTGTCCCTCCAGTGATGAGAGAACCAGTGTGACTGTTTAATTCTGTTTTCAGGCAATTAAAACTAGGCCTGTGTACTAAATTATGTAGTTGTCTTACTTGCATTTTGCTCGCAGGCTTTGCCAGGGCATCACTGGTCTGTCATTGTGAACAGGATATCCCTTTCATTGCGATGTGACAAAGACACTGCTGGTAATTACGCGATGTGTGCTGGCTTTATCTGAAGTTAGGCTTGGCCAACTCTGCTATGCGTAACTTGGGAGTGATGAGGAGTGTTCTTTGAGAAGAGGAACTGCCTTTTTCTCTAGACAGTTAAAAGTATTGGGTTATGAGACTTGCAGCCCAGGAACTGGGGGGGCAAAGAGTGAAAATGAGTGAATGGACTGAACCACACTACTGGATTTTGTGTTAGAAAGTGTGTATGACACTTTTCAGCCAAGATTCAATAATTGTACCTAATTTTGCTTTTTTCTCTTCTTTCCTAATGGTGTATGTGACTTATAGATTGTACAGCCTTTCTTTCTAGCACCTGCTTTTCGTGCAGTGAGATGTTGGTAACTTGCTTACGTTTCTGCATCAGTTAAGAAATCAAACAGAAAAAGGTATGTTTGTGCATGTTGTTGCTTGATTCAGGACATGAGCCAGAAGACAAGTTAGCAGAAATTTGATGCGAAGCACTCAAAGGGTGCTGCTCTGTAATGGTGCTTATGTAAAACTCCTGTGGTCCAGTAATTGCTGTAGCTCTTGGTTTCTCCATAGAGGCTTATTATTCAATAGCCAGTTCTTAATCCAGTGTTTACAGAGACTTCTGTGGCCAATGCTCATCTTATCTTGAGCTCCTAACTGCATTTTGCTTTGAGTTCAGTGCTGACCCTATTGAATAAATACCTGGCGTGTTTCCCTGCCTTCCTCCCTTCCTAATCTGACTGCTGTATCCTGTCCTTGGAGATTTGGGGTAGTGTGAGGCTGGCTCAGCAGAGATTTCCCAGGTGCCTCCAGAATGAATCTTGCCTTCTTTTCATGCTTGCAGCGTACACTATTCAAAGGCCTCAAAAGCTTCAGCTTTCAAGGATTTAAAGTCATGAAAGCGCTGAGTTCACTTGAAATTGCCTTTGAATTACCAGGTCTGCTTTCAGTCTGAGGTTTGAGATTTGGCATCAGCGTTCCAGGTGAGTGAAGAAACGCTCTGCTAAGCTACAAAAATGTATCTAGTCTGTAGTAGTGCTGGGTGTCTGTAAATACGTGGGCAGGGAGGGACAGCTCAGGCATGACTGATGGTGCCTGCTTTTTTAAAAACCGTCTTAACACTTCATTATGTGGAATGATTGCATTGCATTTCCAGGCAGTGCTTGAGGCGGTATTCAGCAATGCTCTGTTCAGGTGGCTGCAGTTCCCCATCTCGGTTCTTCCATAAAATGCGCGGTCGTGGTGTTCTGCTATCTCTGTGGTTCTTGGCATGTCCTTCAGGTAAACAAACTGCTGTCACAGCACAGTCCGGTGGTGTTTGAAGAAAGCCATGCTTTGTACTTCTCATGCTGTGTGCATTTTGCAGCGTGAAGGCAAAATAATTTCTGCATCTCCAGAAAACCAAGCTCTGAAGTTAAGAATAAGTAAAAGACCTCAATTGTGAGAGCATGTTAGAGCAAAGTTCTAATGTATGTTTTGTTTGGAGATACAGCACTAATTAGACAGTAAGATATACATATATCCAGCTCTTCACAGTGTATATATAATTGTAAAGAATGTATGCAGGCTTATGGGAGGCTGTGTGATCAAGTAGGGATGCTCATCTGTGTCCTGTGCATTGTAAGTACCTGAACACGGGCTTGGGCTTATCTGATGCTGACACCAACAAGCTTTCTATTTACTCTTGCAGTCTGTGTAATTGAACATGTGTAGTTCAGACTTACAGTGGAAAATCATCACCAGGAGTAATTAACTTGTGGGCCAGCCAGATTGCAGAAGTGCTGGGTATGCATCTGGTGAGCACCATCAGAGTCGGTTGTGCAGGTTCTCTATTAGTGTTATCTCGTACCTACTGCCATACCCTTTTCCTTCCTCTACCAAAGCTGCACTGCTTTTTGTCTGTGTGTGGAACTTTACAGTCTAGAAACGGTTCTATACTGAAGGCTCAGAAGTAATCAAAAATTCCTGGAAACGGTTTGTGGCTGAAATTCATCCTTTATTGTGTGCTTAGCAGTATGAATTGTTGAACAGTTACAGACGCTGCAGAAAGAAGGATTTTGATGGCTGATCCCACAGCTCCATGTGTTGGTCCTGCTGCAGTACTAGTATGTACCTGGATGTCTTTAGCATCCCCTTGCAGTCTGTGCTCAGAGGCCTTCCAGGCTGAAGCAGAATGTCCTGTTCTGGAGCTCTGATTCTGATACTTTTCACATTTGCTTTGGATTTTTGTGTAGTAGGAAGAAACAGTTACTGAAAAGCTGGTAGTGTCACAACTGAAGCACGTGTTGTGTGATGCTTCCTCTTTTTTCACCAGACATCTGCTAGTTTCATATGAAGCTTCCTATTTCAGTTAGAGCTGGTGAGTAATTACTCCCTGTTCACCTTTGTCATGCACATTGTGACACTTCAGACTGTTCATGTTTTTTCCTGTGTCTTTGCTGCTGTTACACCCAGCCTACTCCTCCTTTTTGTTCTGCCTCTTCCAGTTCCTTTGCTGTTGAGATACAGGGACAGGTAGCAGAGTAGGTTGTGTCTCAAGCCATGGAATGTGGATGGTTATTGTTGGGAAGGCAGGGGGGACGTGCCTAGGGATGCTGAGACTGAGCACAGGCTGGCCCAAACAGGTGGCAATGTACAAATTAACCAAGTAAAAAAAAAAAATCATTCTGCATCAGTATCTTGCCTGGATGGAGTGAATTTCCTGGGTGTCCTGTTTTTCACGTTTAAAAAAAGGGGGGATTTATGAAAAGCCCATTTGTCTTTAGAGCAGTTCTTACGAATACCAGAAGGTGGCATAATTGATTTTCCTAAAATACACAGGATGCTACTAAGCTCATGGTAAAGCTGTTGGTCAAATGTTGATCTAAGGAGAGTTGGCCTTCAAAGTTTAAGGGATCTATTTAAAGCTCTACACATCCTGTTTTCTTCTCTAAATGTGAGAGCTGGTGGGATTAATGCTGGCTTTAGATACAGAAGTTTGTGAAGCTGGAAGCACTTTAAAGCGCAGGCTGGAAAATATTTGTCCATAACGTATAGGGGAATTCTTTCCCAAGATGTGTTTCTGAATCTTGTCTAAAAATATCCTGTCTTGCATTGATGGGAGAGCATTTTGTTCTACTATTTAGCAAGAAGCTGACGATCCCTGCCTGTTTTAAGTTCTTTGGGTGGACTGCTGCTTTGCGGGAACAAATTGATGATAAGGTAACTCAGTTGTATGTAGCAGCACTGCTGGGGTTCTAGAAGCAGTAAGTGGAAAGTGTTTGGGGGAGAAAAAAAGCATGTGAGCATTTAAGCATGAAGGTGGAAATGGATTTTCTTTATTTTTGTCTGTCAGACTGGGTACTTGGTCTTTGCACAGTGTTCCCATGCATGGGGTGAGAAGAACTTGATGTAATAAGGCATTAGATAACATCAGACATGGTGCTTGCACTGTTAGAGTAGCTTATTTCTAGAGCAGCTACGTTGTGGATCTCAAGCAGCAGTTGGATGTGTTCTAAAGGTAGGTGATGGAGTTCAGAGTTTGAAGGGACCTGCTGACAGAGGGAGATGTGGGTGGTGGTGGTTTCACAGCAGGACGTGCTTTGTCTGAATAGTGATTTCGTGTTGTGCTAAACTGTCCCAGAACTTTTTAAGTATTGCATTACATTGTGTTTTTCTCTTGGCTTCAGCTCCCTCTGGCAGACAAACACCTGAATTACAGCTGCTTTGAGTTAATGCTTCAGAAAAAGGCCGGGCCTGGTTCAAAGCTCATGCAGTTGCTTGGTGTTGTATGTGTATATATCAAAAGCCCATTTTTCTGTCAGAAAGCACCTGCTGTGGAGGCTCCTGAAAGCACTGACCTCCAGTTTTCCTTAGGGATGAGGTGTTCTGCACATCCAAAGTTCATCGAGGCACTCCTCTGCAATATAAAACATGCCTGGAAGTGCTTTGAAATGAAGATTTATGATTAGGAGACTGAGCTATTTAGTTTGAATACTTAATAGCTTTTTTAAAATCCAAACAAGATTAACATAATGAATTTTTCTAAAAACTGCTTTTGCTGTGCATGGTTTTCTATGCAGTATGCCTTGGCTTGGTCCTAAATTGTCAGAGCAGTTCTGTTTATGTTGTCACTGTATTGGGATGTTACGACTGTGAAGTTGTTCACTCTAAGTGAATATCCTAAAGCTGTCACTTTAGATTTGCTTCTGGAAGCAAATTCACAGTTTATACATCTGCCCACTGTAACAAACTTGAGTGAGATAAATAATGGGCACCTTTTGAAACTTTGCCTTGGAAAAGTTCAGCTTGCTTTAAATTATAGTCTCATCAATTCCAGTGCAAAATGTAATTGGTACTTTCCTTTCTATATTAAGCAGGGATTTTGGCATTTGATGATGAACGAAGTGTAAGTGTATTTCTAAAGCAACTTTGCAGTCATTTTTGTGCTCAGTCTTTTATCTTTCGGGGTCCGTCTTAACCATGAAGGTTGTGCTTGTTTCTGAATAGAAGAACATCAAACCAGGTTGTTTGGATTTGCTTTCCTTTTCAAACAGGTAGCATACAGGTTATTGCTGGCCTAATTCCTGAGGAAGGGGGGAGGGTCCTGAACAAATAGCCCAGGGAGGATCCCCCGTATATCTTTCGGGAAGAAGTTTTTGGACTCTACCTGCCTTTGACAAATGGAAGGAGTTGATTGCTGGTCACCTATGGCTTATAAGAAGAAAAAACAAATCTTTTATGAAGGGCTTTTCATAAAAGCCTCTGACTCAGCTGGTCCAGCTTCTGTCCTGGTCCCACCTGTTCCTCATTCCATTTAGACGGAACGATCTTGAAGGCTCTGTGATAGAGAAACTGTTCTGTTTTTCATGCTGGTGGAGGAAAGTGCTGATGATAGTGAGAAATCTCTCTGCTTTTTGCCATTTGTGCCTTTGTGTGGAGACGAGCTGAACTTTAAAGCTTGAGTTATTTTATTAAAATTTATGTCTAACTTAAGACAGACTGATGTAATCGATCAACTCTTAATTATCATTTCTTTTGTGACTTAAACTAAACCAGCAAGCAGCATGGCATAGTTGCTTCAAGTCTTGCCTAGAATGAGTGTTCCCACTGTTTTCTTGATGGCTTTTTTTTTTGGCTCACAGGTTACACATAATGACTTACAATGGCCTGTAGCGTCAGCATCTTCTCTGAACCTTTTGTCTGTGTCAGTCTTCCCTGAGGGACCTGGGCCTTGGGATAAGGCCTCCGGCCTGCCCACGTTGGCTGTGCAGGATGGTGGGTCAGCAGACTGGGTCTGTCTATGCTGACAACACAGCAGGAGTTGCTGTGCACAGAAAGTTGATCTTTTTGTCTCTTAAAGAAATCGATCACTGCTCTTACTGTGTGTTTCAATAGTGACTCAGTCTGCTTTATCCTTGCTTCCCCATGCCTGGCCTTCTAAACGGGGACTGCCTTACATGTGTGCAGGAGGACAAAAACCCCTCCTGATTAATGATGGTAAGGTTTAGGGAATGCAAAATGACTAATAGCTCCTGTGTAAAGGAAATAAAAAGCCTACGTGCTTCTATTTCAGGATATTTCTTAAAGACATCAACAGACACATCACTAACGTCACTTGCAGCTTGCTGTCTGGTACATGGGGTATGTTGTCAATGCTTGGTCCTCTGTCCTATCTTCCTTTTAATTGCAGAACTGCTTAATATATTGGTATCTTATCATCCAGTGTGTAAGCGTTTGTGCATACTTCACTAAAACACATTGCACAGCCAACAGACCCTAGCAGCTGTGTGAAAATTGCTTCGAAATAGATTCTTTGTAGCCTTCAGATTGACCTAATAAAAACCTGTTGCTTTGGACCAGTTGTTTTCAGGAGGGTCAGTCTGGCTAATGTGCCCGTGCATCCAGATCCGTGGTGATTTACTAAATATAAGCACCTGGGGAAGATGAGCAGAGTTGTCTCACTAAATCAGTGTTAATTCAAAACCATTTCATTAGAGCTGTGTGTTGTCAGCAGACTACGTGGGCTCAGAGCAAAACTTGGAAACCTCCATTAACTCAGCTTGGCTTTAAATCCCACTAAAAGGATTTAACACTTATTTTCCTAATAGTTTTGTGGTTTGCTCAATTGAAGCTGAGATGTCTGGTTTTTGCCTTGCTGTGACCTGTAGCTTAACACTGAGTTAAAGCCATGTCTTTGACTCTCGGAAGTGATTTCCACTGCAAATCTTACCTCTGTGTTTAGAGCAGAGCCCTCTTCAAGAATCCATGCGACACCTCTAGAAGTGTAGTGGGAAAAAAAAGAGCTTCTTTCATGGCCAGGAAAGCACACTTAGCATTGTATTTGCTATTTCTGAGGACTCTGCACCATCACAAAGCATACCTGAAACTGAACCACCATTTCTTGGTCCTTCTTGAGCAGTCATCTGAAGAATAAAGCTAGAGAATTAAAATGAAGGATTTTCTGTGATATTCTGTAAGGTAACTCATTTCCATTTTAGAGGCTGTGTATATCTTCTATGGTGCAATTGCTTCCAGGAGATGCTGTAACTTTGATAAGTTACTGTGGATATTTTGTTAGAGCTCTGGAGTTGTATTTTAATTTTCTTCTGTGTTAAAATGGCCTCGTTCAGCAGTATGCATCAGTTTAATGTGTTGGTAGTTGTAAGATGAACAAAGGACCAGAGCAGTTCCTCTGAACTGGAGTTTCTGCCTTCAGCCTGAAGCAAACTGTACTGGGGTTAAAATCATTTAAAAGAGGTGTTAACCATTTTTTAAATGTGAAAAGGCTTTGAATCACTTAATTTTTATAACACCAGGTATGGGGATGAAATACCAAAAGTTCAAAGATGTTGGAAAGGCTTTCAGTACCAGCATCCCGACCTTTTTTTTTTTTTTTGGCTGTCACTGAGACTGGAGCTTTATCTTAAGCACTGCCAGTAAAAAGTAGTGTAATGTTAGCAAACATTATTTGTGATGCAATGAAATACTTCAACCTTCCTGTCCACGTTTCTAAATGTAAGTGGGAGATGTCCATTGCCCACTCACTGTAGCTTTGAATGTTCTTTAAGGATAAAATGAACACAGGGTTCTGAGAGTTGGTGGTGATTTCTCAGGTCCTGCCAGAAAGGATTTGCAAAGCTGAGAAATCTCCTGTACAGCAGAGCCCTATTTCCACCTAGTGGTTTCAGCTCTCAGATACACAGCAGATGAATGAGAGGAGGGATGTAAGCAGCTGGCAGGAGCAGAGCAGTGAATCACTTAACCTATAGCAAATGATTTGGCTGAGCAAATGCTTTTAGCTTTTCTTTTAGTACACTTGAAAGAATGCAAAAATAAGTTTGTCTTAAAGCGGATGAAAATTCAGTGGCACATGTAGGAAGAAGTGAAGCTAAAGCTGCTTGGTTTTCGTATAGGAGTCACATGGCATTCCAAGAATCAAATCAGTATTCTCAAATGAGTGTGTATTAATAATGCTGCTGTGCTTGGTCACATCTTTATGTGGCTGTTTCTTCTTTGAAAAACCACAAAGGGAGGGAAGTCTGATAGGGAATTCAAAGGTGGTTTAAAGGTCGTGTGGGAAATACATCTGCTCCAGGAATGCTTCTAGCATGCTGTGCTAGAAGAGAATTTGTAGTTGAGAATATGGTGCATTTTGCAAAAGGGAGCAAAAGCAATTGTAGCAACAGTGTGCATGTGGTAACATGGGAATAGCGTGGTGTCCTAGGAGCACAAGGAAAGAGGAGGATGGAATGAGAAGGGAGGGAATCACAGAGGGAACAGTCCCTGCTATGATGGGGAGTAGCCCAGACACCAGCAATGATCAGGACTCATGTAAGTGTTGTCTGCAGGGTTTGCTGTATGGCCTCAATCATTTCCCACCACGTCAACAGCTCAAGGCTATGAATTGGCTCCTTGGGACTTGGGCTGTGGTCTTTTTTTTTTCCTTCTTGTGCCAACTGTTGAGTTGCTTCATGGATGAGTTTCCAGCAGCCGTGCTTGATGCTGTGCCACTCACTTCCTTTGCTGTCTGTGCAGTGTGGGTTTGGAAAGAGCAGCATGGAAATAATTGCTTAAAAAGCAAAGGTTTCGTTCTCGTCTTTCGTATATAACATAAAAGATCAGCAAGACACTTGGATAGTAAGTAGAATAGATTCTTTCAAACCTGAAGTTATAATATTTAACCTAAAAGCAGACTTGCTTGAAGTCACACCCCTTAAATGAGGAAATGGTCCCAAGCTGCTCAATCAGAACTGTTTTCTGACTCCTTAACTTTAAAATTCATTTAAATGCTGAAGCAAAGCAGAGCTCTGGTTTGCTGCTCTAATGCAGTGTTTTCACAGCACTCATCCAGGAATAACAGCTTCTTCAGCAAGTGGGAATCTCCATGGGGCTGTAGTGCTGCTTTTGGCTACCAGGGCTGTTGAGTTTGGGGGTGAAAGCAAAAGCATTATAATGTGAGGACAGAAAATGTGGTGCGTTCAATGTTCAGAATAATATGCTGAGATCATCTGCTAGGACTCGTGCACGTGAAGCATATTTAGGTAGTATTTTATCAGGGGGTACTTAACTGATTTGGGAGCATTGGGAAGATGTGATTTATGATGATGTGCACATAGGGGGTTTGTTTCTCATGTGGTTCCTTTTGAAAGTGAAAGGCATTTCACTGGCTTTGGAGCACCTTGTACTGCTGCTTCCTTCAGACCCATGCTTTTTGTGCATTGACTGATCAGTAGTGTGCAGTGTTGGGAGCAGATTAAGTTGGGTGGTGCTCAGGTTTTTATACACTTCTAAAAATGTTAACTTTACTGTTATCGATTTCTTTTTTTTTTCCCCACTGTAAGGGTTTTAATTAGATTGCTTGTCAGCTAGATGGAAAAACAACATGGGCAGAAGCATACGAAGGAGAGAGGAGGTACTTGAGCACAGATGTTGCACTCTATGCACAGTGATCTTGTTGGCCTCGACTTGAGGAGTACATCTGCTTTCTGGATGTGTTGGTTGACTTAGTACTAGTCATCTAGGCGATGACTGTACTGCTGAAGTGGACTTTTTCTTCATCAAAAACAGATACAGATAATCTTAGCACAGCTACTTCTGAAAAGGTGATGCATGGGCTGTTCTTGTGTCATTCTCGCATATTAGCAGTGCTGCAGTTGATAAACAAAATCATAGAATTCAATTGTTGGAGTTGGAAGGGAGCCTTAAAGGCCATCTGGTCCAACTCCCTGCATTGAGCAGGGACACCCACAGCTCCATCAGTGCTCAGAGCCCCTCCTGCCTGACCTTGGGTGTCTGCAGGGATGGGGCACCATCGCTTTTCTGTGCAACCTGTGCTGAACTCCTTGGGTTGGGTAGAGCAGGGGGATGCAGACTTCAGATGACTGGTAGGTGATGGCACTAGCTCAAAACGAAGAAGGAAAACAGCATCATTTGCTCGTTATGAGGGAGTTCGTATGTGACGGTAAATGTAAAAAGGAAATTCACATACATTCAGAATCCTGGGGTTCTCTGTGTGGTTGCAGGACCTGCTATCTGATGTCTTTCAAATGAAGCTTTAGTCCTTCAGTGTAGCAATGCGGGACAGGGTGATCTAGCAGTCTGCACATGAGGGCATATGCAATTTGTGGGTGCACAAGTGTGGATGTTGACATGCGAATGCATACGTTCTACTGGAAGTGCAGGACTCCTTGATGCTGAAAATGCATGCTTGCTATTTGTGGGACTGCTGTTTCTTATTATGTATAGCATATGAATAATCTGTCCTAACTCATGTCCGTGCTGCACTCTTTGAGTAGCAGCCCCTGTGTTAATGCTGCTGATGTGTATTTATGAATCCCACAGAACTGGGTTTGCTCAGTAAGTGTATCTAGCCTTGAATACATCCTGGGATGTGATCTTCCTGGATTATTTTAGTTCAATGCTTGTGGCTATGGTAACAGTTTTAAATGCACAAAACTATTTTTGGGAAACACTTTCAATAATAACCATCAGAAGCAGCAATTATTGCACGGTGACTTCATCCCTCAAATAAACTTAACAATGTAGGTTTCACCTCTGGAAAAACTCATCAGAGTGTTACTAAGCGCCATTAAATTGCTTTAAAAATTAATAGGAATCCTGCTCTTTGTTCTGCTCTTTATTGCTGAGCGGTGTGGCAGGGTGTTGGCTTTTTTTCGTGATGGGATTAAGCTGTCCTGATGAACAGAAGCATTGTCACACTGCACAAAGACTGTTCTGAAATCTGCAGCATAAATGACTCCAGTAGTGCTGATACTGTCTACAGTGGCCGTAAGCGGGATCTGATATTTTTTTTCCTTCAGGGAGGTGATCAATATGGTCAGAGCTTTCCCTTTTCTTCCTAGAAACCCAATCAGCTTATGCACGACGTGCTATTACATTCTCCATTTCATTTTTAATAGCTCGCCTTCTCAACTCCCCGCTGTCGTCAGCCCCGGGAGGTCACGGAGTTGCAGAGTGGTCCCTGATGGACACCTGCGTGCCTGGCTGCCTCCCCACTTCTCCAGGCAGTGCGTGAGCTGCGGGGCTGGGGGGGGGCCGGGGGACGTTCAGGATTAGATTGTTGATAGCGTCCCTACGAGGGCTGCTATTAACAGCACGCCGCTCTGCTTCTGTGCTGCGGAGAGCAGAGTGATATTTCTGTTCCCATAGCGTGTTGTAAAATGCATGAGATTTTGCTCATCCTCCCTGGAAATGAGAATAGGAAAATGAGAGCGTCCTGAAGCAGAAGCTATTAGAAGAGCGTGCAGAAACCTGCAGCGATTTATGCTTTATTTTGTCTTCCTAGCTATGGATTAGAAGGACTGATTTCTGCAATGGGCTTTTTCCATAATGGCTTTCTTGTATTGTTTGGTCAGAGCTTGCACAGGAGGAAAACAGGCTGCTGAATTTAGTCACTGATCTCTATTAGCCGTGGCCTAAGGCTATGCTGAGATTTATATCCCATTTGTATTGTTGCAGCTCAAAAGAAGAATGTTCAGAGGATGACAAGTGTATTCTGAGTAGGTACGTTGTTTCATTTTTATATGAAACCCATTTTTCTGCTTTCATTGGTCAGAAAGGAGGTTAATAGGGAGAGAATACAGTGCAGTGCTGCAGTGTCCCTGTTAAGGTAGAACAATAGCATCAGGAATAGTTCTTTTAAAAGAATTAGCTGCTTTTATTAAATAAGGCTGCATTGTGCTGCTGTGCACGGTGCAGTCTTTCTCTTTTTTTTATCCATATACTGCAGTCAGCGCTTCCCTAACGAGGTGGCACTATTGTTGAGTTAGAACGATAGAATCATCGTATTGCTTTAGGGGACAGCAGGATTTAAAAGGAGATGCCTTGCAGCCCCGTCTTACAGATTGGAAGCATCGGTTTGAGGGCATTGGCAGAATCATTTCCTTGTTCTTAGCAGCAGCCACTGCTGTGTCAGTAGTGTGTGGAATGGAAGTCCTAGTTGGTAGTCTGTTATGGAAACGCTGTTTACTGTTATTGTAGTACCGTGGTGACAACATGCCATTGAAATGGAAAACGAGCTCTCCTGCTATCTGGAAATTCCCAGTTCCTGTGCTTAAAACATCCAGGTCATCGCCACTTTCTCCAGCATACATGTAAGTGAGAGAAATGAGGATATTAAGGTGGGAATTCTTTCGTGAGACTACCCTGTGGCAAAGTACCTTGTTATGTATTGAATGACATTGGCACCCAGAATTTTACCTTGTTTTGTATGTAGACCCTGAGATTTTGATCCTGGATGTCTCATGATGGATGTCGTGTCGAGTCTTTCCCTCTTTGTTGAAATGTAGAGAAATTGTGCAGACTGAGCCGATACTCGTAATATCGTAAATGTTCTTTTTGAAAAGTTCATGTTCATTTGTAGGGCTGGATGGAGACGTTTAAGGTGTGAGGCAGGCTTAATTTGTGGTGTACATGCTAACATTTCCTCCTGATTAAAGACTGAACGTGGAATCACCTGCTCTGTTGTAGTGCACTTCTGTTCGTGGTCCTCTGTGCAGGAAATCATCTTGCTTTAGCCTTTTATCCTTGTAAGCTGTAGCCTTAATACAGATTGAATGCCTTTAATAATTTTAAAAAGTTAAAATAAATGCTTAAAAGAGAATTAGAAATCATTGGTATCTGAATGTTTGTGCACTTACTCGATTGCCTGTTAAAGTAGCTTTCCATGAAGGAGTGTTTCAGTGGCCATGAAAGCAGCGTGCTTTGTTTGCCTTGCTAAATCTTGGCGGAGCTTTTGTTCACCTTTTGCTGCTGGGAGTTCTGTGTTAGAATATACAGGTGGCTTCATTGCCTCCTGTGAAATAAAGCTAAAGCTTGGGTAGAAAAACTGCTTGTGCCTTTAAGGAAGCAGCTCTCATCATGAGTTGCTTCAAGATGCAGAAGTAACTGTGTAGGTGACTTCTGCATTTGGGAAATCCCTATGAAAACTGACTTTCTGATAGTATTGCAGCCCGATAGCTACAGGATTAGTGCTTTCCCTGCTTTTATTTCTTTGCTGCAGCTGCTGTAGGGATGTGCTATAAGAAATGGGTTTTCCAATTCCCTGAGCAGGGAATGCTTCTGTTTTAGGATGAATTTTCACGGAAAGGCTTACAGCATTTGTGTCACAGAGTACGTCCAATGTGCTTAAGGCTGCCAGAAAATAAGCTATTTCCAATAAATCGTTGCTTACCGTAGGTGTTTTTTAATGACTAAATGCAAAATACCCAAAGAGTGGTGAGGCTCTTTCACGGTCCTTGGGTCTTATCTGATGTAACTACAGAACTTGCTAAATGCAAGCAATCAGAAATAGCCAGGTCTGATCTGTCTGCTGCTCAAACAGAACCCTTTTGTGTGTTGCCTTTAAGTTGTTAATGTAGCTCTGTGCTCAGCTTTTATGATGGGGATCGTGTAGCTGATTACCTCGATGTGTTGAAAGTATGCGAACAGGTTTAGTGATCAGAAGTAACTGTATGATGCTGAGCTTATCTGGAGCATGAGAAAATCGTAAGCAGCAACCTTAATCGTTTTTGTAATGTGTAGCCGAATGCTTATAGAGATGTTTATTCACTGCCCTGACTTCATCAGGACTCTCAAATGTAGCCTCCAAATTATTCACGTACTTCATAAGGGTGGAAAAAAAAGAGAAATGTTACAAAATGGCACCTATTTGATTAGATAGTAGGTGTGGACTGGCACAGCCAACCTTGTGATTTAGACTGATCGGTAACATCAGTGTTGGAGCCATCCTTTTCATTGCAGAAATGATGCTAAATTTACTAGGTGCTTTGTGATGCATTTTTCACCTTCACGGCTGTAGGATTTCTCCCCCAAGTAATGCTCTGCATGCTGGCAGAGGGCTTCTTTCAAGTACATCCTCAGAAGTGACATGTAAAACAGTGCATCTATTGATGTAAAATATGACCATGAAACGACTGAATGTACGGATGAACACTTCCACATTTGATAATTTGGATCCAGAGTATACAAATCTAAACTGGAACTTTAGTCCCTTGAATATTTGGCAACGTAATGTTGTGGGTTTGTAGTGCAATTTTTTTTGTAATGTAAAGGAGAGAGACATTAAAGGCTTGGGTTTTGTCATCCTTACAGTGAAATTCCAATTCTTCAGGCTTTTTCTTGAATTAAAGTTGGCCTTAGCTTGAGAAGCTTCATTCTACTTCTGATTTATAAGTAACTTATCTAGAGAATAAACCCATTGTCGGGACTGACAGATTTTTATGAGGTCTGTGTACCTGGTCTCTGAACTCTGCCTTAGTTTCCCTGTGCTGGAATGCTGAGCTGTGGCTCTTGAGCACGTTTGGTGCCTGGACAAAGCAGGCATCTATGTACAAAGTACCCCTGTAAAACAGGTAATTGTCCTGCGGGCTGTGCAGCTGGATAAGTCTAACTGCAGTTTCTGCTTTAAAAGTTTGTTCCCAAGCTGCGGAATGTGTGCAAAGAGCTTACCTGAGAGAGTCCTCTGCTGCAGGAAACTTGTGTCCAGGTAGTATATGAAATAAGGGACCTGCTGAAGTTGAGCTAATGGATTCGTAGGCAAGTACGTGGTTCTGGTATGGGGAAATCTGCCGTTTGCACTGGGGCTGGTGCTGCTTTTCAGGCAGCAAAAGGAGAAGCAGTGATTCACCGCTGCTTGGCTGGCTGGTTTCCCATAGCTACAGGTATAGTTACAGCTTTAGAGACCTTTCCAGAAAGCCCTCACGTTATTCAGAGGGAGAAGGGTCCCTCCAAAGAGAAGCACAGGCGATCCATCTCCTGGTGGGACTGACTGCAAATAGCTTGAGATTGCCCCAAGTCCACCAGGAGATCCAGGAACGTTTCATGGGGAGAGTCCATGTTCAAAATGGACTGCTGGCATCTGACCGTCCACGGGTGTAATGCAACTTTGGTGTGAATATTCACAGTGTGCAGGTATACTTGCAGGTGTGTGCTTTCATGGAGTCCTTTTGCATTTTCTTTTGCAGGGCTTAGAAAGCACTCGGTTGAAATGAGTGCAAAAGCTCTTACAGCAAGTGTGTGCTCTGCTGGTGGAGGTGTTTGTGTTGGCTGCGTGGGGATGGGCACAGGTAGCTCGGTGTTGGTGGAGGCAGGCGAGCAGTTCCAGCAGGTAAACCGGAAGGAAGGAAGTAGTGAATGATGCTAAATGTAGGATTTCTCAGAATTGCAGGTATTTATTATTGATGGCTGTGTTTTTAAAAACAGGTAATTTAAAAACAAACAAAAAGCAACAACAAAAGGTAGATTGAAGTAAGCAGAAGTTAAGACTGAAAGCTCTAATTCAGAGAACGACAGGTCAGTGTGGTTATGTATAGCAGCTTTAAGGCGTAATGAAATACACTCTCAAGATACAATTGCTCACAGTGTCATCCCCTAATGTCAGCTCATACGTGAGGAACTTATGGAGAATGTTCTTATTCACAGTGGGAATGTCATTAAGGCTTGTGCACATCTTCCTCTTACAGGAATGGATGAAACCTTGAGATCAGAGTACTGTGATACGCACCTGCTAATTCAGTAGCAATGTTTCAGTGGCAAAAATAGTAAGAAATAATTCAATACTAGAAACAAGGAGAGCCTCTGTAATCCCATTTAGAGTCAAAACATTTTCTGGAAAGCTGAGTGTTCATTTGAGTGTTCTTGTCCTCAACATGCCGTGTTTTAAAAATAAGTAAAATTGAATTAGACATTATTTCACATGGAGATTCTTCTAATATTAGTGCCATCTATCCTTTTCTGTTGAGCAGTTTTTTGATGTTTTTAAATGGAAGCTGTTCTTCGGATGCATTTTCATCGATGGCTGATGGTAGGAGGTGTAAACAAATGCAGTGGTCCGAAGGTATCCTTCTCAGAAGGTTTGTTGCACAGTATGTCCTCAAGTGGTCTGGTTTTGAAAAGTGTCTTATTGAATATGCAGTGCAGTAATGGAAGTCGGTGTGCAGAAAAGTAGAATGAGTTCTTAATACCCCCGAGTAATCAGCGTTGGTTTTAGCTGCTTATGTAGGTTAATGTTGTTTTTCCTAAATCTCTGATTTGCTCTCCAGTGAGCTCTCTGAATCTGTGCTGTATGATACACTTAGGGCGAGGTGTGTGTGCTTAATTCAGAGTCCGACTGTATTGACGGGTGGCTTTTGTGACCACATTGTATCCACCACCTCAGTTGGGCATCTGTAGCAAACCCTTCTGCTGGACGTTTGACAGTGTTCCATTCACACCAAAGCAAAGACTCGCTCACCTTTGGCAAGGTTTCCACTCGAAGCAATTGTTTCCTGGCTGTTATGTCAGTCACCCCAAATGCTGCTTAGAAATGATCCAGCAGTGCAGGCCTGCAATTGAAGAGAGAAGGTGGGGTTTGGAAGAGGTTTGTTTTGTAAATAGAGGGCTACTTCTAGTACCAGCATGTAGACTTACTTACACCTCTTAATCTTATTTTTGCTTTTTAGATAGGTATTCCAATAAGTGAACTCCAAGTTTGAAATGTAAAACTTCATTGTAATAATAAACTGGCAAAACAAAAGAGAGAGTGGTTGTCATGAGATGTCTTAATGCTACTGATGGTTTTCTGGTCAGATCTTCAGAGGCGATTCCATGACTTAAATGTTCCCAATTGCCTTCTCCTTCCATGTAATCTTGCAGTAACGGTGTCGTGCTGTGCTAAATCACTTCCACCGAATTATCTTGAATATATTACTTGACCTATTCAGCCAGAGTGCCACATCTGCCACTGTGTTGGTTTTGCCCTAATTTTATTGTTGTGGGAAAACCTTGCTGTGTTTTACACTTGCTGTAGCATTGTGCAGTAGTTTCTGTTGGGTTGAGATGGGGATAGCTGTGTGTTTCCGTAGAGAGCACGTGGGGAATGCTGGAGCCTTAAAAGCAATAGCGTTCTGATTGAGATTAGTGGGGATTGTGGAGTGATCAAGTGTGGTTAGGGCACTAAAATGGAAATGCATATTCATAGCGTGGCTGTAATGTTTAGTCCAGCAGTGACTGAGACTGCTGTAATATCAGCTGTGAAAATGAGTCTCTATCCTTTTATTCCTGGAATTGACAGGTACCCCACAGCTGTTACCTGATGTGCTTACATTTAAACTCTTAAATATTGTGGGAGTGAAACAGTTTACAATTCAAACTTTAAAACAAACAGAACACCAAGCCAACCAAACACAAAAAGCTCCAGTCTTCCCAGGGGGGAACGTAGTCAAGGAATACTGAACAGCTGTGAGAAGTGACAGCAAGAGGGATGATAGAAGGTCCTAAGCAGAAAGAGCGAGGGTTAATTACCAAGTCATGATGTTGGAATATTGGGTATTAATTTGCTGGCCTTGAAGCACTCATTTATCCTCTGTAGTATCTAGGAGAACAACAAACGTGTGACAAAGAACAATGATGGAGTGAGTTGTTGCAGGGATACAGTGGAACATATACATATTTTTTTATCACCAAAGCTTGGATGTGCAGGTGCCACCGTAGATATAAATGGGTTTTAGTCCATTAGCTTTGCTTTCATTCTAAGGGAAAATTCTGCTAATTTAATGATTTCTGTGTATATGAAAACTAAATTTAATGACGTCGGGCGGAATGGTGCGTGCAAAATATTCTCAGTGTTTCCTGTACTGTGCGGGAAGCATTCAGCTGTGCAGACAGAATTAGGGCTTACATTTCTGATACTTAAGACCAAATGTGAAGGGCGGGGAGCAGGATGTGTCAGTGCAGCATAAAATACGAAGCCTCTGAGTGACTGCATTCTGTAGTTTTGAACATCAAGGACGTCAAATAGTTCTTTAGAAAAACTGCAGAGCATGTGTGTGTGTGCTTTGCTTTCTGTTTTTTAATGGTAGGAATCAATGCACCAAGACCAACTTTGGCAAAATGTCATTAGAGAACCACTTGTAATTTAGCATCGTTAAACAATGCCTGTGAATTTAAGCTGTAAATGGCTCAATGAATGCAAACCCTTTGTCAAATAGATAAATGTGGATGTGGCACTAGGGCTCCTGGGGTGACTGAATACTGCGAGGAACAAAGCTTTATAGCAACGACTGAGCCAAATATTGCTTTGTTTCTGTGGAAAGCATATTTGATTTAACCAGTGGGCTGTAATTATTCAACAAACAGCTTGAGAGCTCGGATAGTTTTTAGTTGTTGAAGAAATAATTTTGTGGAGAATGCTTTGGAAATGTCTTGGAAAATGAGACCAAAGCAGTTGTTCAGTCCTTTGCTGACTCTGTGGGACCTAATTTAGGGCTGGCCTTTGGTTCTAGCTTGGTTTCATGTGAAGTAACAGAAAAATGCTCAAAGTGATGTTGGATTACCCTTACTTCCATGTCCCCTGTTCTGCTTGGTTCCATTGGCGCTTGGTGCGGCAATGGCAGCTTTCGTTGCCTCAGTGTTCCCAGTGCTTTTCTTGGGGTCTGCTTGTGCCAGAGCACGTCAGGGTGATGGTGAGATGTGCTGGAGTCCAAATGGCATTGTTTGACACATACTTTCTGTTTTTAAAAAAATAAATACTGGGAATGGCTCGATTTCTATGCTTTTGTCTCAAAGTTTATTAAAAAGTTTATCTCTAGAATAGCTTAAGTAGGTTCTCTTGAGCCTGGCTGGTTAGTGAGCTTCTGTCGGAGCCATTCTGGGTGGTTTCATACTTCTGGTGATGGTGCTTGCAGAACTGCACAGACTGCTCTGCTTCCCTGATTGATGTCAGCCCTGGATGCGGTCTGAATGTGTGGTGAAAACGTTCTAGAAGCAGGCAGTGCACATCTCTCAGTGAGAATTTGCTTTTCCTGAAAATATAATGCAATTTTTCTTTCTGTAGGACTGATTCACTGTTTTCCTTGTTGTAGGTTTGCTCTTACATATTTCCTACAGCTTTTTCCTTGCCGTTGCAGCTTGCTTTCTCAGGCAGTTACCCCAACAGCTTTTCTTTGCAAAGACCTGGGGTGCAGAAGGATCGAGGACAACTGCAGACAGAAGCAACGTGTTCTTGCTGTGCAGCTAGGCTGGGGGCAGGGGCTGCTCACTGTTACCTACATTTCATGTGTAACTGTGCCCAAGCTGCAATTAGAGCCAGGAATCCACCTACCTCTGCTTACTGCCCTTCAGCGTGCATCCATGAGCTGTCCTTGTCATTCTTTGCTGGGCTTGGAGTCCTTTATCCAACCGAGAGTAATGTGCAACTTCTCGTGGTTGGTTTTGCTACACAGAAGCTGTTTTTCTGCTCTCATCGTGCAATATTATACTATTATAATAATATAAGAGAGCAACCTGATTTTAAAGGAAGGGTGGAGAAATGAATGCAGGAGCATCTATTTGTTTAATTCAAGAAACAAATTCAAGCTTTGTACCTTTGCTCCTTGAACAGTAGATTTCAAAGAACTCAGGATAGTACTAAACAAATATTGAAGCGTTCAGCTGTTAATGCCCTTCTAACCTATAAAGGTCAGGTATAAAACCCAAGATATTGGAATACACAAGGTGTGAGTGGTGCTGCACCAACTGCTGTAACTACTGTTGAAAATGGCAGCCATAGCAGTGACAGCATGGTGTGAATTCATTGGGGTAAAGGTTTGCTTGTTCTGATTGCAGCAGCCCCCTTCAGGTGAGCAGCATGAAAATGGAGTTTGAAGTTATGGTAACTGGATAAGTACAGGTGTTCCTTGTTATGTTAGCTGCTAATTCATCCATTAAAATTATGGCTTTTAAATATGCATGCCAGGTCATTTTGTAGATCCTTCCAGTGCTGTTCTTGTATTTCTCCTACTTCCAGGTGTTCAGCAGCAGCAGAGGGTACAGAATACAGCACCATTTGCCCTGTGCCACACACAGTGACAGATTTGAATGTTCTGGTTGGTTTGTCAACCTGACCAAAAAAAAAGTGCCTTTTGTCCTTCTGGCTGAGCTGATGCTAAATGCAAACTTGCGTTCCTTGTGCTATCCTTTGTGATACTTTCTGTTAAGAAATAATTAGCAAGCTGGTAAAATGGGTTAGTTTTACTGGGTTGTGGATACTGTCAAGGAATGCAGTTAGAAACTCTTCTTTAAAAATAGGAAAAAAATGAGATGTTGCTGTAGTGGGGGACAAGTGTGAAAGTTATTTATTTACCAGAATAAAGCACGTCCTGAAGCTGTGTCATTAGGAGATTCAGAGTGGAATAAATGTGAAATACAGTGACTGTGTAATTTGTTTCTCTTTGTTATACCGATTTTAGAATTTCTTAATAGAAGTGTTCTGAGTTTATTTTACACAATGCTACCAGTCAGTTGTGTTCATCGAGCTCCTTGGTGGCGTGTGACTTGTTGGGGAGCTCCTGTGTTCATTATTTCTGGAACTGAAACATCTGTTCATAATGGAGAATCAAAGACAGGTGATATGTAAGCTTTTTTTTTTGGTGGACTGTGTATACAAAGCAAAGAATCACTATATCTAATAGTATAGAAGAGTTTCATTGTATTTGCTAGGCTTCTCATTAGTAGATTCATTACCAAAATACACGTACAACTGCATGCAGAGCAGCCCTGTACCACTCCATATCTTTGACAGATCATGAAATAGTAAAGATCTCTACTGTTACAGGAATGGCTCAGTACGAAGTAGAACAAAGTTCTGTTGCTTGGTATTGGCACATGCCAGAAGCGATGCTGGGGATGCACTCAGCCCTCATCAAGCCTCCACCTTGATCCTGTGATTAAATAATGCTATGGGATTTGGAGTTTTTCTTCATAGAGGTGCTGATTAGCAGTGATTGCACAGAAGAAGCTTAATGCACTGTGAAGAAGTCATTGTGGATTCATGTGTTTGCAGTAGTTCAACAACCTTACCAGTATTTTTTTGTAGCTTTACATTTGGGTTGGTCATCTTTCCAGTTGCTGATTGCACAACTGGAGTATTTAGATACCTTTTTCATCTAGTAAAAGGTGAGAAATTATACACTTACAGGGAATAAATGGAGTTAGTGGGCAGTCCAGATCTTGTTATTTCTTTAAAATGGTGAAAAGCAAAGTGATTGTCATTCAGATTGATGGGGCAATGCAATTAGGCTGTATAACATCCATACAACTGCTTTGCATATTTCATTGCTACAGAATTATCAGTTGGAGGATTAACTTGGAGTCATGAGAAAGCAAAGCATGTTTGGTTACCCTGGCATAGGAAAAGAACTTGAAAGAGTTGGCATGAGGTTAAAAAGAAAAAAACAAAACCAAACTCCTGAATGACAGCTTCTTCTGTGATAGCAACTAATTAACCTCCTGTGGCTTTCCCTGAACTGCTGAGAGGCTGCAGCAAGTCAGGAAGCTGCTCTGCTTTGCCGTTGCAATGCTGATGCTGTGTGCTGAACTCCAGCATCCCCTTGTTCTCAACGCTTAAAATTGAAAAGCCCATCCAGAACAATTGTAAGCATTGAAAGTGATGGAATATCCACGCTTACAGCTACTGGTGGATTATCAGTACGTCTTGTTGCAGTGGTAGCTGCCTCCTCCAACTTTTTTAACCCCAATTAAGAATGCTACAGCTGTTCTTCTTGTTTAATGACTTCTATTGATCAGAACAATAGAATTAATTGGAAAATGAATTAGCTTTCTTTTTTGGTAGTATGCTTTATTGTGATATACTGTGCTTGCAATAAAGTACCAATCAATATATTTACATTCATTATGCTCTAATTAATTATAGTGCTTAGCAGACCTATGTTAATGAATATAAATAATGCCTGTGGTGGCAGCATGCAAATGTGACAGATGTATGTACTGTGTTTTAATTGGGAATTCAGCCAGATATGAACGACGTTACCCGTGTGTTCTGGGCACGAGCGGTGGGGGTATGAATGAGGATTCACTTTACAGCCCTAAAACTAAAGTTATATTCTGAATAGTTTGAAATTTCTTTAAATGGCGGTTTTGAATTCATCTCGTTTGTGAGGCAGGACTTGTTTCTGTTGTTTTCTATATTGGTATCACACGGTATGGAAGAGCTCATGCATTTTTTTACGTTGTCTTACAAAGATGGATTTCTGGCCTTATATGCAGATAAATGTTAACACTGGTGCAGTGCCAGTGACGTGCACCTGATTTCTGGTTGCTCTGGGAGGGCTCTTTCCTGCCCAGGAATGTCACAGCACTTGGATTCGGGGGTGTTGGATGGGGTCTCTTGGAGTGCTGCTAGTACTTCAGCATAGATTGTGTCCCCTTTGGCTTTGCAGTGCAAGAGGTCACGTGCTATAAAGGACCTCATTAGAACAAAGCAGTGGAAGTTTTATCATAGAATCACAGAATGGCCTGCGTTGAAAAGGGGCACAGTGGCCATCTAGTTCCAACCCCCTGCTGTGTGCAGGGTCACCAACCAGCAGCCCAGGCTGCCCAGATCCACATCCAGCCTGGCCTTGAATGCCTGCAGGGATGGGGCATCCACAGCCTCCTTGGGCAACCTGTTCCAGTGCCTCACCGCCCTCTGTGTGTTTAAAAAACAAAACAACAAAAAAAACCTTCCTAATATCCAACCTAAACCTCCCCTGTCTCAGTTTAAAACCATTCCCCCTTGTCCTATCACTATCCACCCATTATTTCCTTTTAGAGATTCTCATGAAACATAAGAAAGCAGAATGTAGCCAGGTTTAGAATAAGGCTTTTAAAGCCCCTTAACAGTAGAACATATCAGATGTGACATTTCTGGGAGGTCTTTCAAGAGCAAATGCAGTTGACATTCATGCCAGGTGACTCCGTGGTCCCTCTCCACCCACGCTCAGACGTCTCCCAATGTGACGTTATATTCCTTCTCTTAGAAAGACATCCAAATTTAAAGACTAGGCGTCCCTTGAAATTGTTACCGTTTCCTTGATGAGACTGTAGTCAAGCTGAAAACAAACAAAAAAAACAACCAAAAAAAACCAACCAACAAAACACTGTAGAACAAAGCGAATTTAGGTCAGGAGCAACTGCTTTGCTGCTGTATTTCGTTGTATGCATTTATTGTATGGCAAGGAGCTTGGAGAGCACTTTGAATTAAAACATAGCTTGTAATTTTTTACATCACACTCTGGATTTATGTTACAAATATGATGATTTGGTTTCAGACAGGACTGAATGGCTTACTGCAGTACACCTGTGCTGATTAATTTTCTTAGATGTCTCGCTACTGGGTTGCTACGCTGCAAGTCAAAGCTATCTGGATGTGCCCTTGTTCCTACAATCTGTTTCGTCTGTATGCATAAAATCTCCCTGTTTCAAACCCATGTGTGCTGTTGAATGGTGAATTTGTATGCATATGTTTTTGTATCTGATGTAACCATGGGTTTGAACACAGCACAGCGGTGCCATCAAGAACTCTAAAGTTTCAGAAACTGCTCCCTATAGGCGATGTACCAAAACAAGTTATGGGGGGTAATAACTGCTCAAAAAGAATCCAAACACTTTGTTTTTCAATTGCAGGCTCTCACGTCATCCTTATACAGCAATCAAAACTGGGAAAAAACCCAAATAATTCAAACACGTCCTTGTCACATAAAGTAATTTCTGAAACTAGCTTGGAGGCCAGTGTGTTTACCTGCATGTTTAAAATCTGGGAGATGTTTTGTATCTGAGATTTGCAGCATTTATTTTAAATTGCTATGAATGTGTGTTGAAACGTGGAGTCTTTATTAATAATTAAGCCACTAATCCACAGACGGGAGAATTTTCTTTGCTAATTAATATTGTGTATATATGCATTAGACTGGTATGCATGATAATAGGTGATGTATTAGCTTAAAGAATTCATGGGAACTAGTAACATTTCTGGAGAGGAAATTTATTTACGTTTTATAATAATTACAGGTTAGGGTAATTAGATTCTCATATGCATATCTATGTAAATCCAATTTACATCTCAAGATGCAAGTGGAAGGCTAATAACGGAGCAGTAATTCTTAACAGTTCTACCTAAATTAGTCCTTTCCATCTGAATTTGGGCAATAATTACTTGGAATCAAAACGTGTGACAACTTCACAGAAGCAAATCTTAAATTAAGGTTATGAAGTGGTTGATTCTCGTAGCAAAACTCTGAGTATTGTGTCCTGAAGGATTTCTTGTAGTAGCTTACAGCTGAGACTCTACCAGTTATTTGCTATTATTCATGTGTGAGTGAGATGGTGTATGCCATAAGAGGCAATTCACTGAACTTTAAAGTTATATTTCATGTTTGACTCTTCTCACTTTGCTCTACAATCTGATGCAATAATTGATTTTGAAAATGGAATGGGACTCCTGCAAGCATCATAAAATACTGGGGGGACGCATGGAAATAAGTGTGCAAGGCTCTTAATGTGGGGGAGGGGACCAGGATTTATTGCCTGTAAATAAGATTTTTGAAACAATGCTGTGTAGGTATTTCAGTTCCTTAGATGAGCTGACAAGGACCGAAAAGAATCGATTCTGTTGCCTGCTGGTTTTCATGACCTATTGCTTCGGTTCTGTTACTTGTCATCCCAGAGGACTGTTTTTAATGCAAAAGAGCACTGAATGAAAATATGAGCTCGATCGTAAGATTTCTCTTTTCTCATCTTCTTAGATCTCTGGTGGAAGAGGAGGATCCTCATATGAAAGTATCTCTTGGTAGCAGCGATATGGGCGTCTCTGCCCATCTGCAGTCTTCAAAGACAGGGACCACAAGATTTTTCACCAGCAATACTCACAGTTCCGTGGTGTTACAGGTAATTATTTGTGTCAGTACAGACATGCACTGAGAATTTTGGATGCTCTAAAGAATACCTGTACTCAACAACCTTCCCCAAACCTGTAACTCCTAAGAAGTCTTTAAAACGTGTCGGTGTGCTGTACTGGCAGTGCCTGCATACAAGCATAGCTTGTAATTTCTTTTCCTGCAAGTTAAAGGTTCCAGTTTTAGGAATCTTTAAGTGGCCACTCTATTTTCATAGCCTCTAAGTATATGCTACAAGCAGACTTCTTAAGCATTACCTATGTAATTTTAAAGACACAGGCTTTCCTTAAGGTAGCTTAAATTATGTGAGGTGAGGCCAAGACTTCTACAAGTGTTAAATCTAAAAAGACAGTATTTGCCTTGTCAGTATGAGAAAAATGCCTGATGACATTCCTAGTTGAAGGAAATCATTTTGCTGGAGCTTCTATTCTGTAGTATGTGAAGGAGGCCAGTGTTCCATGCATCTTCCCAGCGTGCCCAGTTGGGTATGTCTGTAGAGGAAAATTTTGCTGTAAGGTACTGCTGCAGACACCTTCCTTTTCTATTACAGTTAGCTATTTTGAGTCATTTGGAGTAGACCAGCTCTTTTCATAGTTTTGCCTTGTAAACTTTGCTAATAAATGTGATAAGCAGTGAACCAGATAGCAGCTTTCCTTTCAAGCCTTGGTATTTTACGACCTCTTAATTGGTGGAACACTTAAAGTGGTATGGAGCAGATTTGTATCTAGAGTGCACACCTGTCTGAACTGCATAGGTCAAAAAAATACAAGTGCCTGCCTTTAAATAATTGCTGGAACACATGTTTTCAAAACAAATTCCTTCCTGGAAATAACTTAATTAACTGAATAAAGCAACTTTCTAAGGATCAGGGTATTCTGTAGTCTTCAACCTCGTATAGGAAATGTTCTGGTTAAGTTTTCAATGAATAATTCTCATTGAATATATTAGATATAATTATTGTAAAATGACAGCTTATTCCTCAGTGATTTTTTTTTTTGGTACTACAATACATATGTAAATAAAATAAAATAAAATAGTAGTTACATAAGGAAAGAAGTTGATTCCTGCTCTCCTCTCAAATCAAACAGCTGCTTTGCATTGTGCTCTCCCTGCAGGGTTTTGACCAGCTGCGAGTAGAAGGTTTGCTATGCGATGTGACCCTTGTTCCAGGAGATGGTGATGAGGTGTTTCCTGTCCACAGAGCAATGATGGCTTCTGCCAGTGACTACTTCAAGGCGATGTTCACAGGTGATTTTGATGTTTGTACACGTTTATGAAACCATTCAAATCCTATCAAAACGATCTTATGAACTTACCTACATGTCTTTCTCAGGAGGAATGAAGGAACAGGATTTAATGTGCATCAAGCTTCATGGTGTCAACAAAATAGGCCTGAAGAAGATCATTGATTTCATTTATACTGCAAAGCTTTCCCTTAACATGGACAACCTTCAGGACACTCTGGAAGCTGCCAGTTTTTTGCAGATTTTACCTGTTTTGGACTTCTGTAAAGTCTTTCTTATCTCTGGGGTAAGACTTGCTACTTGTAGTTCACACTTACAAAAGCTGTTTACATTTTAAATCAAAAACAGTGGCATTATAATATAATACTTGAATTTTGTTTCACCATTGTTTATAACTTGAATTCACAGGATAGTTTTTGAATTTTATTGCAGTTTTTTTCTGTGTGTTGTTTTTAGTACGAGTGTGAGATAAATATTTATCGCATTAAAATCCTTCCATCAGTTGCAGTAATGGTAGTGACATTAGTATAGTTCCCAGGTTCCTTACTTTATTTCTTAGCTCTTGCCCTCGTATTCCACATCCTTCCATAAAAAAGTGACTTGAGTTAAACTTGAACAAACAAAAAAGTAGAGCTGGCTGTTATAGCCTGTTTATATACTTTCTCAAAGCCTCTTTGTTTCTGTGGAGTGATGCTTATTGTAGTAGCAACTGTCATGGAGACCTTCACGTCATTATTCTTGTAAACCATTGGACTTCGTGTCCATTCTTTAGTAGTCTGTTCAGAGGATATATTTTAATACAAAGATGCTACAGAAATATTGGTTAGATGAAAGAGAGCTACCAGAATTTTATGTTGATTTCCATGTTTTGCTAGAACTGAAAATGGCCTTGAATGGCTAGAGGGGCACTTAACAGTGAACAATGATGGATGGTAACATGGTGTGTTCTATGTGAATTAAAATACTAATTGAATCTTTTGTAATCCTTAATAAGAAATTAAGGAGCACTGGTTTTCAATGTACAGATTCAAAAATGTGTTCTCTCTCCTGAGAGCATGTAAATAGAAGGACTCAAAAATGCCACTAAGAGAAACCTGTTCTGTGACAGAAGTGTAAGATGCATCTGGGCTCTGTAACACTACTTTCTGTTTAATCATAGCATACTTTCTAGTTCCCCAATTCTCAGTGTTGCCATAGTGTTTAGTTTACACTCCTTGATCCCATACAATCTATTCCGCATTGCTCAGTTTGTTTTACCTTCCAAAACGAGGCAGTGTGCCTCTGTAGGGCTTACATTTCTATAAAGCACCAAATTGAATCAAGGGCTTGGTGTTTGTAGATCCAAATCAGTGATTTGGAGCAGCCTCCCTTTAATAGGAGCTGTGCCACAACCAGTTATTGGCTTTGTTTGCTGCTTTCTGCTCTGTCCTGTTTCTGCTTTGTTCTTTGGCTCTTGGCACTGTTGGGTCAGGGCAGCTACTGTGAGGTTTGCTTTCTTAAGCAAAGAGCTACTTTCATCTTAAATTGCTTTATTTGGGACATTGTTTGTTGCTTGAATGCTCTTTTTCTGAAGGTTCCTCCATATACAATGTTGGTATGGTCTTTGATCCTGTGGTATTTCTTAAATCCTTTGATTTATACTGATATCTAAGGGGATTTCAGTTCTTTCAGGCCTGTATAAATGTTTCTATACTCATCTGTTTCAAAAACTGTCTTTTGAGTTGATGTAGTACCATAGGGCCCTTTGACACCTTTTTGACTGCTTGCAGGATGGTCTCAGCTTTGGAGACCATCATGTCTCCAGCACAGGAGAGTGGGACCTGGCACTGGGGCTGGTTCTGCCAGGCACCAGAAATCAGCCTTTTCTAATGTTGTTCTCTAGGATCCACATAGTTCTCATCATTTTGCTCCATATCCAGTTTTGTAGTATTCTACACTTAAGTTTTCACAAGAGCTTGAGAAGTGAATATTTTAAAATTCCCAAGAATGAAGTCAGCTGCTTTCCAAAGAAAGCACTTCTGTGTTAGCTCCTATTTTTTCAGGCTATGATATCATAGTGCTGGGTTGACATTTTTAAAAAATATTTTCTGGAACTTCTGCTGTATAATGAGCAATTGACAACGAGTAACGTGACCGAGTGACTCTGCACAGTGACCCAGGTAAAATAGGATCTACCTGAAATTCTCAGCACTGTACAAAGTCATTTTGGTGTTTGCTCACTTCTGGCTTTTAGCTGTTTCTGTGTATACCTTTGCTGTTTACTAGATAGATTGTACAGAAGTTGCATTCTTCGTCTGACGTTTCCCTTCCTCCCATTCACTTCAGTAGGATGGCCAGAAGTAGCAGTTCCTTCTGTTTCTTGATGAGCTCCTGGTTGACTGACTCCCACAGAGAACAATTTCTGCACCTCTCATAAGTATCACAGACACAAGTCGCACTTTATTTTTTTGGAAAATAAATAAGTCATTTATTCAAATACCTTTATTGTAACTTAACCTGTCCCATTTTGTATATCTGTGTGAATAACTATTGCATTTCGTTCTGAAAGTTTTCAACTCAGGACTTTGGAGTCTCTAGTGTATTTTTTTTATTTTTTTTTACTAGAAGATTTTTTGCAATATAATTGAGCGTGATATGTTATCATAGAGTGAGGCTGGTAATGATACTTTTGGTGAGGAAAGTAAACTTTAAGGAAATACTAAGTGTAGTACCCAGATTTGAGTGGTGGATTTATTGATAATAAGCCAAAAAAGTACATCATTTCATAAACATAATGGGGAGGATTTGCAAATGCAATACCCAAAAAATAATAATAATAAATCCCTGATTCCTGTCCAATCCTGTTTGGTTAATTAAAGCAGAATAGCATAGATTTTGTGAGAATTCAGGAGGCACTGGAAACTGCTGATGTGATGTTCCTGTCATTAACAGTGTGTGATATGTCAATAAATTTCTCAAGTGCAGGCATTCCAGGAATATATTGAATTGCATAGATTTCCCATGTTACCTTAGTTGTGATACATCAACTAGCATGCAAGCACTGGGACAAGCCTAGAATAGTCTTGTGTGTTGGGCACTTGAGAACTGACATGCAGTGTATTGTAAATATTTCATTGCTACCTTAATGCCTGGTACCAGTGCTATGCAGTTCTGTCCCGTTTTTCTCTTGATCATCTTTTTCTCTCAAGCATGTCTTCTGTGTATATGCAATAATATGTTTCTACTTACCTTGACATGGAAAAAAATGCTGTCTGTAGTTGGATGCCAATGGGTGCATCGCAAAGTAAGTTTTTAAATGCCATAACATTACAGCAGGAGTTAAAAGTTGTCTTATAGCATGTAATCAGTTTGCTGAGGGGTCGTTTTTCTGTTGTTTTATTTTTATTATTGATCTTGAATCAAATTCTAGGGGTAAGCGTGTCCAGCTTCATTTGCTTAATTTACAATATGCTGTTACTTCTATTTAATTCACGTATATTACAAAGCCCTAAAGGATATGCACAGAGATTTGGTAGTATCTCAATAACAGTTGGAAGACATCAAAATGTTCCTTGAGTAACAGAATGTTTTATAAGTATTGCTAGCTGATAAGATGATATTTTGGTATAAATAGTGCAGTCTTCTAATTCAGTAATGATTTGTGTATGTGCTGCATGGATGTTGTATAATAAAAATGCTGACAGTCTGCCACACATTCATCTTGTAGATAGGGCTTGATTGATTTGTATTAGAGATAAGAATGAGATAAGAATAAGATATTGGGACCTTTGATTCTAGGAAAGTGTTTCAGGGTTGTGAATAAGTCTTAGTGACTGCAGGTCTCAATTCTAGGATAAGTTGGGTGAGTTCCTAATGAATAAAGAAGTCTGCTTTTCCCATGCTCATTAGCTTTTGGAATTGCCTGTTAAAGGTTAATGATAGATTGAAGTAATATAGTACTAAAATGTAATCTGTCATAACACATTTGAATGTTTTCAAGTCATAATCTTCAACCTTACAACCATTTTTTTAAAAAAAACCTGCAAGATTTAGAAGTTTAAATTCTTCTGGAATTACAAATGTGACAATCCTAAAGCTGTGGTAAGTGTCAGTGCAGAGTGGTGTTGGACATGCTGTTGGCTTGATCTGTAAGGAGACTGTAAAGCATGTGTGCAGGAAGTTTGGGGTAGAATATTGAATGCAAAAAGAGGTACAGTTCTTGACAAGAAGCGTCTGGAAATGGACTTGCTTGGCATATGTAATGTAGGTCTTGCAGAACTGAAATGTGTGGGTTTGCTGCAGTCTTGCTTGGTTCCGTCCCATCCCTCCTGTCTTTTTCTCTCTCCCTCTTGGATCATGAAATGTAAGAAGGAAAGGCAGATGCAGCAGCACTGGAAAAGATGTGGATGACAAGAGTACAGTATATTCACTTGAGTACTGAATGCAGTCAGGATATGATCCACACTAAAGGATTTCATGTGTTGGTTATTTCTAGGGGAAATCCTATGTTGATTATCTAAGACTGCTAGCTTTGTGTTATTTTTGAGTATGCTGTGTCTGTAATTTGAACTTAGTATGTAAGACCCAATCTCATCTACCAGAAATGCAGTTTTATTCATTTCTAAGGAATATATATGTGGGATTGAACCCTGTAAATAAGTTGTCCGTAATGCATGGCATTGGAGAGGTAACTGTGCCATTCTGCTTGGCTGCGTCATAGAATCAGAGTGCTTTGTAGATTGGAAGGGACCTCGAAAGATCATCAGGTCCCAGCCTTTCATGGGAAAAGGGATTATGACAATAGAAGTTTAATAAGGTTGAAAATGCCTAATGGCAAGCCCTGTTTTTACATAATTCATTGTAACCTTAGGCTAATCAACTTTGCTTTAACTGTATTTTTCACGTTTCTTTCTTACAAAGACATTTGCACAGCATTTCAAAGGTGAAGAGCTGTATAATTGCTATGTATCATCGTTGTGTAATGCATCTGGCGTTGGCTCTCCCCTTGCGGTCATGAATATATACATCAATTGAATATTTTTGCTCATGTGAAAATCAGCCTGAGCATTGTGAAATAACGAATACTGTAGAGTCTGCAGTATTTTCATCAAATTCGACGTCGTCATTTAGACACCAAACTAAGAATGTGTTTTAACTCCTCTTCTGTTTACTCATTAGGTTTCCTTGGAAAACTGTGTTGAGGTTGGGCGAATCGCCAACACATACAATCTCACAGAAGTGGATAAATACGTTAATAATTTCATCCTAAAGAACTTCCCCGCATTATTAAGTACTGGTGAATTTGTGAAACTCCCCTTTGAACGTCTTGCCTTTGTGCTTTCAAGTAATAGCCTTAAGCACTGCACTGAACTTGAACTCTTCAAGGCGGCTTGTCGCTGGCTGCGGTTTGAAGAGCCTCGAATGGAATATGCTGCAAAGCTAATGAAGAACATCAGATTTCCTTTGATGACACCCCAGGATCTCATTAACTACGTTCAAACGGTGGACTTCATGAGAACTGACAACACCTGTGTAAACTTGCTTTTGGAAGCCAGCAACTACCAAATGATGCCATACATGCAACCAGTCATGCAGTCGGAGAGAACTGCCATTCGGTCAGACAGCACTCACTTGGTAACGTTGGGGGGAGTGCTGAGACAGCAGCTGGTTGTCAGCAAAGAACTACGCATGTATGACGAAAAAGCCCACGAATGGAAATCGTTAGCTCCCATGGATGCGCCGAGGTACCAGCATGGCATCGCTGTCATTGGAAACTTCCTTTATGTGGTTGGCGGCCAGAGCAATTACGACACGAAAGGAAAGACAGCAGTTGACACAGTCTTCAGATTCGATCCCCGCTATAACAAGTGGATGCAAGTCGCGTCTTTAAATGAGAAGCGCACCTTCTTCCACCTAAGTGCCCTCAAAGGACATTTGTATGCCGTTGGTGGTCGAAATGCAGCGGGTGAGCTAGGTAAGCACTTCCAAGTATGACTCCTTGCCTTTCTTTTTAGGCCTTGAAGTGCTCTGCTGTCCCATGAATGGAGAGGGAGGGAACTGAGTTTGTTAGCATGCAGCTTCTTTCTGGCAGTCCTGGAAATGCATGGATACGTTTGGATGCAGTTAGCTGCTTTAGAAGGGCTTCCATACAGACAAAAAGATACCTATATCTCACATCCTGGTGCAAAATATCCAATCTCTTCAACTTTGTCATCAGTGTATCTACATGTAAAATAGTATGTATGAAATGTGTATGCACAGCTGTTCAATTTGAGCTGAGAAACCAAACCAACCCTTCTCACTGTAGAGGATGATTCAGCTTTCCAACTGAAACTCACTGCTGCAGGAAGGCTGTGTTTGAAAAGGAGCACGTTTCCTAGAGCAGTCATTTTGAAATTCTAGTTAGGCTTTCTTTTAAGACAGGCTGATATGATTTGGATGTCCTGACATTCTGTGCTTTTTAAACCACTTAAAATGTTAAATTTTTTTTTGCCTCTGATCTGGTGACTACACAGGTAATGTACCATTACAAAAAAGGACTGTCTTGTTGCTTCTGTCTCTCCCTGTCAAAGGATACTTAACATTACTCCTCTAAGTTTAAATTAGAAGTTACATGGTAACTTCTAATTAAAAAATCAATAGTGGATGGCCCCCATGAACCCACTGGATCTTCCAGAGTGTAGTGTTAGTGTTAAAAAGTTTACAGCCATATCTGGGACTGTGCACTCAATTGTAAATTTGTGTCACTGCTTTAAAATTGGAAATGTTACAGTGATTATGCTTGGCGTTTTAGCATAGTAATATATCTAATATGGAGGTAACATTTCACTATTCTGTTTGCTGCTTAATCCCAATACTCGACTGTCTTATTTCTTTAGTAGCTGCTAAGCCCTGCTTTATATAAATACAAGTATTTATTAATTTGAAACAATACAAAAGTGAATTTATGTAGCAGCTCATAATTTATTTTTAACTAGTGCATCTCATCTGTTCAGATAAACACTGCTCTATGAACTTACTGCAAGCTTTTAGGAATCAGTGCGTTCTGCTGGTATGACCCAACAGAAGGCTAGTGCTGCATGAGGTCTAGAATCCAGTCTCCTTGAAATGAGATTTCAAAATGCTTCCTAAAAAAACAGTCATGGGAAAACAGTTGGCAAAAAAATTCATTTTCTTTACCAATATTCCTGTTTAAACTGGGAGGTTCTCATAGCTTTTCTTACATGTCCCTTTATCTCACCCTGTAGGAATTGTATAAGCTTCATGTGTATTTATCCTTGCCTTGAATGTCAGAAAACCTGACATTCATTGAGCTGTTTTCTGTTGACATTAATTAATAGCAGCCAGCCGGATTACTTACCTTAAGTATTTTATAACCCTGTTCTGTGCAGTTGATACAAATGTCAGTGAAAATGTTGCTTGGCTGTTCTGAGCCATGGCAAGCAGTGCTTAAAGCGAGCTTTTAATGCATTGTTTCTCTCAGATCTGCTCATGCAGTATCGTTCTGCTGACCTCAACTCTTCTGCAACTTTGAAACACAAAATCTATCACTTGTTTAAAACTGTTCTGTAAAGTTATCATTAAAATAGTGCAGCAGTTTCCTCTCAGAGCTGGAAGATGTCTTTGGATCATTGTGGGAAGAGCACTCCACAAATGCTAAGTATTGTAGCTGTCTCATTCTTTGATTCAGGGCTTCGGTTTCTTTTCTTGTTAATTGTGAGGCAAGTCACTTTTCATTTTCATGTTTCTTTCATAAACCTTGACAGCTGAAAGATGAAATCCAGCTTAAACTTTCCATTCTCATCAGAGGAGAAAAACTTCAAGCTTTCATACAAGAGAAGGTCAGGTGTGTGTTGGACAGGTATTAAGGAACTTGCCCTTGGGTTCAAACTAATTTCAATCTGTTGTAAGAGGAAAAATTACAGAAACCTCAATTCAGCTTTCCAGAAGATCACCTCTTACAGAAAAGGGCCAAAGGATTTAAGTTACCAAAATGCATTTTTTTTTTTTTTTTTTACCTCCTGACAAAGTCTTGGAATAAAGATTTTATTTTTATTTGAGGCTCTACAGCAAGTCTTCCCCAAACAGTTTTCAAATGATCAATCTTCTGAGGACAATGTTGTAAATATCACTTCCTACCTCAGCAGTATGTGCTTTAGCAGTAATAAATTGCTGCTGTTTGACGATGGATGGCACTTAGAGAAAAACTGGGTTCAGTGATAAGGATGAGTAAACTGGCGTGGATGTGGTGGATGCAGCAGAGTATGGTGGATGTCTTATGAAATGTGCTGAATTCAAAAACTGTAATTCAAACTTCCAAGTACGCACCGGTCCTGGGAGGACTGTGTGTAGTTCTTTGTTCTTTGAAAGTGTCAAAGCAGGGCAGAAGACGGAGAGAATGGAGCAGTGAGAATGGAGCTTGGAGAAACCAGGCATGCAAGAGGAAAGGCTTCTTGGGAAAGAAGATAGACTGTGCGTGGTCACAAAGATGCTCAGAAGCAGTGCTTGTATGGCACTTCCAGTTGTGTAGAACACAGGATTCCAGTTTCCTCTCAAAGCAAAAGTATGTTCGTTTCTGAAAGAGCTGAGTTGTTCCTGATGCTGGCAGAAGCTGCCCCTCGCATGGGGAACTTAGCAGTTGGTGTTCTGGTGTTTCAGGCTCTGCTGTTGCCTGACTTCACTGAAGTTTGGCATTCTGTGTGAGATTCTCCTAAGGGTTTTGGAGGATGTTGGACTGTTTGAACTACAGATTCATCATGCTGCAATAAATGCAGAAGGCTACTCGTAGTTTAGGGAAAGACAGCTGTGTTTTGTCCTGACCCCTTACCCAGTAACTGGGAAGGTATTTATTTTCCAGGTAGCTCCCGTGATGCTTAACTCTGAGTTCAAGCAACATATTTTTGGGATAATGAAAAACACAGCATAAACGTACATATAATACATATTTTTATGTATGTTGTTACGTGAGAAGAAAAATCTGCCTTGTTACACTGTTAGGCTGTTTGCTGCCTGTGTAGTCCTGTAAGTATCAAACTCAATTGAGAACCAAAGGATCATAGAATGGCCTGGGTTGAAAATGACTGCAATGATCATCCAGTTTCAACCCCCCTGATGTGTGCAGGGTTGCCAACCACCAGACCAGGCTGCCCAGAACCGCATCCAGCCTGACCTTGATCTCATGTAGAAGCTTATTTTGAAGTGATTTCTCACCATGCTAGGTACCAAATTACTTGGGGCTCTTTCAGCTTAACAAAGAAAGTAAGCTTTCAGTTCTACAGCAGCAAGCTGTGCTGTAGGAAATATGGTAACATGAAAATTCCAGGTTTTTGAACACTATTTGCAGTTGCTGAAGTGTGCTGCTGTAATAAACCTCAAGACCCTTTAGAAGCTACTGACAGAAGTGGTTCGTATCTGTATATATGGCAAATAATGGCAAAATAAAGTGAGGGCAGACTGAGCATCCCCTGGGACTGCCGAAGTTTTGTGTCCTTGAAAATGAGACCTGTCCTGCCTGTGTTACTGGTAATGACCAGAGCAGGAGTTTAACCATTAGAACACAAAGCCTGATTTGTACCATTCATGCTCTTGGGAAATGAATCCATCTGTCTCATCCTATAAAAATATATGTGCTTTGGTTCAATAGCATAGTTCTTCTGAGTGAACTGTTCTGTGTACTGTGTTCAAGCCAGAGATAATACACAGAATTCTTCCTTAAAACAGTGGCACCTTTAAGTAATAGCTGGAGTTATTTTTTCCTTTTCAGTGCAGTGGGAGATTGCATTAAAACAAAGATGGAATGACCTTGCTGGGAAACAGGGCCACAACTATGCAGAAAACCCAAGCAGAACAGTAGGCTTTCCTCAGCTCAGAAGTAATTGGAGTGGTTTTAGAGTGTGGTGGGTGTGAGTTTTGAGTTTGGATGGTTGGTCTGTAATTTGATCAAGCAGATCTTGATGTGTACGGGTGATATACAGGAGAGTTTCTGAAGCCTCATGGGAGGTGAGGGATCTTGAACTCAACAGCATCTTTGCTCAGAGAGTCCATGTCTTTACTGTGTGACAATAGTGATGCAGCAGAGTGATGTGTACCCATTTCTGCATCTTTAATTTTCTCTGTGTCTTAAAGTGGCCTTTTGATTAAAGAGTCTCAAATAGAACCTGCAGTGCCAGTTGAGAGAAACAGCTGCCCGCTGCTGAGCGCCTTGTTGCATTTGCAGTTTTGTGGTTGCTGATGGCTTCATGATTTTTATAAATGCTCTGCTTTTCCTTAGAAACGTAAGTTCCTCACCTCAGCACGAAGTGTAAGCACTGTGGGGAAGAGGATGTCTTTGTTCCCGTGAAAGCAGGTGATGGTTTTGGTGCACCATGGCAGCTAGCAGGAGGTCGGAAGGGTCTGCTGTCAGGATGGAACTGGGACACCTATAATTACTTGCATGTCTGATCTTTTTCTGTTCTTGAAATTTCTGCATATCTTTGCTTTTCTGATTGCTAAGGAGAACAGAGTATAAAGGTGCTTTCCTCTTCAGAAAAGACTATTGAGGTGGATGAATACATTTGCACAAGAAAGAGCTTGGAAATGTTTGAGAGTTGGGCTGATGCTGTACATGGTACCAGAATCCCACCGCTTAAACACAATTTGGATTGAGATATTGAGTTTACACCCAGTTTATGGAGCTGTAGTTTTTTTGTGTGTACTTCCAACTGGGTAAGTTTCTGTCTTCTGCCCTACCGACATTATGGCAGTGTAAATCCCTGATGGATGTAACGAGTCTACAGGAGATTAAGTGAGGATAAAAACAAGCTTTGTAAGGAGAGATTTTGGACTTCAAGTAAAAATATAGCATGACTTTAAGCTTTTATTTGCAGAAGAATGCTTGAATGCCTTCCCTTCACTCAAGCACATTTTTAACTATCTGTGTATAAGACGTATTTCCAATGGCTGTTGTATAAGGAGAGCTGTGTGGGATGGGGAGTGCTCAGTGAGGGAGAGCCCTCAGAGTGAACTTGGAAACTTGACCACCACCTTGCAAGCCACAGATCTGACACGTCAGCAGTAGCGTACAGAGACGCTTCAGTTACTTTACATCAGTTTTGGTCTTTTTTGTCCATCTTGCAGATTTAAATTTCAGCTCCTGTGGGAGGGAAAGCTGAAAAAACCCAAAGTGCTGGAACAACTTAACAGTTCTCTTGTGCAGTGACATCCTCTTTTAATCTTGCATGGTGCTGAAGCAGTTTTCAGATGGTATTCCTGACACTTGAATTGGAACCTTCTAGTTGGAATGCGTGTCTCCTTGGGATCCTAACCATATGGAGTTGCAAAATACCCTGTTCTGCAGCTATAAAGAGGTTATGCATTTTAAAGGGATTAAAAGAAGTCCATTGTAATGCATGCTTTACTAAATTTTCCTTGACTGGGGTTCTTTTGGCGATAGTCTGAGGCCGTGGTTTAATTTATCTCTTCCAAAATGCTCCAAAGGCTTTCTTAAAGACAGATCAGCAGTTGAGGGTGAGGTATCTGATAGTCACTGTGTCAGTGTCACTGACCTGATCGGTGTGCTTCACTAATATGTTGGTGTGCAGCTTTACAGTGATGCTGTAATGAGTTTCTGCCTTTATAATGTCAAGAATATCAATTTCTGTGTTCCTTGATGGGAAATCCCACACTGTCAGTCACCATTGCTGATTCTATATAGCTGCCTGAAATTTTCTACGCTTGATTGAATGAAAGCTTGTTGCAAAGCTAGTAAAATGCCATGGATTGCATTTTGTATGCATGGTCCACAAATGTGTCTCAAGTGTTATTTAATAAGCATTATAATCTGATTCTTAATTTTAATTATTCAAGAAGAGGTTGAATAATTCTAAGATAACACGACTATTAGTAATTGCTTTGTATGTGAAAGGTCACTGTATTACAGGTTTTTGAGGATCTCTTACCCTTCTGGTCGTATGGTGCTATTCAAGCTGCCAATCTCTACAGCTTGCTCGGGTTCTCTGTCAATCTCCAGCAGACACTGGAGGAAACTCTCCAAGAGGCAGGAGCAGAACAGCTGGATGCACCCAGCTTGGGCGTTGGGTCCTGCAACTCTACTTCTGACAGAGTTCTTTAGCTGGGGCAGGTTATGTATCGAAAAAGAATGGGAAAGGAATGAATGGAAGGCAAGAATGCAAGGTTTTCTTCCTTTTTGTTCCTTTGGGACGGTGCTTGAGGCTTTTCTGTATTGTCTCTACACATAATATTCAGTAATTCCCTTAACTCTCAGCTATACAATGTTTCCTATTAATACTTTCTGCATTTATGAATATATTAATGCCACTGCTGTTATATTGAAAGCCAAATTGCTGTGTTAGATTCAACATTTATATTCTCATTTGTTTTAAACAGCCACTGTGGAATGCTACAATCCCAGAATGAACGAATGGAGCTACGTTGCAAAAATGAACGAACCCCACTATGGTCATGCTGGAACTGTATATGGAGGCTTAATGTACATTTCAGGTAATTTCATGGAATTGTGTTACTTCTATGGAACAATTACTTATCTGGCTTCTCCTATTTCATGGGAGATAGTCGTCTTTTGCAGTATGTTTGCCATGATGCAAACTAGTGACACATTTGGCTTCATACAGGTAAATGGCATATATATACTGTGGAGTCCCAGAAAGTGATTTCCGATAACGTTATGCATTTAGATAATAACAGCTTCAAATTGCAAAGCAATTATTCACTTAAGCCATCAGAACATCTCTTTTGTGGCACTAATGTGGCAATAACCATTAAACAAATGACCATTAAACACATCCTTATTGATAGATTTTGGAAAGCATTGGAAATTCTGGTGTTTTGAAGGCAGACATCTGCTGCTATTGAGCTGACACAAAGGGATAAGTACTGACATTAATCACAGTTTACAAACAATGTGTATGCTTTCAGTAGTCTTTCAGTGTAATAATACCTTGTCTTACATCACCCAGGTTATAGCTTCATTTCATTTTCTTTTCCCTGAACTGGGAAAGTAGGTTTTCTGAAAGTCTGGTATGTGCTCACCTCCTAAAGAAGGTTTGGTCTCAGTCTTGGCAACCAAGTTGGAATAAAGCTAGTAGTGATGTTTTTCACCACTAATGGGAAAATCTAGACCCTGAACCTATGTTTTTGTTCACTGATCCAAATACTTCCCTTGTAGGTTAGTCTGGCATCGGCCACAGGTCCATTCTCTGATCACAGAAGGTGAAAGAAGAACATAGTCCTCTATATGTTCTCTTGCTGTTTTATGGGGTATCCTCTAATTTCTAAGCTGAAATTCTGGGCAGGAAATGGGAAAGATTATCCCCTTATAGACAGCTGTGGGAAGATCCATTGAGACCAGTTGATTCTCTGGATAATTTGCATGGAAGGGGCTTTGTGCTAGTAGAAAAGGAGGAACTTATTTCAAAATCTACCATAATGTACAGCTTTACAAGTGTTTCTGTGCTTAAATCATTTAGTTAGCTTGTAGTCACTATGCTGCTATCTGTGCTGTCTTCTTGTTCTGCTTGTCTTACTGCAGGCAGAGTGTGTGCGCTCCCTAATGTGACTATTCATATCAATACTGTATCCCACATTTTTCTTTTCCTCTTCCTATGCTCTCAGTTATCCCCATGAGTTGGGACGCTTTAGGGATGAAAACGTGAAGATCTGATTCTTCGTCAGTTCTTCATCACTACATTAAGGCTTCTGCTCTCTGACAGGCCACCAAGCCCTGTCACTACCATGGCTGTCAAGAAGTGTCAAGGCTTTACAGTCCCTCTGTTTTTCCTGTAGTTACTTTTTATCTCCAGGTACTTTCTTACGCAATGCCTGTAGACATGTGCAATCTGTCAGTTAATCCAAGGATCATAATTCAGTGCTGAATGATTAGCACAGCAAGAGGTTGTTCAGTGGCAGCATTCTCTGTATTTTTCAGCACCTCAGATGGTTTTATCACAATCTGAAATGAACCGTAGCCAATAAGCCTGTGGACTTCGATTGCGTGATCGATAGGCAGGTCAGGATGTGGGATGATGGGGATACTTCATCCACTGATGGGAAATCATCCCACTATTTCCTTTGAAACCTGTCCAGCAGCCTTTGCAGGGAATCACTAAGAAGGTATAAACACACAGAACCATAGGCACTTGTTGCTATCAGGCTATCTGAAATATCTTCTCAGCTTAAATTACTGAAAGATTTCTGTCAGGAAAACTGTGCTAAGGACCACTTAAAATGTAACATCACTGAATCAGAACTTGGAAGGGAAGTGGTCTTCTGTTTTCATGGTATGAAACAATACTAGCAAGCTGAACAAATAGTTAAAAAAAACCCAAAAAAACACAAAAGTTTTGCCAGAATGAAAAACGGTAACAAGATTCTGTTTTTTTAATCTGCCATAATCTTCTCATGTAATGAAGTACTGCATAGAGTATGGCTCCCATGTCCAGATTTAAAGGAACAAAGTACATTAAAATGTAATCTGAAATGGAGTGCGTATGTGATACTAATCCAAGCCAATGGGGAGAAATTTTAGGTAAGATGGAATGAATTCACTGAAAGATATGCTTTTGCTGTTTAATTATTACTTATTAGAGTAAGCACTATTCTAACACCTGTCGTATTTTTTCAGGGGGCATTACCCATGATACTTTCCAGAAGGAACTTATGTGCTTTGACCCTGACACAGACAAATGGACTCAGAAAGCTCCAATGACGACAGTCAGAGGTCTGCATTGCATGTGTACTGTAGGAGACAAGCTCTATGTTATTGGTGGAAATCACTTTAGAGGAACAAGTGATTATGATGATGTTCTAAGCTGTGAATATTACTCAACAACTCTAGACCAGTGGACTCCAATTGCTGCCATGTTACGTGGGCAAAGTGATGTTGGGGTTGCTGTCTTTGAAAATAAAATCTATGTAGTTGGAGGATATTCTTGGAATAACCGCTGTATGGTGGAAATAGTTCAGAAATACGATCCAGAAAAAGATGAGTGGCATAAAGTATTTGACCTTCCAGAATCGCTTGGTGGCATTCGAGCCTGCACTCTCACTGTTTTCCCACCAGAGGACAATACGGGGTCACCGTCCAGAGAATCTCCTCTTTCAGCACCTTAGAAACGTCCCTTGACTTACGATGTTGTAGTAACACCATTGCACTGCATCATGGAGTCTATTACTTTCCTTCAGTAGTTTCTGTTAGGCTTAGCCTACAGCGTTTGGTACAATTACTGGAAAAAACGATTTTTGACATTACTTGTGCTATCTGTTTGGCCTAGAATGTTTGTGAAGTGGTTAACAAAGAAAACCCTGTACTCACTTGAGCCAAGCATTTAACAGATGAGAAGATACTGTCTGTAAAATGTATGAATTAGGTACGTTATTAATGTTGTGTATTGGGTGTGAGGTGCCTCGTAACTTCATTTGGAAGCCCAATGAATCAAATTTGAAGACTTTGTATTGAATGCATTCTTTCACTAAATTTCATAGTTGAAATCCTTTTTCCGTTCATTTTCAACTGCAGATTACGAAGGGAGGTAGACCACAGCAGTATAAACTGTCCCAAGGTGGCCAAAGGGCCTGAGCTACCTCCTTCCTTTCCAAGTATTTCTGACATATCTGTTGACCCACTTGATTTTGTGGGTTCTTTCAGAGCATAATGAAGTTCCTTAGGCAGAGGGAAGAAATAAATACTTTTAATAAGCAGTACTATACAGGAAGTGGTCCTTGTAGAGGTCAGGAGTTTTTTATAACATACGGAGTGTTTTTTCATGAATCAGTTAAGTGATGCTTCAAGCAACAGACTTAAAATATTTGGGTATTTTTGAGTCTTTTCAGGAATTGGCTTCTGCTTGCGTGGGAGCACACTCTGTAACAAATGGGAATTCAGTGCAGCTGTATATTCTGTTGTACATTTGTACTGAATATAGGTGGATAAGGGCTAGAAACGTTCACTTAAGCCACTGAATTTGACCAAATTGTTCCATCAGTTGAAATTTAATCTACCTTTTTCTCCTTTGCTGTTGAGCCAACTTGCATAACGTGTCCTCTGTATAGTCTCTGTTAATAGGGTTATTCAGCACAAGGCGCAGCTTCAGCAGGAGAGCTGCTTTTGCTCAGTGAACTTGGACTACCACGTTTTACCTTCTTTTGGTTCAATAAAACTTTTAACTGCAGTTATTCAGTCTAAGCTACCTCATGAATGTATTTGGTTTTCTTCCTCTGCCTCACTGTCTCCAGGATACGCATTACGTATATCTGTGTGGGTAGATTAATTTGCTAGGAAACCAATGCAGAAGCGATCATGACTGGGTATTTTTGACCTACTTTTAAGAACCTATTTTGGCCTGATGTGTCCGTTTTATTGTTAAGGACTTGGGGGGGGGGGAAGAAACCCCACAAAAACTGTCCTAACTCTTTCCTTGGACAACTACTGCTTGTGTGCAGCTGTGCAAATTGTACAGAGGTCTTTTATCTGCTCCAAAATACAGCGCACTGCTGACAAATGGTAGCTGAGTGCTTCTCTAAGGCTAACAACACCACGATTTTCCTGAACTTCCCATCATGTTACAAGTGTTTTTCCTAATGAACACGGTCATAGGGGCATCACCTGGGGAAAATTGTTTTAATCAGCTTATTTTATTGTGCTGCGTATTACTGATAACCATGTAAAGCTTAATAGACTTGTTGGGAGTATGCTGTTTGTATTTTGTCCTTTGCTTGATGAATCAAGCAGCAGTATTACGGTGTCAGTTTTGGAAACATTGATATTTATTCTTAATGCAGTTGACCAGTTATGATCACTACCAAAATGTATGTGTAAGCTTTAGGTTTTAATAATTGTTTTGGTTAAAATCAAAAGCAATTCTTCCTCTTAATAAAAAAAAAAAAAAAGAAGAAAAATAAACTTAATTCTGTGTAGCTGTGCAAGATTATTGCAGGTGGAAGCGTAATGCTGGTGGAACTGGGGTGCCGCCAGGCAATGCTTGTTGCCTTAAGGATGCTCTTCTAGTGCTGTGCAAAGCACAGATAGCAGAATGTTGCTTTGTCATTCAAGTGTTATGTGCCACTCATTCTCTTCCTCATTCAGTTACAGGATTTTAGAGGCTGTGATTGAAAACCTTGAAATCCTTGTTCCATTTGTGTTTTATTAAACTGAAAAGCAGTTGCAGTGGTTGAAACTCCTCTTGGATAGCGTGTGCGTATCCTCTTGTCTGCATGCTGGAGGTGAGGGGATGCACTCCTTACAAGTGGGCTTCCTTGCTGCTGCTCTCCATTCTGACAATGCTTAAGGTGGAATCTGACCAATATGAAACATTTAAAAGTCAAGACAGCGGTTTTGTCTGAACCTTGAGAATAAGCCAGGAGCTGGTACACTGCCACAGCGTAGAGATTAGTTTTTGGGGTGTGTTATCCCTGTTAAAGTGGAGAAAGTCTTTGTCATCAGCATTGGACAGAGCATGGTGGATTAAACTTGGCACTCAATAAGGTTAATCTTTGAGTTTTTTCTTATATCTCTTAAATATAAGTGTTGTAACTGCATTAACGTCTACTCACTTGGTTTGAGAAGCAAACACCAAAGGTTCACTAAAGACTGCTGTTTTCTTCTATAATGCAGTATAAAATGATTTTGCTTATGATGCTTTTCTTGGCCATACTGTAACAAAACTTTTCTGAGCCCATAGCTGCAGTTATAGGGGTGTATGGTGGTTGTCTCCTAAGGCTGTTTGGATGAACCAACCTCAGTATCTCGTGCCAGCATTGTCCAGATAATAAACAGCTGCTTCCTTCTCATTGATCTGAAGATCTGCACTTTCATTTTGCTGTCACAGTACTTGAATTAGAGAAGTATCTGGATAAAAGCAGTAAGTAGGCATTGGAATGTCCTACCAGCTTCCTGTGGTTTTGGAAGCCTGGCTAAAATTGGAGTGCAGGAGGCAAATGTCTTAAGGCTGATGGCTAATCTCAGACTTGACTTACTCTGGAACATAAAGAGCACCAGAACTCAAGGGCCAGGCTGGATGCTGCATTTTGATTTTGCTGTGGAGAGTTTTGGGGGAGGTTGTTGGTGAATATTTCATCCTGCAGCAAGAAAAAGCAAAGAAAAGGCAACACCAGCTAGCAGCTGGATTATATGTGATCTACTCCAAAACTAATGCCTCCTATTTTATTGTGTTGGCCCGCAGCATCAGAGGTGAATGTTGGTGGTGTGGCAGGAGGGGCTGAAACTTCCTACCAGTATTCCATTCTGTTTTATTGCTATGTGATGAAAGGCAGCAGAGGGAACGGCTGACACAATGTCATTTGACATGGAAGTGACAATGAAGTAAAAAGGCCTCAGCCCTGCAGAACTGGAGTTGGTGGAGGAAATGTAGGAAGCCCCAGTGGCATCTTTGTCTCTGCCCTGTGTGAGCAGAGACTAGTAGGGCTCAGTTCTGGTAATCCCTTCAGCTCCCAAGGAGAAAGGTTTCATTTATTTTAATCCTTGTGTGTTGATTGGAATCATTTGGATCTTGGCTCTCTGAAACTTCCTGGAGTTCAGTTGCAGTGATTCCATGTGAGAGGATTTCTGGTCAAAACCATCCTGTTTGCACACTTCAACCACTGATTTTGGAGCAGGTCAGGTTTTCTCTTCAGTTTCTGCTCAGCTGCTGAATATTTTACATGCATTTTGTCTTTCTTCAAGCAGGCTGGGGCGCACAGTGGCCAAGCAGTTGAGAATATGAGTGTGACCTCCTTGTGTCACCAAGCGTATGTCCTCTGTAGTGATGCTGATGAAGACAAAAAGATGCAGCCCTGTTTGCTCCCCTCCTCCTCACTTCCTGTCCAAAGAAAACTCATCCCGTTTGTAAACATGTTTGTTGGGTTAGGCATTAGATCTGGGAGTTTTTCAGAGATCTGTTCTCCCTCACTCCTCATTTTTTTTTGCTGTCTATTCCCAATCAAGATGAATTTTTCAGTTTTAACACCATATGGCATGAGAAACCATGCATCTTGCAGCATAGGATTATTCCAGAAAAAGCACTTCTTAAGGAATCGCATTTCACTTTCCTATCCATATTTGTATCTGTGTAAATACGGATGTTCTGGAATCTAGTTAACTTGATCGAGATGATGTGTGCCATATGGTTGCTGGGACAAATTTCAGCTTCAGTATCACTGGCTGAACCAACATGAAATAGTTACTATTTTGAGCAGTATAAAATGAGTCTGTCAGTTGGTAAACAAGTTAAAAATTACAGAATTTGCCTTTTATAGGGACTCAGGGTCTTGAGTTTTCCACTCCATGCTCCACACAGCATTGACTTTGCACTGAAGTTTAAACCCTGTGTTTGTCTTGCTCCCCTGGGAATGGGTTAATGTTGAGCAGAGCCCATGAGCTGGGCTGAGGAGTTGTCCCAGTAGGAGCCATGGTTATGGGGGTGGTAGGGATGGGTTTGTGCTTGGACTGGGTGATCTCATGAGTGTGTAACACATCCTGGTTTCCTTAACTCTCCTGTTTGCTAAAGGAAGACCTTTCCTTTTCCTGTATCTTTTCTAAGCCACTTGGGAAGTCTGTGGTTCCATTATGAGCCAATAACTTAGCACATATTTTGTGTGTGTTATCAGCTGAAGTTTTTAGAACTTGACTTTGGCTTTGCGTGATCATCATTCTCAACAGCCCCTTCACTTCTTGTGCTCTGTCTGAAGGGAGAGGTGGGATGGGTTCAGCCCTCTTGGGTCCCAACATAGATACTGGGCAGCATATTCCCAAGTGGAGGATACTGGGTAGCAGTGGCATGGTGCATCTTTCAGAGATGGAGAGCAGTGTTTTGGAAGGGGGCAGGCAGAAGACCATGCAGTGATTTTTTTGTTTGTTTCTGGATGTACAAATTGTTTCTTTTCGTTGCTGTGGGAAGTCAAAGTGTGCAATGTGTGAGGACTGCAGCAAGGGGAGAGCCTGTGTTTGTGGGTTTTCTAACACTTGAGTGGCTCGTTTGGGTTACAGCCACATCAACGTGGGTTGTAAAACTCTACACTGTGCTGGGCAAATATATGGCAGTGTGAGCACTGCTCCTCTTAGTGAGTGCTAAAGCAGTTCCTGCGGGCCATCTCCCATCACTGCTTTCCATCATGTGGATGCTACAGAGGGACTGTGGTTGACAGTGACAACTTGTTTGTACAACATGTACATCCACATGAGCCATTTCCCGAGCAATCCCATACAGCATAACGATGGATATATTATTTAGGCACACAAGGAAGCTCTGTAGTCTGTCCAAATGGTGTTTCACATGGAAGTGTAGATGAAGCAAAGGTATGAAATTAATTCTGCCTCTTGTATTTCTTCTCTAATTTTTTTAATCCCCAAAGCATCGCTGTGCATTTCAAGAAGCACCAATGCATCTCTGAGTACTTTGTTAGAGCAGTAAAAACAAACCCAATGTCTGTGATTGGTTTTGTCCTTCTGACACTGTTTTGTATGGTTACTGCTCTTTTCTCTCCTGTCCTGTTTTCTGGACACACAGTTCTTGTTGCTGGTATGAATGGGGGAACAAACCTTGAGAGACAGAGATGGAAAGGTAGGCACTGATTGATCAAACCCAACCATGTTCAACAATGGGGTTCTCTGACCAGCACACTTCCCATGAAGATCTTGGTATAACCTAAAGAATTTCCAGATGCTTGCTTCAAAACGTTTGCAAGAAGGTATGCTTTAGAGAAGAAGACAAATTGTTTGAAAGGGCTGCACAGGGCTTGTGCTGCTTCCCCAAACAAGTTTCTCTGCAGGGATGATGTGAAAGGAATGCACTCTTTGGGGAAACTCAACCAGCAGCTCTCTGTGGTTCAGAGGCAACATCTGCTATTGGAGAAACAATAGAAAGATGCAAAGGAAGAACCTGAAATGAGCTTGGTGTAGGAGTAGAGCACTTTGTGGTGTTCCCAGCTGCTGTGTAACCCTGCCAGGTCCACGTGGCTGGAAGACCTCCAAAAGCTGCCATGCAGGTAATGGAAGGATGCAGCTGCAGGTATGACCCAAGGCTTGAGCACAGGGAGGGGCACAGTACTGACCTGCACCTGCATGAAATAGTTGATGCATCATGGCGTGGTAAGGATATTTTAGCTGTTGTATTCTAAACAGGAAATCACAGCGGTGTTTGAGTTGGAAGGGATCCTGAAAGGCCAGCGAGTCCAACTCCCTTGCATTGAATGGGATTACCTACAGCTCTGTCAGGTGCTCAGAGCCAAAATAATGGAGCACGCTGACTGTTTTTACTGCTTAGCATAAAGCCATCGTTTGATTTCTTTGATGTCTCTTCCGTGTATTAGTCTGCACTGTTCCGCTAGATAAGGCCAACATGATTTGCTAATGAGAATAACTGTCTTCACAAGGACAAACCAGGAGTATTTTTAGCAAAAAGATAGACTAACCAGACCACCAAGAGATGTGGCCGCGTTAAATATCCCTATATAACATACAGACGTAATGCATGGGATTAGGCATTGTAAATCCAGTACTCTTTCCAAGGAGGATAACTATCGCTTTGAAATTATATTTAATTGTCCACTCCAGACTTTTTCTGTCATTTAGTTTGTCTGGCCATGCTATTAGTGCCTTACATCAGGGAAAGAAAGCCTGCTGTGACCTTACAATGCGCAAACCTCCAGGCAGAGCCTCTCCATCCTCCTCTCAGGGCAATCTATTGTACAGGAACAAAGGCTCAGCATAAAGGAAAATTAACTTAGGAGGTTAAAAAGGCTTTTTACAATGTGCGAAGAACCCCTCAGGCTGGTGGTCTGTGCCTGGATGGTCTGGTGGTGATGGGCCCTTGAGCTCTGAGTCTGACCTACTTTGGAGAAGGTCCTGAAGTTGCCACTATGGAAACAGACCTGCTTAGAGGCTGGGAGGTCTCTGAAAAAAGGAGGTCTTTAAAATCCCTTCCTTTAAAATAGTTAAACCCAGGGGTTTAGCAGCAACTAAAAATGGGTTAATTTCCGACTGGAGATGCCTCTCTGTTGCCTGACCTTGTGAGAGCTGACATGCAGAGTTTCCCCCAGACCCCACTGAATGAACTCCTGATGGCTTTCCTCCTCGAGTAGGATTAAAGCTGTCTTCCCCAATTTCTGGCTGCCTTTTTCATGTAATAAGTGAAGCAAGACTCACTTGTGCAGCAAGCTAGCTGATCAGAGCACTCATCAGCTTGTTTCTGCAAATGACACCAGTGGGCTGGTTACAGATGTACCCATCTGAAGCAAAATGACCACTGCAGTGCATTGCTCAGCACACCAGGTGAGGCCTTGGGGTCACAGCTTGCTGATGGCCAATGCTGTAACGGCAGCATTTGCTCAGTGAAGATTTGCAGCCTTCACATCTCCAACGGCAGCGCTGTGCTGCTGAGCTCGTTTGTGCAGTGGTCATTAATGCCCCCCTGTGTGTCCATGTCAGCTTTCCCTGATAGTGGCAGGACGGGGGGCAGAATCCCTTTGCATGGTGTGGAAGAGCCTGGGCTGTAGAGATACTGCTGTAGAGATTCCAGCTGTTTAAAATGGGATGTCCATCAGATAAAGGCAGAAATCTCTCAAGGAAGACATTTGGTTTATGTAGTTACTGGTAACTAGCAGCACTGTGTTATTTCTTCGTGACTGACCAGGGACCATGAGGGGAACAGACCAGAGAGGTGGTGGGTGCCCCTGCAGTCATCCAAGGCCAGGCTGGATGGGCTCTGAGCACTGATGGAGCTGTGGGTGTCCCTGCTCAGTGCAGCAGTTGGACCAGATGGCCTTTAAGGGTCCCTTCCAACTCCAACAGGTCTATGGTTCTGTAACCTGGCTGTGGGTCATAGCACAGCTTGAGAAAGTTGGGTGTTTTGGCTGGGGAGGACATCATGGGATGTACTAGAGAGATGGAAGTGTGAAGGATGAAAGAATACAGGATCAAGGGAGCACTGAGAAAGGAGAAGAGTGGGATTGTGAGCGGAGCTCTCTGGCTCCCTCGTGTCTCTGCTTTTGCTGTGGTGGTGACTTTCCGAATCCGTGCCGTAATGAGATAGTCACACAGAACAAAAGGTAGTATTAAATGAAATTAATAACTGTCAAAATCTATGACAAAAAAAAAAAAAAAAAAAACTAAGAAAAGAAAAGAAAAAAATAGATTTCTAATTACCCATGTGCTGCCTGGCACCCCCGGAACTGTAATTTCCAATTTCATCTTCTCTGGGTGGCCATGGATATGAATTCATTCAAAGAGCATGGAGAGAATTAAGATTTAATTTAACCAAAAAAAAAAAAAAAAGGAAAAAAGAGAGAAAAGAAAAAAAAAAACTACTAAGAAATTAGATTGGATTCTTAAATTAAATATAAACCTGTAAAAGGGCTGAGCACTCCCAGCCTTCCTCCTTGACAATTCTCCGCAGCAATAAACCAAAATACTGCCAAGAGTGCTGCAAGGTGCTGAGGCTCTGTCCCCGAGCAGCGGGATGGAAGTGAGCTGATTTTTACAACGTTTTCATTTTCGGAATGAAGCTGTACGTGTGGGTTTACCTCCTCACTGTGCTGCTGATAGACCCAGCCTGGCCCAAGATGGGGACAGCTGAAGCTGCTGGCACTGGGAGGTGGGCTCGGGGCACAGCCCGGGCTGGATGTCATCCCTCATCAGCCACAAAGCTGTGCTTAGCAGCAAGGTATCAAGGCGTGTGCATTATAAATAGCGCTCTGGTCTTAATGGTGCTTTCTATCTGATGGCACTCTGTAATTAAAACTCCTGGTCTGACCTCTGCCTGCGGAGGGGAAGGCAGCCCTCGTGCCCACCCTTCACTTATCCTCCTGCTGCACAGACCTGTCACCACGGAGATAAGGACTGAAGCAAATTAAGATGTAGGGATTTCTTTTGGGACTCTTCTAGGCAAAAAAGAGGGTTTTAATTGGTTTTCAATTCTGCATCAGCCAAAGGTCGTTAATTAGGTTTTACATCTTTCTCTGTATCACTCTTCTCTTCTTGTTGAGCCCGCTGTGATTTGGGCTTCTTAAAGCAGATAAAAATTCAACATTTCTCTTTGTTTTAAAAGAAACAAGGTGCTGATCGAGTCTGTGTAGGCACCAAAAATAGCAAACGGCTGGGACATAAACTTGCTAAAGGCATTTCTTTAATGGATTTAGCTATTATATTTAGATTACCTGACAAATGCAGCATTAAAAACCTCCCAGCTTTATTTTCACTTCTCTTATTTCTTGTTTTCCTTGTGTTCTCTAGCTTGGCAAACTTTCTTTAACATTCCCAATTGGAGTTCTTAGTTTCTATTCACTTTTCCAACCTTAATAATTCTATCTTTACGGGGAGAGGTTGCTGTGTCCTTGCCACCACTGCCCCAAGCCTCTTCCATGGAATTGCTCTGAAATGCAAAGGGATCTGCTGGAGAGCATTGTTAGACTTCTTTGGGCAAAGTTGGCAAATTCAGCGTGCTGAGAAGCTGTGGAGTTTTGCTTTCTATCCTGGGAAGGATTTCTGGAGGAGTGGATGCTCAGCAAAATCTGCTACTTGATGCTGACTCTACAGCTGGTCCAAAATAACAGTAATTTTTCTATAGATATTTATAAAAACTTCTTTGTGCTTAAGGTCCCAGTAAAAATACTTCAATTAATTTCTCTTTATGAGCTGCTTTGTCGTATTTTCCTCTTCTTGACCTTCTTTGAAAATCACGTTATTTTCAGTTAAAATATATATATATCAATTTTTAAAAAATTGAAAAACACCACCTGTTTTTCTCCCTGTGCAGCTCCTGATGATCAGACCCCTCTGCCAGAGGTGTGCAATGATGAGTGGGGCTCGGCAGCTCTGCCTGCTCCCATTGGGACTGGTGGTACCCCAGTGGCTGAGCCAAGGGAATCCTGCAGCCTTCTCCTCACAGAGCCCTTGCAGACAGCTGGTGTGATGAAACCCCTTCTTTTCTTCCACTGCGTGATTATTTAGACACCAAGTTTTTCTCGGAGGCAAATGGGAGCAGCTCACGCTCCATGTCTTGCGTATCTCCTTGCATGGAGGAGCTCAGATGCCATCTGGGCCCCCAGGCTCAACACGATGCAATGAGCCAGCACTACTCTGACCACTCTGGACTGGTTAACACAGCATCAGTGTGGATAATAAATGCTGAGCTGTGTGTGTTGGAGGCACTTCAGCAGAGATACCAATGGCTCTTCAGGGTGGATGATATCGGTGGAGTGGTTTTCAATTTGCTCCTGGCCCATATGTCTCTCCTTTTCAGCGTGGTGATAGAAATTGCTTCATTACGAACTATCTTGCAGCAGCAGACCTCAAAAGTTTCTGAATTAGAAACAAATTGCATCGTTGATTACATTTATCTTTTTTTTTTTTCAGATCTTCATTCTCCAGGAGATGAAACACATTTTCTATTGCTTCCCTTCCCAGGGGCTTGGGGCAGTAATTACCAAATTACCAACCCAACGTGGGGCCATGTGTCCTCACAGCACACCCTTCAGCCCTATCAGTCCCTCCAATACCACCTCCTTTCCTCCAGCCCTCAGTTCAAGATTAAAAAAAAAAAAAAGGCAAATCCTAATGGTACTGTGCAGTTCTGCATCTTACATCTTATTTTGCATGACAGTGATTGCCTTGAGCACAAGCCTGACACGTTCCTCAAACATCACAGCTGCTTCTTGGGCCAGTGGACCTCAATGGACACCAAGAATGGGATTGCTCCCTCCAGTAATTCTGACCCCACAGAGCTGTTCCCATCATCCATTCCCAACTGTTTCACCTCAGAGCTGTGAATCCCACAGGGAGATTTCACTGACTGCCATGCTATGGATAGATGAGAGCAGGTATATCTATTCCCTGGTCCAATTCTCTTATAAAGAATGATGTGCTATTGGTCTGGCCTGATTTCCATAGATGAAAACATATGGCATTTGATTCCACTTCCCACTTTTCTTCCCCATCTTGTTGCGTTGCAGATGATTATTATATTCAGGTAGAGCAACAGAGATGCTGTCCTCTTAATTAGATTTATCACAAATGCCCAGCCTCACACGCATTGACAATTAGAAAGTGTTCTTTGGATGGAGGTAATTGTCTGATATGGGAACATCGATAAAGCAATAGAGTGATTAACAAAATACTGAAAACACATGGATAAATCTGAAGCTGTCCAATCCGGGTGTTCTCATGGCAAGGGGGTAAGTAATAAGGTTAGTCAGAGGACAGATCCATCTCCACTGTGAAACCAAATTGTTTTTTATGGGACTGTGTGATGGAAGAGCTTCTTGCAGGCTGATCTGGCTGGAGGCCAATGAGCTACGACTGCAGGCACTTTGGGGAATGGCAGCACCTTCCCTGCACCCTGCAGTAATTGCTGTAAGGAAGGTTAGTCAATACCCGAATTTGTGTTGTTCATCTTGTCCCTAATTCATCTCATCTCACCTCACGCGTACATCTTCTCCCATATTTCTTGTTCTCTGCACTGGAGTGGAGAAACGGCAGGAATTATATGCTTCAATAGAATTTGGCATTGACTCTTGTACTAGAGATGATGGAGGTGGTGCTGTGCAGCCACTGCCAGCCAAGGGTGAGCAGCTGGGGCTGTTTGGGTGGGATGGCATGGGCCAACATTAAGAAAAGGAGAGAGAACAAGTCCTGGGTTCGTACAGAAAAGACTCAACCACTGTTTGTAAACATTGAGACGTTCTAGCCTTGTAATCAGTGTAATCAGCTGTGCTGTATGGTGCTGTACCCTTGGCCTCCAGAGAGTTGGGTGGAGAATGTCTTCCTTCAGCGCGTGCTTTTTTTTTCTGTGTCTCCATTTAAAACGTGTTTCTCTGCCACCTATCTTGTGACCATTTCCCTCGTCTCTCAGTACCTAAAACGTCTTTGCTGAGAAGCCTAAGGAAGTGTGGCTGGTGTGGTGTCTGACCCCAAGCTTTCCCACTCGGGAGGAATGGGAGGCGATTTGGATATCAGCTAATTCTTACTGTTGTCTCTGCCCTATTGTGTTCCTCGTCAGATGACTGAAAGGGAGTCACTATTGTTTTATGCTTCTGTTTGGAAGTATCAGTTCCATAGCTAATTATGTATGAAATCAGACTGTTTTTTAAAACTCTTTGAAGTTTTTACAAGCGTGACTTAAAGTAAGGAAATAGACCAATATTTCCCCTTACTTTGAAGTTACTAAGACCAAATCTAATTGCAAAGTGATTAAGACTGAGTCACTGCAAGTGTGTCTCCTCTGCACAGTTTTCAAGCAATATTAATACTCTTAAGTATAAAACGTTTCGTAAATAGGAGCACAGAAGCTGGGAGGTTGGGCTCTGAGCAGTCTGAATTTTATGCTGAACTTCGAGTTGCCTTTCAGTGAGTGACAGCATTACATAAAACATCAAAGCCATTCTGTGCACTCCATGGAAAAAAAGACCTACCTGCTTAAAAAAGCAAAATCAGTGATGGAAGACATTGCTTAGTTGTCTGTTTCTACAACTTTTCTGGGTCTTTTTTTAATAATCATTTATTTATAAGCTGCAGAATTAATGCCTGAGCGGCTTTAAAATGAGGGCCTAGGGATGCTCCAAGGTTAACAATTGTATTTTTATTTTCATAGTGTGCTATTTCAGTTATTAAAAGCTATTGGAGCCGATGATAACAGTCACCCATAACAACAGATAATTGAATAGATTTAATGGAGCCTTGATTTTAAAAATACTTGCTTTGAATGACAGTATGCAAAGTTAAATAGATGATGGATGAGTAAGATTAAATGGAATGGAACTCTGCCTTACCCAATATCAAAGACATTAATATAACTCTAAAATATAGTTAAAAGGGCATGAATGTCATGGTCAAGGAGAACACCAATGCCGCTTGCAAATATAGAGTTGTTAAGGTTGGAAAAGACCACTACGATCTTCTAGTCCAACCATCAACCTGTCACCAACATTGCCCACCAAGCCACGTCCCCAGGTCCTGCATCTACCCTTTCCTGAAACACCTCTGGCGTTAGTGGCCCTTCCACCTCCCTGGCCTCACCACTCCTTCTGAGAATGTGATGCTAGCCAAAATTGAAAGATAAGTGCCTAAGCGCATCCATAGGGATGCACACTTGTTCTGACTCAACAGCATTGGCAGCTCATGGAGGTTTGTGGTGGTCTGGGTTTGCACTCAGGCCCTGCCCTCCTGCCTTTGGGCACTCAGTCGTGCTCCAGTTGCGTGTTTTGCAATAGCTGGCTTAGGAAGATGGAGGAGTGCTTTGTAGGAGCAAATTAAAGCAGTTTGCAGAGTGACATGGGGTTAGATAGTTGTTATCTGAGAGTCCAGGAGAAAATAGTATCAAAATGATAATGCAGTTAATTAATAAGTCACGAATCTGTCCTGAACTGGTTGTGCACTGTTAAAGTTAAAGGAAAGGTGACCCCCTGTGCTCTCTCCTGAGACAGCACAGAATCATCCGCAGGGGGATAAATTTGGGTCTTTTTTATTCAGGCCACCTCATTAAGGATTCAGTTCAGATCCATAACGCTTCTGCACTGAGTCATCTGGATCAAGAATAGGACTGTTTTCAGCCTCCAGACCAGGGTGATAAGCAGGTCTCATTAGACATCTTTCAGGGTCATGGGTTAATATGACCATAAATCTAAGGGTAATTTCTCTGAAAGCCGCAATGAAGTCATAGTCTAGGGCGTAAAATGTCAGCTTTATTGTTCCAACATGATTTATTCAAGAAAAGCAGCTATAGGTAATTTGCGATTTGTGCGAAAACATGAACTCGTGCATAATAATCTTAATGGAGCTTGTTTACATCTTCTTGTGCATAATTAGTGAAACATATGATCCAAGCTGTTCTCATTTAGAGCCCTGTTTTGGCTGGGCGATACGGCGGAGTCGGCGTTGCCAAGAGCTATACTGCCTAATGCTTTCAGATGGATTTAGTGCCATATCTGCACACAGCAGTGGGATCTGCAAATGTATGACAAAAAGATCAGGGCTATCATAAACAGCAATAGCTGCTGGAAACGAAAGCTGTGATTCCAACACTGGCAATTCCTTGGTGCCACACACAAGTGAGTGCCATCAGCTGTGTCTCATGTCAGAAACCTGACATGGGCTGACTGCCGATACCAATGAGGGGTTGCTGGCTGGACAGCCATTAGCATTATTAAATATTCTTAAGAAATTCTTTCATGTTCTTGATTATTGATATGTGGTTACTGGAGATCAGTGTTTTGGGTTGATCTTTTATGCTCTCTGGTTAAATTGAAGGAGGAGGAGGATGTTATTTCATATTTTGCTGCCCAACCTGTAGGAAAGCCTGCATTTGTTAATGACACTGTAGTTATGATAGTAGAACTGAGCCTGATCAAATGTTTGCTGCCAATTAGGATTTGGTGAACTTTTACCTTTTTGCAGCTTTCAACTCATTCTGACTCATACAGATGTAATGGGTTTCTGAGAAATGGTTTATGTAGCCTGTTCCAACAGGAGACATATTTGCAGATAGATCATCTCCCTGAGTTACCTCTCCCCTATTCACTCTTCATCACATTGCATGGTGTAATTTGCTTGCTAATTACATTCTTTGCTCCTGTGTTGGATTTATGAAGGTCTTTTCACAACAGAAATCAGCAGGATTCAATGACCCAGGTGGAAGATAGCCTCAGTGAGTAACCTGCCCTCTGCATGCCCTTTGCCCATGCAATGCCTGGCCCCTGTGTGGCCCCTGTGTGCCCTCCCAGCCCTCCCCCTGCCCCAGGGCAAGGTTCTCTTGCTGCAGCTTTCCCTTCCCTGGAGGCAATCCCCAAACAAGCACCTGGTGCAGAGCCTGTGCTTCCCACCTGTGATTCATTTCACTGGGGGTGGATTTTCTCCTTATTACCCAGCCCCTGGCATAAAGGACCAGACAGAAAAGGAGGTTTGGGTAGCAGGTATCTGCCTGCTGTTGGAAGTGCTTGCGTGAACTAGATAAGGGGAAAGTAGTTCTGAAAGGAGGGAGAAGATCAAACTGTATGGACACCAGTTCCCATCAAATCCCTGTTCTCGGTCCAGCTGGCTCCTATTCCTGGAGCTGATGAACATCATCTCTGCACAAGGCAGAGCTGTGCCAGGGAGCCAGAAACACAGGGTTGTAGCTCCATCCCCAATTCAGCAGCTCCATCATTACTTTCTTTGATCACCTCTTTCATTTCAGCTGTTTTCCGGGGCACAGCAGCTTTTGAGTTTGAGCTCACAGGAAAGGCCATCGTGCCTCTCTGTGCTTTCACCCTGCTGCAGGATCTCTCCCTTGGCCTTGATGCTGAGATCTTCAAGTAATGACTGATCATTAGCACACTGCAGCCAAGCTTTAATTTTCCCAAATCAAAAGCCTTTTACAGCTCTGCAGTGTGTATGATCTGTGCAGAAGGTGTATCGGCTCCAGCTGGAGATAACAGGTATGCCTTACACACAGCCATGTCCCATGTGCATAGGCAGAAATTGCTTTTCATGTCTTTCCTGTAAATGAGGTTCTTGCAAGTAGTTACTGAGCTCAGCATGGAGCTGTTTCTGAAAGAGAGTCTCATCTGAAGCCTTTTACTTCTGGAGCTTTCTGGTCCTGCTAAGCCACAGAGTGCTCCCACCACGCAGGATGGGAACTGGGATCCAAACACCCTTACTGAGCTCCGTGGCATTACTGCACCATCAGATCTGTGGGTACCTCAGTAATTCCTAAAAAGAATGAAAAGAAAAAAAGACTTTCCTGGGTATTGCAGAAGAGAGGCTGAACTTTCTCCAGTGCTTTTAAGGATGATCTGACATCAGTGAATTATTACTGTTTCAGGTGTGGAATTTTGCTGCTTTGGTTCCTGATGCTGCAGAGCGATGGCACAGAGGCTCTGCTGGGCCATCTGCCAGCACATGGCTGCACGGGGGGGGTTGGAGATTCATGATCCTTGAGGTCCCTTCCAACCAGGGCCATTCTGTGATTCTGTGACTTGCAGCACATGGGGCTGCCCCCCAGCAGGCACTCCTCATCCATTTCCCCAGGCACCACTGTGCTCCCCACTGACCATAGGGACCCGTGGGCAAGCATAGTGGAACTGGGATGGTGACAAAGGGTAAATAGCGTTTGATTTTCATCCAGAGAGATGCCACAGGGCTGGCCAAGCACTGTCCCATGGGTTCTGCTCCATCGTGCCAGCACCTTGCTTCTTCCTCCAAGCGCACGGGTCCCACCCCTGCAGTATTTCAGAAGATGCCAGGCTATTTCTCTGTGGCTGTTTTATTGCCCCAAATGTTTTTCTTTTTATTGCATACTTCAGATGCAATAAAATCAAAATAAAGGGGCCAATAAAAGAAAATGCTCTTTCCTGGCACATACCCTCTCTGCAGATGTTTCCAGAATTGCTCCTGTCTGAATGCTGCCTGTTCCCCAGCACCACTTGCCCTGTTACATCCCCAAAGACACTTCAGTTGCCAACACCATTTTTCTGGGGTTGCTTTCCCAACACTTCAGCCCTGCTCTGTGTCATGCTGGAGACTGCCAGCAGATAGGACATGGTTACAAATGCAAAGATGAAGGAGTCTCTGGATGTGCAGCAGCCAAACACAGGTCTCTCTGCATTTATTTCAAGCCAGGCGTGCTGGTCCCAGCCCTGCTGACAAGCTTGGCAAAGTGCTGCTCGTGCATTCTCTCTCCATTTTGCTTCTAGGACGTCAGTAAACCAGGGAGCAGACCTGGAGATTACAGGGCTGATCCTTATGGTTTAGGAATGCAGCTCCTTCCCCTCCCCTGGCATCAGTCCTATAAACAACAGAGCAGACTGGAGGCTTCCAAAACCACTGCAGTGGGATGTGACCATCCTGCGCAGAGGCCTCTCATGAAGGAGCAGGAGTCCATCAGCTTTGTCAGTCCAGAAAATGGGTTTCCTCTCCATCCCTTACAGGTACCTCTCTCATTCTCTCCAACACTGATGTGGGAGGCAGTAAATTATGAGTTTGGTATTGAATTCTTCAATTACAGCCCTTGCTTTGCGATTTCTGCCATCTGCTAGGGCTGAAGGTACCTTGAAGGCATTTATTTTAAATCCTACTTCATAACCAGTAAAATATTAAAAGAGGATGAGATAACCTTGTCGGACAGATTAGATACCAGTTTTCTGAATGTTTGCTTTTTAATATGTTTACAAGCTTGGTTAATTAAGGTAAAGGGCTGATAGAAGAGGACTCCCACCTTGAGAAGATTTCCTACTTTGAAAATAACATGAATTTATGATCATTAGCAGCATGATTTATAATTTATAATCATAAGCACCCGACTAGTGTAAGATAAGCTGATTTTAGAATAGCTAAATGCGGGCTGAAGCACCAAGCAAAATAAATGTAGGCTGCACTGGAAAGATGTTGAAGCCTTTGCGTTGCAGATAAGAATTTAAGGTTTAGTGGCACCACCTGCTTTAATGTGTGTGATGGCCCTGGGTAAATAACTCAGGACTGGTGGCTGATGTCAGCTCTATTAGGGCTCAAAATCTGAGCTTGTCTCTCTTCTCCATGCTGTAGAAATGAGAGAGGCCTTCAGCTCCATCCTGCACTTCCTGGGGCTGTAACACGCACAGGAAGAAGCCGTCCTTGGCTCTTCCTTTGCCCAGAGGTCACACAACTGCGCGTTGTTTTTTCATTCAATCTAGCAGCCTCTCACAAAGCCTTACACTGAGAGGAAAAGCTCTCTTTGTGCTGGTGCTTGCCACTGTCAGCGGAGACTTAATTTGTCTTTTACAACATTGCCTGGCTGCTCCAGGCGTGACCCCGTCCAAGCAGCAGTCAATACTTTCCGTGGATGGAATTAGCTGTGATCTTGTGCAGACAAGGAAAAATCTCACTCTGATCTTGTCAGTAGGAGGCTGTTTCAGTACTGCTATGCGTAAACTAACAAACAGGAGAGAAAGAACTGGCAAGGCATGGAAACTCTGCCATGAGTTTCACTGGGGAAGTCCCTCCCTCTCACTGCTTACCTCTCTGTTTAACCTTGGTTTGAGCTGACTTTGGAACACAGCAGTGACAACTAACCTGAAATTTCCTGCAGAGGCCCCAGGCAGCAGTGGTGAATCCAACCCAGCGCTTGATGCACGGCCCCACTTGGCTCTTGTGATACGTAGGTTCAGTTCTGTGTTGAGAAAACATATATTTATGAGCATTTTGGTGCGCTTCTCTCTCTATCATTTAAGGGTAAAGTAACTATGAGAGGATTTCTTTTTCCTTTCCTCCCCTCTTCCCTTCCTCCCCTCTTCCTTTCCTCATCTCTTTTTCATTTTCTGATTGCTTGGCACAGCTCTCCTAACTGAAAGAAGACATTCATTGGTGAGTAAAGGTGAATATTGATTCTTTATTTTCATTTGGGTCTTTCTGTAATACGTGCGAACACAAACTCCATGTTCTTTCTCCACTTTTACCCAGTAAGACTCCCAGAATCAAAGTGGTTTTGTTTTTTTTTTTTCCTTGCTTCTTCGTATTAATTCTGAGGTCTGAGCATCTCCTAAGGAATTGTTGGTATTTATCAATGCATGATGGGTTGATGGTTGGACTTGATGAGATCTTTTCCAACCGTAATGACTCTATGGTTGTGTGATTTATGGAAAAGACACTGACAATAAGATGGTTTATCTCATGGGGTATTTCAGAGAATCAGGCAATGCCTCCTGAGCACCTTTAAAAACATTAATAGAATTTTTTTTCACAAGGGCTCCTTTTGTCTTTTTGGGATGTACTGCAGATGCCAACAGAGAAATTAGAGGAAGTTCAAAGGTATGAAGTATTAAGTGGCAGAACTGATAGAGAGTGCAGGTGGTTCTTTGTGCAGTGCTTGCTCCAAGGCAGGAACCATTCAATGTCTGCATGGCCTGGTCCCATCCCAGGAACAACAGATGGACCAATTTCCAGCATTTACAACCACGTAATCCTCTCCAGGTCCCACTGCCCTCTTTCAGGAACAGACATCAAAAAGCATTCTTCCTGGTCCGCTTCCATCTCTTTCTGGCTTGCAATTGGTGTTTTCTTGCTTTATTTTGGGGGAAGTTTGCCCGAAGTCAAATTTCACCCCATTGGCTCTCCCAGGGTGATTCCAAACACACTGCAGTCAAGCTGGGGATGAACTTGAATTCATGAGTACAAAACCACAGCCCACATTATCTCCTTTCCTTGAACTTCTGTTTTCTGCCCTGAAGTGGTTAAGTTTCAAGCTGAAGCTTCTTTGGGATGACTGAAAATAATGGCATTTTCCGTTGCAAGAGGCTCAGCTTTGCTTCCTTCCTCCTCATCGCCTTCACTACATCTTAGAAGGCACCGCCAACCACTGCGCTGCTGCTCGGAGGGTTGTTTGTGAATGTGACCGTGTCACCCACACACTTCACAAGGCCGAAGTGAGAAAAGTCACCGAGCAATAACAAATTTCATGCTGTCTGCAGCGTTGGCGAGACAAGGAAACCAAGGCGCTAATGGCTTTGGGCAACAGGCCTTCCAACAGCAGCTTCATGGTAGAGACAGTTACATCACAGGATAAAATTAGGCTCTGGCCTTGAAACTTATCTGTGGCAGAGCAGGAGCTGTAGCCTTGCAGCCATCCGCATCTCATGTAATTCTCCAGAAATTACGTGCTTTGAAAATCCCCTGCCTTTCATTCTGACAAGCTGAAATCTTTTCTTATGGCACAAAGTGCTTTCTCTTCTGGACTTTGTCTTCTTCTCTCTCTCTCCACCATGCGTTATGTTTAGAACATTTTTTCCTAGCTCATCCTCACCCTAAAATATCCTTTTTATCATGCATACAACAGCATGAAACAGAGGGATGCGCAGATTGTCGGCTCTTCTCAGGAGTTACTGCAGCCTGTGTGTTTATCTCCCAATCTCAGCTCCCCCCGGCAGTCCATTCATGGGCAGAAAAACAACACAACAGCAAGCACGGATTGTAAATAATATTGCCTCTCCACAAAGCCTACGTGCTTAAAAAGCAAGCAACCAAAAGAAGTGCACGCAATGAAAGCCTGTCTCTGCCTTTGTCCTCTGAATGCAGGCTTGCTGCTCTTGGTGTGAGAGTATAAATGAGCAAACTGTAATATAATCAGAAAGCTGAGAGATAATGAATGTTTTGGTACCTCTCTGTAGTGACAATGTCAACTGGCCCTCCGTTAATAATAGGTGTGTTTTCAGTGCAGAGCAGGTGTAATAAATCCATATTAAGGCTGGGGAGATATCACTGATTTCCACTTCAATAGAAGCAGATAGCAAAGTCAGGTCTTTTGTGAAGCGTAATCGATGACAAACCAACCAATAACGCATGTATACAGAAGTGCTGGAAATTCCTGCAGCACCTGTGGGCGCCACAGGCTGCGAATGGGCCTCCTTCAGTCCAACAGGAGTTGCTACCAAGGGTAATCCATTACCACATCTGGTAAATTGTACGCAGATTCTAATGCTCACAAAGCAATCGTACCTGGTTAATCTGTGCAGGAGCTGCGCTTTTTAATTGGTTTTTGCACAGTTCCTTGCTCTGAAAAATTGTTTATTGGCAATTATAATAAATTTAAAAAAAAAAATTCCAAATCGGAACTTTTTAAAAAAGTAGTCAGAGCATTTTTCAACACATTTCCCTGATGATTTTATTGAGATGGTTACTGAAATAGCTTAGGCCTATGGTTTGGTAGATATATTAATCTATGCAAAAATGCATTAAAAACAAGGCAGATTTATTTCAAATCCTGAGAGCTAAAAGTCATTTTTTTTCTGAAAAAGGAAAATTTTAAAGCTCAAGGTGATAATAAGGAAGTCTGCTTACTTTAAAAGGAATAATTTAGTGCTGGCTGAAACCTTGATTGTTTTTCCCTTTGGAGCAACATGGTAAGCATTGGGTCCACTGACTGCAATGCTCACTGTAAAACAATGTGAATAAACCAGTGCTGCAGACTCAGAGTGTGAATCCATTTCTCCTTTCCTCCCTCACTGAATATCAGATTGTTAACGAGCGTTCATAGTAATACAGGCTGCTTACACCCTTGTCAGAGATGGTAACTTTGTCTTACTCACAAACATCCCAGATAAGGGTGGGTAAGGGCAAAGCAGAGACTGGGATGAGGCAGGGAAATGTTTGCTCTTGCAGTGGCAGGATTAAAAGAATCTCCCCATCCATAATGCATAACGAGGGACCAGGAAAGCGCAGTGCCCTCCTGAGACAGCCCAGGAGCCCTTTAATAATGGAACATTCACCTCTGGCAACCGCGGGCCTTTGGAATTGCTGGGTCTTGGAAGAGCTAATTTCTAGTTAGATTGAAAAGGTCTGACTTATACCACATAAACCTCAGGTAGGACTGAAATTGTGTCTGCTCCCACGGATATCTGTGCTGTGCTGGGGCTGTGCTTAGTTGTGCCTTGGGTGTTGCTTGTTAGGCACAGGAGAGACTTTCAGAAGTTCATCGGAGGATAGATTTACACTCCCGCTTTCTCTCTCCTGGTCTCATGATCTCATCTGTTCTCCTTTCTTTCATTAGCGCTTTATACCGTTTGACGCTTCATCAGCGTGATGGTCTGTTTACTGTATGCAAATAATTCCTGAATTATGCATGAATAATTACAAATTTGTGTATCGGTTTCCTGAACTGGCTCAGTGCCACGTCAAATTAGCTTCACTCAAATGTGAGCACAAAAACACGTCAGCACAGTCAAATTAAAATTGAAGGAAGAACTCACCTTGAAGCGAGCGCAAACTATTCAGCGCTGTTGGAAAGGAACAAAGTACAGCTGGAGCCTGGCAGGTTCTGCTGTGATCTGAGGGCTTGGAGAAGGCAATCGTGTGGTGGAATGTGGTCTTCTGCATTGGAGCGCCTCTTCCAGGTGTCGTCCTCCTGCCATGGCTCATCCAGCCTTGCTGGCAGCCTGTGGGATCCTGACACAACTGGCTAATTGTAAATCAATTGATGAAATTGTAATGAGGTATAGGTATTTAATGTCTCTGCCATGATGATTTCCTGCAAAGCCTACTTCCACGCACCAGCCTGCCTCTGAGCAGATGATATGACCTGCTCGTTATCCTATGAAACTGTGCTCTGAAAAACCCTTCAGCAGATCCATCTTCTGCTGCACATCTAAGGGAGGTGGAGAAGACAGCAGTCCTTTCAGTGGAAAGAGGGCAAGAACCAAAGTGTTTTATTCCTTTCTAATATTCCTGCCAAGAAAGCCTGAACTGTGTTTCAAGAAGGGCCAAAGGCAGACATGGCATCTTTCTAGCTTAGCTACAGAGAAACCATTGAAAAGGCCATTCTCAAATGGCATAAGTGCTCATTCTTAAAATCTTAACCAGTGGACATATTGGTCTCCCAGTCAGGCTGTCATTCATCAGAGTTTACTGTAGTCACTTTTCTCCGTGTAAAAAGAAAAACAAGAAATCATGGTAGTTTTCCCATTTTGTTAGTGCAAATCTGGTTTCTTAGCAAATGGAGACATTTTCTTTGCCGTGGTTTCATATGGCCGTGAACTCAGTGACATCTATACAAAGGTAAGCTAGTGCTCCATGCTCCGTCCAGCACTCAACACAGATGACTACATGAATCTGAGCATATCTTCTGCTGTGGCCAAAGTTGAAGGAGAATTTCACGACAAATTCTGAAGAACCAGAACAGGTAAGGCTGCTTTATGACTTTCAACTTGTTCAGTAGCATGTCTCCTTCAAATTCAAAGGGTAATTCCACAGTGCTTCCTCTTGTCTCCCTCCTATTTCAGCTGTGCTCCTGCCCTTGATTAAGGACAGGAACTATCTTTTATCTGTGGGCTCACAGATCATCTTGCATAAACAAGCTGTGAATGATACTGGGCTGCTCCAGTCTCTTTAAAAAGTTGTACTTCAGCTGCCTCATGCTGCAGTGAGTGCTGGAGTCCACAGTCAGAGGACTGTGGGCACCCATGTGGTTCTGGCTCACCCACTCCCCTGGTCACCTCCATCCTCATTCTGATTTCCCTCTGCCATGTGCTCTGGCTGTGTTGGGCCCAATGCTATCTTGAGTCTTGATGTTTGTGATGGTTTCATTAACAGAAATTCAAAACGACCCTCTCAGTTTGCAAATGTGATCTCCTGGCTGGGGATGTGAGCTGGCAAAACACAAACATTTTGGCTCCAACCCACAGAGCCTGGCTGGATCTGAGAGGGAGAGAGCGGGGAAAGGAGGAGGAATTTCTAGGTCTCATCATCTCAGGATGCAGGAGGTGGGCAGGCTGTGAGGCAGCTCCTCCACCAGTGCCAATGGGCACAGCATGCTGGAGTGCTGTGTGTGCACCCACTGACAACCTCTTCTGAGCCAAATGGGTGTTTAATTGGCATGGAAATGAGCCAGCAACATCCTACATCTTCTTTTCACTTCTTGGAATCTCACAGAGAGGGAGAGTGGGGATTTGAGCTTTGCAGAGATCTGAGATGCTTTTTCCCCGAACACAAATCAAATATTCAGCCTACTTTGCTTACGCTCTGTCTTTTTATATTTTCTCTGTTTTTCATCTGCTTTCCATGTTTTTCTTATCATGACAATGGCACTAAAAGATAAAAACAGCAGCCAGCAATGCTATTCTAATAAAGCTGAAGTTAAAATAGCTAAGAGAATGCAAATTAAATACCATAATCATTTAGAAGCTGTAGTTTCTATTAAATATAAGTACTTCCAATCCCAGCCTTAGAACGTAGGTGGATTCTATTAAATTTAATAATTTTTCTAGTGGATTGAAGGGCAAAGGTGTTTCACAAACGCACAGCTGGCAAATGAAGATGGTCTCTTTTAAAAACTATACAGAAAGGTGCAGTTGTTTAATATATGGATGATAAAGATACTGTTATTGACTCAAACTCTCTTTTCTCTTTTCAGTCTGCTTTCTTCTGAAGCTGTTCTCCAAGAGCTCCCAAAATGAATCCTTCAGAAATATTAATTATATATTCATAAATATAAACATCAGTAAAGTTTGATCCATAGTGCATAGGAATGAACTTTCTTTTTGGCTTCAGTTAGAGCTGGACTGCGAACTCAAGAGCTGAGATTTTGAGCTCTGTAGGGATTCAGTGCTGAAATTCAGCTCTCTTGGCTCTTCACGAATCATGAACACCAGCCCAGGGAGTCTTGGGGTCACCGTCCATGGAGGTGCACCAGAACTGTGGGGATGTGGCACTGAGGGACGTGGGGGTGGGCATGGTGGGGTAGGTTGGGGTTGGACTTGTGGATCTTAGTGGTCTTTTCCAGCCTCCACGATTCTATCATTCTAAGAAGTAAATTAGGGGTGATGAGGAGGAAAAAAAAAGAAAAAATAACGATTCTCCCAAACTTCTGCTCCACAGCCCAGAAGCACCCAGAATGCTGAAAATTCTGGGAGTCTTTCTCGTGTGGTGTCTTTTGGGCCACAGAGAGTTCAAGACATGAGCCAGTTGTCTGCCTAGAGATACTCTGAGTCTGGGATGGTCTCAGGTCAGGACTCACTTCTATTAGGCGTGTTGAATTAGCTTTTCTAAATCTCTTTATTGCCATGTGGAGAAATCACCTCCCTGTGTGCTTTCTTGCCATGTTTGCTTGCATTACAGCAGCTTTGCTGAAGTTGAGAAAGTCGAGCCTGAGATAAACATGGCCATGTGAGAAGAAAATTAGCTCCCAGATTGTTTCATTCCATGTAAGCAAAACATTGAAAAGGCCTGAGGATATTTTTTCACTGCTTCATGGTGAAAATAGAGCGAAGAAACAGATTCTAGGAACGGTCGGTGCTAAACTTCATCATCTGTATGTGAAACTTGGAAAGGAGCTATTAGTAGATCTTTCAAGGTTAATGTGACTGATCTTATTTTGTTGATTGAATAAATGATTATTTCCAGAGGGATTAATTATAATCCAGAAGTTAACACTTCATTTCGTCTTTGATGCTGTTTGTACAAATCTTTCATACAACCTTCCAGGCAAACAGCCCTGCTGGCTCAGCGTTTTGTGTTGGAGGATTTGTTGCAAATCAAACAATTGTTGTGCATCTCCTCGTTAGAGCTGAAGGGCACTATTCTGATAAAACACGTCCTCCTTTGATAAGCGCTAATTTACTGAAAATGGGATGTTTCACAGAACTTCTGCCAAGACGTGTCAGCCTTGCTTGTTGCTTTGCCAGTTGGATGGAAGTGAGTCCTGGGTTTCCGCACCCACTTACCTCCAAGCATCCTGCTTTCCCACATCTCCTTTTAACCGTCAGTGCAGTGGGACCCAGCTGCTCTTCGGGGCTGCTGAGGGCTGGCTGGAGACTCAAGAAATGGGTTTGGGGAAAGAGAAGAGCTCTGAGCTGGTTTGCTTTCAAATATAGTTCCTGTAAGCCACGGCTTCCAGGGTTTGGGTACAGCAATGATTTCAGTGTTCTGGATGAAGATTAAATGAGCCGAGACCCTGGAAACTGCACTCCCTAGACTGGCACACCTAATATTTCATAAGATGCAAAGTTTTCCCTGGATCTATTTGCTAATTTGTGTGCATAAGTAAGAAATTGTGTTTAATCTGTTGTGTCTGTCAAGACGTAGTCCTAATGGGGAAGAACCCTGCTGAAGGAAAGTGAGTCATCCCCAACTGCTGTAATTTCCTTTTCTTTTATATTTTTATACCCACTCTTCTCTTTCCTGTTCTGGGATACCTACCTGAAAAAAATCTGTACATCTGCAATGAAGAGGGGAGAAATGTGGAAGCCATCTATGCTCGGTTCTACATTTAGTGCTCTGTTCTGTGGGATTTCCCACAGTTAGCTTCCTTCAGCTGTCACCCAACCGGCATAAAGCTCTCCCATCATCACTGCACCTTAATGGGCTTTTTTTTGTGTGGTACAAAATCAGACCTGCAGCTGCACGTATAGATCCACTTCTGTTGTGCACTGGTTTCTATTGCACAGCTTTGAATTCACACGCGGAGAAATTGGCACTGCAGATCACTTCTGTTGCTGAATGTATGCAGTATGCCATCAGCCTGCATTTCACCTTTCTTATCACATTTATGGGCAGTTTTGTTCAAATGTGTGTTCCCCATCACTCACCTGAGAGGTGATTTTCAAAGCCTGGTGTTTTAAAATCAACATTCTTAGCATTTTGCTGTCAGTTTTCCAAAAGATGGCAGTTCTAGGAAAATGGAAGGAACCAGCCAATTGTTTAAAAATTCTTCCTAGGAGATGATCAATCTTTCTCAAATAGAATTGTGACCACCAGCGTACTTAAATTACTATTGATTTCTTGGAGAAAAACATACATTTTTATTAGTTTTTCTTCTATTTGGCCTTTGCTCTCAGATCCCTCAATAACAAAACTGGTTATACAAAAAATTTATGATCATATAATAAATAGTCTTCACAATTTAATTAAAAAGTCGAGTAGAAGAGCTGTTTATCAAGCCAAATGAAGAAAAAGCCTGCCATTTTTATGTGATAAATCAGAATATAGACTGTCAGTTTAATCTTCTCTGCTCTCAGCTGATGCAGCGTGGCGTGACCTTGTGTTGTTACATGCACGTAAGCATTTTCTGAAATACTTCAGCGCTAAAACCCAGTGCTGCAATTCTGCAGATTGCACTTGTGTTCCTGCCTGCCCTCACCAGTGCATTAGGTCTAATTTTCCCTAGGCTGAAGCACGTGTGGCAGCAGGTAATGTTGACCATGATGGCGTGTGGTTGCGTATCCCTAAACCAACCACGCTTTGAACACCCATCAGCTCTTGCCACAAGACGCTGACATTTTCTGGATGTGAACATGTCGCTCGGTCATATGGAAAGTCATCAGGACCTATTGGCATGTTGACCTTTTACTGCTGTAAAGACTCGTAATTTAATGCTTTCTATCATTTATTCTGGGTAAGTCGATGGCTGCATTCACCTGTTGTCTACTGAAAGGTCAGCAGTGGCTGCCTACCTGGGAGAGGCTGTGCGTGGTGAGGAGAGCTGGTGCTCAGCTCCTTGGTGTTCCTCCAGGATGCTATTTATCATGCAGGGTCATAAAATTGCCTTCTTGCACAGGGCTTCAGCTCTGGGAAATGGCTCTGCTTTTCTATATTGTTCATGGCATTGTAACTGTGCTACCTCAGTGGCGTGAAAACTGGGAGATTTCTCATCACCATTCTCCACTGTGTTGTGGTGTATCATGGCTCTCACCACTTCACTGCGATCTCATCATCACCAATGGTGAAAATTCAGACACATTTTTTCTATATGTATTCATCCATGCGTTTTCAGAAGTTGTTTCTTACGCAGTAGCACTAACCATTCATCATCAAATAATTTAAAAGAATTATGAAACTAGCTTTGAAGAGAACAGAAAAAAATAAAAATCAGCTGTCAAAGCTAGAGTTAAGTCAGAGAGAGCTTGGATATCACCTAGCTAAAAGTCTAAGCCAGTCGTTCCTGTTGTCAGCTCATTGATCCTCAGGTTTGATTAAATTTTCTGCATTGTGGAGAACAAAATACCTGTGGGCACAAATCCTTTGCAAAGATTTAATGGATCTACCCTGAGTGCTGCGTTAGTCACTGAATTAAGTGGAGATAAAAAAAAAATTCTACTCTCATGGTAATACTCATCATTATGTCTACACAATCAGTTTGCTGCATGTACATTTGATCTTTAGCAGGGGCCTACTTAGTGTTTCAGCCTATAGTTTGTTTATTGGTGGCAAAATACAAAGACAAAAATGAAATATCAAATATATGACGCACGCCTTGCACCTCTTGCGGATGTGTCCTGTTTGAGTGCGTGTATTAACATAACAAACGAGGATCTTTGAATAGTTTTGGCTCTTGTTAGCAATATAGCAAGGTATGTTTGGATACTTACGGCAAATCTGATCCTTCTTTCATCTTTTCCAGCCATGGCAGAGCACTTGCATGGGAGCCTTGAATATATCAGTAAATGAATGCTGGAATGACCTCAAAGCAAACTAGGATTTACAAAACATGAAGTTTTGTGTTTGAATCTCAAGCACAGTAATGAAAGGATCCTGCAATGTGCTATCTGAAAAGTGGGTGTAGTGATTTTGATTCTGATCCCTGGCTCCAATTAGCACTGCTCCATCTCAAAGCCTCCCAAGATTCACAGTGTGGTCGTTAAGGAGCTTGATTAAAACGAATCCAAACTCTTACCTCCACTAACTGTTGTTCAGTTTGAGTGAACACATAATTTCTTCTAATAAAACAAAATCAAAGGATTCTTCTGTGACAGGAACTTATTTTAAAAAAAGGCTGATTTCTCCCCCCCTCCCCTCTCTCTGATTGCACTTATAAGAACCCAACATGCACAGAGCGTGGCTGAAACCAGGGACTCCTCCACCTATTTCCACTGTAATGAACAGAGTAATTCTCTGATTTCTGATATTGCTGAGACCCCTCAGCCATGGGACGTTTGAGGAAAGAATCTGAGGGTACTTTTGATATGAAGAAGGTGGTGCAAATAGGGCTGAGTCTCCAAAGCATCCTTACCAGAAGACCTTCCAAGCCCTGGATGCCTCACTGTGATTCTACTCACTCCTGACTCCTTTTTCCTCTCACAAAGGTAAGCTTAATTTTCTCTCTCCACATACTCACTTTATCTATTGATGTTTTGTGAATTTCTAAGTGCTCAGGAAAAAAAAAGTAGGGAAAAAAGAAAAAAAGGAAAGAAAACAAAAGCAAACAATCAGCATTGTGCTGTGGGCAGGTGGATATAATGGTCAATCAGCATAAGGGGGTGAGTGCAGACATCGGTCCCAGGTGTGAGAGCACGACATGCCCTCAGCTGTGAGATGCAGAGTGCAGAGCTGAGTGTGCTGTTGAGATGCACGGGTTTTGCTGGTTTCCTGCTTCTGTCTGCTCTTGCTGCGTGCCTGAAAATGGAATTTCTTGCTCTTTCAGCCTGCTGAATACAGGTATTCATAACAGCGTCACGGGGGGATTTTGTAGTGCCTCTAAGAGAAATACCTGCTGTGCCCTGCTGTTGTGCTGTACATGTATTAATGTAGTTTTAGGCTGCCCTGGATTTTATACTGGGAGAGAAATAAATTGCCTAAATGAGAACATAAAGTGTGGTATGAGCTAATTGTATGGGCTGGGCCGGGCCAAAGAAACCTGTGCTGGTCCTCTTGGGAGTGATGCGACAAATTGTAAATTGGGTGTGAAAGGGTATGAGATGCTGCCTAGCACCTGCCAGGCTGATCACTGGAAAATGTGTAGGTAACGCACCGAACGTGTGAAGAATTGAAATTCAGTTCAAGCAAGGCCAAGCATGTGTTTGTTCAGCAGATGATTTAGTCTTTAATCACGGTTACATCTTTTGGTTGGATAATTCTTCTACCAGATGATAATTCAAATTGCGTCGAAGAGCAACATACTAAAAGAGTTTCCAGTAAGAAGCAGCAAAAGGGAGGGGTTTGAATTCCTTTTTGTTCATTTCTGGTACTTCACTGTGTCAGTTTTTACATTTTCTAATTAATTTGGCTGCACTGCAAGCATTCTTCCCTGCAAATGCTGACTCCAGATACACACTGCCTGCCTCTGACAGCGTGCCTTGGGAAGTTGGGGCTCATTAGCCAAGGTTGAGCCTCTGTGCAGGGTCAGGAGATGGCTCCCCTTCCAGCTGTGCTGTGGGAATTGGGGCAGATCACCTAGGGAGGATATACCCGAGTTATTCTCTTGTGCAGCTTTACTGTTCAGTGTCTGCATTCCTCAGGTGAAATAAGGTTTACCAAGTCCTTCGTGTCGCCAGAGAAACATCCAGTTTTAGACACAGCCCTTGAATGTGATTCATCTAATTTCATTTGTTTAACTTTATTAATTTGCAACCCGGCAAACCTGGAAACAGCAAAAGGATCCACGGTTGTCTCACAATTGACTCGTTGCCACCTTCTTGCTGGGCTGCAAGCCTGGGTGCTGTTGGAGGGAACTGGGAGTGCTGAAGGTCTGAGAGGAGAAACTGATGTTGGAGACACTGGCAAATAGGAAAGAAATGGGAAACAAATATGGAAAAGGTGATATATTTGTTGTTGTTGTCATTTATTTTGTTGGTTGTTTGCTTGCTTCTTATTTCTGAACTCTAAACTCACTTCAGAAGCTAGACACTATTTGCTTTGCTTTGGAAACTAGCACATATTGGGATTTGTGTTATAGATGCCAAAAATGGTGTTTTTTCCAGGCAAGAGATTGCAGGGGTCCCACAGTCCCCAGCTGAATCTCTGTCCCCAAAGAGACCAAATAAGAGAGGGAAGGTTGGACTGAACTGGGTGATTCTGTGCCGTGCTGGTGAAGGGCCAGTGGTCTGTGATGTGTGCTTATGTGTGGCATTGATCTCAGTCCCCATGGGTTCTGCCTTCTTTGAGTGCAGCTTTGGAGCCTGGTGCACAGGGCTGTTCCATGGCACTCTACCCATGGCACAGCCCATTCTGCAGGATGGAAATGAGCCTCATGTTGAACTTGGAATTGGGTCCTGCTGCCAAAGATGCCAATGGCAAGGTGCCGACTGACTTCAGGACTAGGCAGACTGAGCCAAAACTTGCTGCTGTTATGTCTAATTTGCATGGAAATTAATTACCTATGCCTTCAGGTTCATTTATCTTTATGGAGATGGGCATTAAGTCTGGTCGCCATCAGTATCTAAGGGTTTTTTTGGGCTGTTTTGGAAATGCTCTGTGGCAAGACACATTTTAAGCAGTTATCATTATGTTGGATTTTTTTTATTTTTACTCTTCTCTGCAACGAGTGTCTCAGTTGAGATAAGTTGTGTATTTCTCCCTTCTCTGTTAATCAAGCTGTATGGAAACTGACCAAGAACAAAGAAGAGAAGTAGAAAGTCTACTTGGACTGGCAGTACATCTACTAGATCTGAAATTCGTAACTGGTTGCCTGAATACTGCTCGAAATGGGCTTTCCAATGGAAATGTTCTGTATGAGCATGCAATTCAGAGAGACCTAGTCCAGTGCTGAATTTGGCCCTGCTTTGAGCTGAGCAGAGGTTGAGTTATGAGACTCCAGAAGTGCTTTCCGCTCTTTATTATTCTTTATTGACTCTATATTATTCTACCCTACAGTGGTACATTTTTCCTAACTTTTTATCCACACTCAAATCCACTAATAAGGCGAGAAAAGGAAGGAAGAAGGAAGGAAGGAAGAAAGGAAGGAAGAAAGGAAGGAACAAAGAAAGAAAGAGCTTGTGACAAATCATGAACCTGGTAATGAATGCAAGATTACTAATTGCCCATGGCTGTGGAAGCTCAATTCAAGCTGTCAGCTGTTGTCATTCTGCAATGGAAATTTTCCTGATCTGGCTAATAAAATGTAAAGTTCAATGTGTGCCTTTAAGAAAGGGGAACCTTAAAGTGGGGAAAAGTGATACCAACTATCCTGGCATCATTACAGGCTGCTATGAGATGTCTGTGGAACTTGAGGAGGCAGCAGGGCAATAATTAAGCTGAGACAGCTTCCCTGTAAACAGCATCTCTGAAAGCAGCCGAGAGCTAGGGGGTATTTTATGTCTTTTTGTATTGCAGCTGAAAATGCAGTTGTTGTTTCTTTTTTTTTCCTCCTGTTATCTTTGCTTTCCCTCCCCCCACCTATTGCTTCACTTGTTTCATGGATTTAATGATTATTATTTACCATTAAGAATCAAATGAGGTTTGCCTGAAAGATGATGAAAATGAAGTATTCTGTGCTACACAATTGGATCAGCCATCTATTTTCAGGCTCTTTGCTGTCAAGATCTCTTAAGGGCAGTGAGGTTTTGCTTGCCCTTCTTTATTTGGTGAAGAAACAGCAGTAAGAAGGCAGATAAGAAAAAATAGTAGCAAATGGAAAATACACAAAGAAAGCCAGGTGAGGGTAGTAAAAAAAGGTAGGGAAGCAGCTTCACTGCTTATGGAAGAAAATATCTGAGGTGTAAGGTGCAGTGTTCCCTGGGTTGCTGTTAGACAGGGACTATGGCAGAGGCTGGTGTTTAGCTCTGTTTGCAAAAGGAGTGCTCGAGAGATGAGGAGCCCACAAGGTGAAAGAGGCGCATCAAAAATTCAGGAGGAAATAGCAATCAAAAGGTTGAGGTGAAATAGATGCTGTTTTTTTCATGGCAAAGGTTGGCGGCCAAGACTTGGCATTCCTGCCCTGGGTGCCAGGCTGTTCAACACCTGTTTTAATAATCTGGCGGGGGAATAACATAACCATCCTGTACACAACACAGAATCAGGAAGGACTGCGGGGATCTTCAGGTTTTAAATGAGTGAAAGCATTGGGCAGTGTTAGGGGGAATGCTCTTAAACCTGTTCTGGATTACCCTAGGCTGTGCTTAGCTCTGATTGCTCTTTTTTTCCCTTCTTTGTGGCACTTTCTAGCTTCTTTCTATGTTAAGGTTTTAAAAATGTATATCAGTTTCTTTCCTAAACACAGGAATTCTAAGAGCAGAATTTTAGCTATTAGGCTAAAGCAGCCTAAATAGATGATGGCTGCTACATCAGGCAGCAAGTGTGCACCCATCCATGCGTCCCCGAGAGGCAAAATTACTTCTGTTTCACATGATGACTGAGTTGATTAAAATATTTAGTAGGCTTTTTTTTTTTCTGGTCACGCTTTGTCATGAATATTTACATTCTCTCCTAGTAAGAAGGCAGCACAGATTTCCTTCTTGGCGCAAAGTCTAAAAATGGCCCCGTTCATCTCAGTGTGTGTTTGATGTGCACGTGGGTGGAGGTTCACGCAGAGCCCGTCCAGTGGTTCAATGTTGGAACCCATCTGTGTCTCTCGGTAATCAGTCCTCTTAATTTCGTGGCACGCTTGGAAGTAGTATGCTGCACATTGCCACTGTTGTGTGGGTAGGGGTGCTGGAACTGCAGGACAGCACAGGAGGGGACAGGAGTGTGCCAAGAGTCCTCTGTGGGCACGCTATGGGTGGCCCAAACTGTAACTCCACTGCAGGAATCTCACCTTTGTTTCGTTAGGGAGGATGCTTTGGCTGGGTGACCCAAACCGTATGCTTGGTTGGCCCTTTTGTGTGTGCCTGAGACAAAGAGTCATGGAATCCTTAGGGTTGGAAAAAACCCCTAAGATCTAAGGGGAAGTGCAGGAGAACCATTTGTGGCTTAAACTGTGATTAAATTTACCTGGTCAAAAACTCCTTGGAGACAGTATTGCCTTTTAACCTGGGCAGAGCTACAGCTAAACTGCCTTAACGTTCCTACAGGTTCATAACACCTGAATGATCGCAGTATTAGAACACTATAAAGAGTTCCATAAGTCAGTGTCACCTCATTACTGTTCAAATGAATGTAATGCTAACAGTGACAACTGCAGAGCTCTGGTTGCTGATGGTACAAATTACATTCAACAGAGGCTTCGTGCTTCAGAAAACAAGGAGAAACCAAAAGATGGTTTAATGTATTTAGATGTTTGGAGTAGTTTATAAGGTAAATGGTATTTTATGCTCATTAATCAAGGGTTAGGGGAAAAACTCAACAGCTCAACATTGATTAAACCTCTCCTTGCTGGTAAAACTAAAATCCTTTTTCACTTTGAAGCCCTCTGTAAAAAGATAATGTGTTTTAGATTGTATTAACACAGAGATTCATGTTTGTGTTTGCTGGGTAATATTTTTGCTCTCGAAAGAGCAAGAAGGAAAGGGCAGCCTTTAGCTAAAGCCAACAGCTGGATGAAATATGCCGTGTGAAAAATCATTTCTCAAAGGGACACGCTGGAGGTCAGTGCCCTCCATTGGTGGCAGTGGGGACACTGGGGGGCAGAGGGGCTGTGGCAGAGGCAGGAACAGATCCATTCCCACACCAGAGCACATTCGAGAGCTGAGAATTCAGCTTTGTCTATGCTGAAAGGTTTGGCAACCATAGCAAAACACAACTGCAGCATCAAAGCTGGTTGAGCTCAATTGGCAAATGTAGTTATGCTGGCACTCTGTATCTTTGCCGTGTATTTGGCCAGCTGAAGAGGTGTATTCTTTCAAAAAATTGCAGCACTGGTAGAGCTTGGTAGAGCTTAGTGCAAAGCTGGCATGAAGAGTCAATGCCTCTGACCCACCAAGCACTCAGGGAAGGGCTGAAGCCAACACCTCATCGTTCCTGGACTCGCTGATGGATGTAATGAGGGCACTAAGCAGAAGCAAAGCCCCTCAAACTCTCTACTGAAGCACCCCGTGATCCCACAGACATGTGGAAAAAGAAATACTGTCCTAACTCTGATTTCCAATGTGGTTTTAGGGGTGTATCTGCTAAATGCAGGAGTCAGGTCTGCACAACCTTACAATACACCACCATGGGGCAGAGCCCGGTGGTGGCTGCAGCCTGGGCCAGTGCTTCCATCAGCTCCACTAACCACCACACAACCCCTGCTATTGCTGGATGGATCAGAGAGCCTTTGATCCCCAGAGCCATGCATTTCAAGGAGAAAAAGCCTCATAATCAGGCTTTTTTTTTTCCCCAGCTTTTCTGCTGGGTGCAATCTCCAAATACCTTCAGAATGGGAAATTCCAAACTGCTCTTCATTGTTGGGTCTTGTGAGTCTGGTGGTTTTGTCTGATGCTCTCTGAGCTATTAGCCTTGAAAACGTGGGCACTTGAGGCAGTGATTTAAGCAGTTTTAGTGCTTTTCTGGGATCTTATAAATTTTTGCTGCAAATGTGTTGTTACAAAACTGTATTTATGCTGCTATTGGCGGAGCTCTCATCCAGAATAGCACAGATCAGAGTTGCACCTGGTGCATTGGGGTTTATTTTCACAGCTCTTTATGTCGGTTTTTAGAAGCCAGGCTTCTTGGCAGGGGAAGGGAGGATGAGTCTTTTTTAACTTGCTGAAATTAGCAGCAGCCAGAAACTACCAAGTGATGAAGGCATAGTGGCAATTTTTCATTCCTGCCCTGCTCCTTCCAGGATGGATGCGGTGATCTAAGATCTCTTTGCTTGACAAATCTCTCTCCAGAAACTGCAGTGCTGGCTGCTGCTGTGTGGGTCTGTGGGGCCCCATGGAGGAGCTTGCAGGGCTCCACATTCCTCCTCCATGCTCCTGCCTTGTCTCATGAATCCCGTACCAAATTCTTCCTGCAGTTTTCATCTTTTTGCTCTACTTTTCCTTGCCTTTCAACATGCGTACAGGTATTCATTTAAAATAACATGAGAGGATGAGAAAGCTGAATGTATATATGTGTTTCCTCCTAGTGCCTGAAGGCTTGTGTCATCTGAAATCCAGCTTATTTGTTGCACTCAGTTTTCCACAAACAAGCTGCTCATTGTGATGGTGGGCTGATGGCTGGACAAGATGATCTCAGTGGTTTTTCCAACCTCAGTTATTCTAAGATTCTGTGCTGGACCGTCAGCCAGCTGCATGTTGCAAAAGGAGGAGAGGGGTGGAAATGGGGAGCAGATCGTTCACCTCCAAGCAGGAAAGTGCTGCTATGGAGCAGAAATGGAGCTGTATCACCTTGTGCAGTTCTTGTGTCTGAGCGGAGTGCTTTGGAGAGGACCTGGGGGCTGTGCAGCCCAGCTGTTCCCAAGGGTGTCTGAGCAATTAGTGATTGGAAATGATCCTCGGTGCAAAAAAGAGTAAGACACTCTGGCCTGCACTGCCAGTGCGTTGGCTGTGATGGTTTTATTTCTATAAAAAAATAGAAAGGGGAATGCTGGGGAAAGAAAAGCAGGAGAATGTGGTAATGAAGAAAAAAGGGAGGAAATAAAAGCAAATATCAGCATTCTTCCTGAGAGAGGATGAACGTGCAGTGGGGTTTGTTGGATGAGATGCCTCCTTCATGGTGTAGCCCCTGCTCTCCTCACCCCTCTTAGCAAGCAGAAGATTTTTGCCCAGTTCTCATTGTGCCCCTCCCATCAGCAGCATTTGTCCAGGCAGAAACTGCCTTGCCCAGAATTACATCCCTTTTCTCAAATTGCCTCAGCTGCTGATTGCTTAAAAAGAAATCAAATGGCTGCCATGTCCAGCTCTTAAATGTGTGCTGCTCAGAGAGCGACTCAAGGGCTCTCTAGAGAAGTAGCAAGTCAAAGTCTCTTCTGTTTCTCAGTCCCTAATCTGCTCTGAAGGAGGAAGGCAAGTTAGCAGGGATGGCAGGATCCTCATTTCCCTCCGAGCTGAGCTGAGCAGCAGGCAGGCTGGCTGTGCTGTGCAGGTTGTTCGTCCTCCTCCTGTGCCTTGGCTTTATTTTTGCTTTAAAAAAAAACCATGCTCAGAGCCAAAGTGGGAAAGGAAGTTATGTGCAGGCTCTGTGGGGAGAGATGTGGGCCAGGGTAAGGTCTGTGAGCTGGAAAGTGTCTTGTAGAGTCACAGCTTGAGAAGGGGTGGGAGGGAACAAACGCTTTTAGGGTGGGAATGAGGTTATTCTTTCCTGCCTTCGGCTTACCAGAGGGATGCTGGGGGTTGAGAGCTACTGAAAAGCAAAGAGTTTTTCTGGCAGAGGGATGTGAGCCTCCTGGCTACACCCTGCTGCAGCGAGGATTTGGCACCCAAACAAAGTGTTTCTGTGCCACGGCGCTCTCTCCCAACGGTCTGTTTGAGGGGAGAAAAATAAAGAGAAGGAGAAGAAAAACAGCCAGCAGAAATCCCTTAGAAAGAGCAGCTCTTGGTTAACGCTGTGCTGTAAGCTTTGAAAATCAATGTTGACAATTGCAAGGTGCTGCACGAGGAGAGGAATGATTTGCATTGCAGACACAGAGCCCCACATTATTTGCGGACACCTGAGCCGTGCAGCAGCTGGGAGAAAACCGTGACTTTAAGGGCAGAAGTAGAATTATTGTAGTGTGATCCAAAGGGCAGGTGATGAAAATGTCAAACGGCCTCAAAAATCTGGCAGTGACACCATTAGATAGCATGCTTAAATCTTGGGGGTACACTGGGAGAGGCCGCTGTTCTCATCGTTTGGAACACACCCTCAAAACAAGCAGTATGCTGGGGACCGAAGTCAGAACAAATCTGTGCTTCCTGAAGAATAATAAGAATGCACCTTTGTGGGACCCCTCCTCTCCCAGGAGCCCGTGGTGACACTGCATGAGGTCCAAACACAGAAATGCTTTTAGAAACCCCGTTCCCAGGGAGTGCTGAGGAAGGTGTTCAACATTATATGCTCGTGACGCAGAGCAGTGCATTGGGCAATGGGCATTTACCACTTGACTCTGCATTGGGGATCAGATGGAAGACCTACGCAGGCTCCTATGCTATGTTTTTCTCCTCTTCCTGACTATGCCTGTTAGGTGAAGATTTCTGGCTTGACCGTATGCATCTCTCTGCTTTCTCTGACTTAGTCTAGCATTCAACAATTGCTCAGGCTCATTCCTACTATCTACATGGGGATATCTGGGCTTCTTCAGACCTTAGAGATCCTTTCTCTGTGTCAACCTGGTCATGCTGTGGGAACTGTGTATAAATACTGGTTTGTGTTCAAGTACCATTAGTGGGCAGGATAGTCCCTTTGTGTCCCATTATCCTCAGTTTTGTTCTTGGAAGCTTCTCTATGAAAATCTCAGCTCTGTCTTCCCCCACAGACAGGAATCACCCCCGATTTCTGAGGTATCTCCTCTCGGTTTAGATTGAAACTGCTGTTGGGCTGTGGAAAAGTTTGGCTGTCCCCTATTAGTTTGGTTTTGTTGGGGCTGTGGGCAGCAGAGGTTTTAAAGAGCCCATTTGTCAGGTGTGTCTGCAATGATGCATGTAACTGTATTTCTTTTCTCGCCCGTGCAGAGTGAAATATAAGTTTTCAGTAAGGGGTGGAATTTGCAAATTGAATTTGTAGCTTTGGATCCACCAGATTATAGGAAAAGGAGGCAAAAATGAAATGAAAACTCGCGACTAAAACCAATGTTTGCAAACTCAGTGTTTACTAAACATTATTTTCTATTATCAGGAAGCCACACGCCGGTTTTAGTATCATCCAAATTGAATATGTAGTCTATATGTCTAAATAATGACAACTGCACCTCATTGCTCGTCTCCCAACCATTTCTAATTTCAGCTGTGAAAAAGATGCTTGCTATTCAGCACCAGGCTTTCAGAGAGCACTGATTTTTCAGTAGAACATTATGAAGTGTTGAAGACTGAGTGGGTGCCACCAGTCTAAGACTGATGCTATTTATATTCTGCATGTCTGGTACAAGTGATAAATCTGCAAAGGCAGTGAGGATCATATCCTGCAACCCATCCCAGTAAGGGTATTCCTTACCCATAAATTGAAAACTAATATTTATTTCTCTTTAATTAAATAGTCCATTAGCCAAAGACTCTTAAAATATTTAAAAAGAAGTAACGTCATCAGTGCGCCAACTGTGCAGTTACAAAAATATCTCATGCTCAGTAAGTGCCAGGTTTCCCTTCTTTGCTGAATTATGAGACCTTCAGAATGGATGATGGAACTCTGTGGGTTGAGATTGCCCATAAATGTAAAAGATCTGTCGTTTTTCTTGATTTTCATGAAAGCACTTCTTAGAATCATAGAATCTTTTGAGTTGGGACTCTTAGAGGACATCCACAGCTCCATCAGTGCTCACAGCCCCATCTCCTGACCTTGGGTGTCTCCAGGGATGGGGCATCACCACCTTTCAGGGCAACCTGTGCCAGCACTTTACCATCCTCATTGTAATAAAACCACCTTCCTTATATCCAGCCTAACTCTCCCCTCTTTCAGTTTGAAACCATTTCTCCTTGTCCTGTCCTGACAGACCTTGCTACAGAGGCCGTCCCCTTCTCTCTTACAGCCCCTTTAGAATTGAAAAACAATTGAAAGCTGCACAACCCCAGCTTTCATCCTCTCCTATTAGATTCCAGCCCTGGGATTGAGCTGGTGTCTTGATTTAACTATTTCTCTTCTTCTCGGGAGTATTAAGTATATATGTGGTATATATGTATGTATGTAGGAAGTTATTATCAAAATAAGCTGATTGTGAGAAGCAGTGCGTTTTGTGCTCCAAAATGGTTTACTCTTCATGTTGATGAATTACATATTTTTTGTTTTCTTTCTGCTGGCTTGGTCACACCCAAGCAAGAAGCTGATGGGAGCTGTTGTGGTGACTTTCCCTCTCCCAGTGAGCCCTGGGTGGGATAGGATCTTCTCCCTGCTCCCTGCAGTCCTCACAGCAAAGATGTGCTCATGCTCCCATTGATTTCCATCCAGAAGAGGCTTCACATCTCAGAGGCCCCAGGTCTTTCCCAGCATGTGCCAAAAAAGAGGAGAGAGGGAATCACAGAATCATTAAATTTGAAAAAGTCCACTAAGATCATCCAGTCCAACCCATCCCCACCATGCCCACTAATCAGGAAGGAGGAACATGGAAATAACTGGGCAGAGCAGTTTGCCTACTGCTTCCTCTCCGATCCCCTGGTGATCCAGCCTAAAAGCAGATTTTAAAGCACTTTAGGAAATAAATGTGTTATTTCCAGTAAAATAAATAGTCTGCAGTCACTCCACTCCCTGTCTGGTACCCGGAGGAGCTAAACCAGAAGCGCAGCATCTGATTGAGTGCCCGTGAGCTCTCAGCAGGTGCTTCCTCCTGCCCTGTTATTGCCTTGCATGGTGTCAGTCTGACTGAGGTAATCGAGAACTTTTGCAGCTGTTTTCTCTTACAAGAAAAATATTCCTAGTGGCATGATAAAAAAAAAAAAAAAATAGTCTTTGCGAAGATAGTCTATCAGTAGGATTAGTTTACATGTACTTCTAATGCCAAGAGTCCCAGACTGCTTAAAAATAATAAAAACGAAATGTCAAGCAAATAAAAGTTAATTAAATGCACAGTGAAGGAGGCTTAATTTTAGTCCTAAAAGGAGCCAAGGATTTTTCAGAACAGATCTACAAAGGTGGTGAAATCCCTGACTGCAAGGTGTAAAACACAGCAAGAAATGAGACAACACCTGAGGTGTATCTGTTCCCCAGGCACCAGCAGGTGAGAAGAGATTATTTACTGGGGGTTTGGGGAAATAAGAAGACAGTGAACAAACATACAGACTGTGTGCATTGTCGTATGTGATTAATATCCTTGAAAATCTTCGTATGAATGGAGCTCTGAGTTATTCCAAGCTGAATGCAACATGAGTTTTAAAGGTCAGCTCCTTCTCCTTTGGAAGTAGATGGTGGTTTGTGTTTTGCAGGAAGCTGGAGCATGTTTCAGGCTTTTCTCTGCCTGCTTGTTCCAGCATTCTGGAATTGTTGAGGCGATGAGGAGAGCTGGAAGAGCAAGTGGGACACGACAGCAAGTTGGCACCTCAGGTCATAGAGAACCTTCCTGGTCTTGGCACAGCAGGTGGGCTTTTTGTAGAAGTGCTTGTTTCTTGTTTCCCCTGTTGAGACTCTTAACAAGCATAACAAGAGTTAAACTGGGGGGGAAAAAAGCCAAATGCCCATAGAGCAGTGACTGCCAAACCAAGGGAAAGTGATGCCAAAGCAAAATTACAGCAGGTTGCAGCAGTGAGACGGTCTGCCCAAAGATCTCCAGCCAGTGCTCTGGTACTTGACGCTGCTTCACAGCCAAAGGAAAGGTGTAGGGACTCATTTGGAAACACCCAAACCCACCCTGAGGTATCCTCAGCTGTGACCATAGCACAGCTGCCAGGAAGAGAGAGAGAGAGAGAGAGAAAGGTTTTGTTTTCAGTTTTATTCATATTAAAGGGCTCCTTGCTACATTTTATGATTAATTAAAAAGAAAAGCACTTAGCAACAGAAAACATGAGGCCTGATGTATTTAATCTTGGAGTCTTGCAAGGCTTTCCTTACCTCTGACACATCCTTTGCAGTGGGATGTGTGTGCTGAGAGTGTGCTGAGTTTCATAATGGATGGGTGAACAATGTTTCAGATCCCAAGGAGTGATAGGATGCCCTGAACGTCAGGGCTTCTGTCAGGCTCTTTTCTTTATTCTTCCTCTGTATCTTGGCTATTTTTTCTTGGCACTGCCTAAGGACCATTTACACCAAGGAGCTGATATTTCTATAAACTCCTCATATTTAGTCTTTAACAATACAACAGCTTTGTTAATCACTGTAACAGATTAAATTAAATGCTCTTTCTCTGAGCTGACCTAGTTTGGAGGTTAAAATTATGCAGCCTAGATGGAACAAGAGAAATCTGAAAAAAGCTCTCCCTCATCCTAACTGTGTTATTTTGCAGTATAAAGGAAGAGGAAATCAGCATCATCAGACAGGTAGACTTGATCTTGACAGGCAACTTTGTTTGGAGATGTAACTATAGGCCTAGAATAGCAGTCCGGAAGACCCCTAAGGAAAATCAATCGTGGCTGTGCTGCAGTTGCAGGCAGTGTGGCCTCTGGAAGCACTGATTTCAGTCTGTATCACCTCACTCTCAGCTCGGAGTGGAGCAAGGGCTGGAATTACAGGCAGGCTGGGAAATGGGTTATCTTAAATGTAGGTTTGGTGCTGCTGGGCTGCTGCTACAGCCCCCAACCTGCGTGCAAGCTGTCTGCATTGAATTGTATGGATCTGCTGATACCATCAAAGGCATACAGATTGAAACTGCCTTGGGCTCCTCATCGTGGGTGTGGTGCATGGTTGCCTTTTGTATGCAGGGGAAAGAGGGAATAGATTGGTTGCCCTGTCCCAGCACTGGGTCAGGCTGCATTTGATAGTATGTAGAAAGATGTGAACTGCTCATGAAATCTCTCTTGTGTGACTAGAGCAGCTTGGCAATGGGATGATCCCATGTTGGTCTGCGGGGCTGGTAGTAGGCTCCCTATGGCATGGCTGGGAATATCCAGATAAGGCAAGTTAAACCTGATTTGTGGTCTCGTGTTCAAGGAATGGTTGTGACGATGCTTCTGCTGTTGAAATTTCTTTTTCCATCGATCTCTGTGCTGGTTCAAGAGCTGGGGTCCTCCTCTGGGATGTCTACAGCCTTGGGGCACAGGAGGAGAAATGGGGGAGAAAGAAGAGGATGATGGTGCAGTCATAGTTGTTGGGGTTTTTTTTGGTGGTTTTTTTTTCCTTCCAGTTTTTTTTTCTTTGCCAATATTTATGAAAGAGACAGATCTTGCTACTCCATAAAACTTGTAGTGCAGTACAAAGAAAACCAGCTGAAACGTTGCTGTTAGATGTACTGTGTAGTAAGTGAAAACACAAGAATGACAGAAGGGCTTGGGTTGGAAGGGACTTCAAAGCCTATCCAGTGTCACTCCTGCCATGGGGGCTGTGTGCCCCCACCAGCTCAGGCTGCCCACTGCCCCATCCATGGCCATCCACCTCTGAGGATGGGGCACCCACAGCTATGGGCAGCAGTGCCAGTGCTTAACCCACCCTCTCAGTGAAAAATTTCTCCCTGACTCCTTACCTAAATCTCCCCTCTGTTAGTTTAAAACCCTTCAGGCCCTTTGCTAGGTGGTGGCAAGCATCCAGCGAAGGCGGTGATAGATCAAAGCTTGTTTTGGTAGAGGAGCTTTGGTATTACCTGTACATCTTTATATGATCACTTTGGAGGAGAAAAAGAATAGAAAAGGGAGCACTTTGCTAGTCTTTCCTACCAGTGATCGATGTTATGGGCTCTGGGCAAGAATAAGTGAATAGAGGGAACGTGCAGTAAGGCAGAGGCAGTGCTGCAGAGAGCAGTTGTGCCCATGCTGCTCTCCTTGCCCTGACTCCTTCTGCACCCTTGACCACTCCAACAGGACAGCTTGCAAGGACCTGCAAGGAGATGCCAGTCAGCCTGAGGCGAGCAGGGGGTGGCATTGATTTATTAAATACCTTTCCTAATTGTATGTCATTAGAGAAGTTTTAACCAATCACGGCAAAGGGCATTTGTTTAGCTGTTAAAGTCATAAAAATTAAGTGGCATTTAAGTTGCAGCTCAGCTAGTTTCATTTTTATAGAGGTCTATGGACACATTTAATTTCCCCACTCAAGACCCTATGACTTGTTGTGCAAGTGTAGCACCCAGAGCCTTTCTTGTTGCTTTTATTTGGTCCTAATATCCCCAGTGACTACGCAAAGTGTTGCTTTCTGCCTGCTCCCTTCAGATTTATCAGTGCAATTTGCATATGGTTAATATTTGTACCTTGCTGACGCAAAGCTTGATTATTATTGGCCTTTATTAACTTTTTATTTTTTTTGTGAAGGTCATTACGTTGCTTTATGGAGATGCTTAAAACTTGCAGAACTCGATGTAGATGCTTTGATTACATACATAAAACTCGTAGGAGACACCATAATAAAGCTTATTGAGCAGCTAGAGAATGTCCTCCAGTTTGGAATAACTGGATGTGCTTAATGTTTCATAATGAGTGAGTCATTGGCTCTGAGGAACAATTTTCCATTAATCAGGGCACATCTCAACCACGACTTGTCCTGTGTCTGTGGGGTAGTCAAGGAGCAAATGCCATCTCCTCGTGAGCCTGGGTTTGCTGGGAGCCTTTCTCTATTGCCTTTTGCCAGCGATGACCTCTTAATTTATACACTGTAGTTCTTCCATTCTATTTCTTTTAACCTGTGCGTAGACATACAAAGCTATGAATGCTTAGTGCTGAAGAGGAAACAATTTTGTTTTACTTGCTGGCCGGATATTAAAAAGGAAGGAGAGGACCTTTTGTCTCTTTGGAGTGGCAGTACAAGTCAGAAAAACAAGAAGCAACGTGGGAAATCTTCTGCCAGATGCAGTATGTCTGTCCAAATGGGCTTTCATGTTTGGCCATGGAACTCGTGTGATCTCTTGTGGCAGCTGATGGTGTTAGAAGAGGAAGAACTGAGCTATACAAGGTTAAATAGGCTTTCAATCTTTTGTTGGTACTGAGCCCGAAAATCTCTCGGTACTGAACTCAAAGATTTCTTGAATAATCCATCATTTATTTTCTAGATTTAGAGGTTCCTACTGACTTATTTCCAGTTTACGTATTCTGTACTGTTGACAGGAATGAATGTCATGCAATTAATTGATTTATCAATCACATTTAGTAAATGGAGATTGTCTGATGTGAATTACAGAGAGAAAAATTAGGCAGATTTATGTCTTTTCTTAACTGGAGCAAATCAGTGATTGGAGCTGGCTGAACGAGCCACAAAATGAATTGCCATCATTTCTGTAGGCACAAGTGGATCCTGTTGTGTCTGGGGTCATGTTATTCAATGTCCACAAAGCAGTCAGGCATGTTGGCAAAGCTGGGACATTTCAGAACACCAGTCGGTGTGGTAATTCATGCCAGACTGCCAACATTCATTTTTTACTGGCCTTTATCCTTTCAGAGGAGGAGGAATAGCTCTGTTTTCTCCCTCTCCCTGCCAGTGCCCAGCCATTGCGGGAGAAATTGATGATGGAACCAAGGAGTTTAACTTACAGATCCTGCTCACACAGAGTGCAGCAGGGAAACTCACTGTGGCCAGGAACCCAGTGCCCATGGGGGAGCTCCTACAATGTGCTGAGGCTCTGGCAGCAGAATCAGAATCATTCAGGTGGGAAAAGACCTTTGAGATCCCCAAGTCCAACCCCAGCCCACCCCACTGTGCCCATAAACACATCACTCAGTGCCACATCTCCACAGTTCAGGAGCACCTCCAGCGATGGTGACCCACCAGTCCCTGGGCAGTGAGGGAGCTGACACGCTCTATGTGTATGATGCTGAACTGGAAACTATGAGCTCTTCCAGGATGAGGTTTGCTGGGCAAATAGAGCCTAAAAATGGGCGTCACTGGATGTAGTACAGCTGCCCTGTGCAGGGCGGAGTGTGGAATGGTGCAAACTGCCTCAGCTGAGATCAGAGAAGGAAATGGGATGTGGAACAGAAGTTTGTGCTGCTGGATTTATAGGAGATGGAAGCTGTAGGGTTCAGACTGCTGACAAATTCAGAAAATGCATTCAAATTGGCCCACGGGGTGCACACTGCCAGTTAGTTGTCAGCTCCCTGCAGCACCTGGGATAGAAGCCGAAATCACTGGAGACCCAACATTGGTCTGACTGGGGTGATGCCATCCTGACTGCAACAGGGGAAAATAAATCCATCTTGTAGAGCAACAGCTAAGCTGGGCAGCACACAGCTTTCCTGACATGAGTGATAGCATCTGACAGCTGCCCAAAAATCACATTACCTCTTGGGAGCGATGTGGAGGGGAAAGGAAGAATTGGAAGAAAACGTTGTCTCCTTTCTGCTTCCTGAACCAGCTCACTGCAGTTGGGCTTTCTGAAAGCAGAAGCCTGCCCGGAGCTGAGCAGGTTGTGGGAAAGCAGCTCCCATGTCACTGCCTGCTCCAGAGGAGCTGCTGCCAGCAGAGCTGTGCAACCGAGTTACACACCGAGAGCACAGAGCTGCAGAGCTAATCTCTGTTCTTAATTTGCCATTAAAGTTTATTTTCAGCAAATTATTCACAAACTCCACGGCACAGCTGTTCCACATTAATCTTTTCCTTCTTGCAAATTTTTCTTCACCGAGAGGCAGTTTCTCTCTATTTTTTGTTGCTGCTGTTGTTGTTGCAGAGCCAATTACAAGAGGCGGGCGGTGACTTGAGCAATTGGAGCAGGGTGGAAGTCTGAAAGGTCTGCAGCAGAGCTGAGGAAGGGAAACCCTTCACCTGAGCCCTCTCCCTGCTGTCCAGGCACATCGGGGCTCAGCTCACCAGGTTTGAATGCTTCCTTAAAATCAATTCAGTCTGTGTTGAGCAGCGCCCATTCTTGTTTTGGAGAATAACAGTGGAAAGTGAAATAAAATGACCCTATATGTCCTTAAAAGCTTGTACAATTGGAGGCAGAACAAAAGTTTTCCTCGATGGAGCTGAGCAGCCTCAGTCCCTTCCAATGGAGCAAGCCTGTAGTTAAAGGATATTTTGTATTTGTGCCCTATTTCTACCCATTGCAAAGCTCTGACGAAAGAGCAACACGATGCTGTACTGTATCATGATTGCTATTATCTGTACAACATTTCTCTGAAAAATAGACCTCAGTATTTCAAGACTCCCCTATGGACATAAGTTAGGGGACAGTTTTCTAGCTTTAGTGCCAAGTCTTTCCTGAAAGTACTGTGATGTGACAATAGCTCATCAATGTTGTATTCTTGCAAGCAAGTTACAGCGATCTCTTAAAAATCAAATAGGTGACCTGAATTAACCATTAGTGCAAGAAAAATGGATGCCTTTGGAAGAACTTCAAGCCTGATTTCTAATGCACGGTCACTTAGTCTGGGTACTTTGGGGCTTGTGGTTTGCAATCGCTGTCGCCTTCCTCTGTCCAGTTACTTAGAAACATGTCTGAGCTGCTGTGATCTTTTTCAAACAGCAATTTATTTTCCTGGCCAGTTCTATTTTTCCTTGTTAACAGGCTCTGAAATAGTCCAAAACAGAAGGAGAACAGGCATTCAGTCAAAGGAAGGAAATGTCAGATGTGTAAGCTGGTAAATGTTGCATATCTCAAGGTGGGGTGTTTAACGTAGGCAAGAACTGGAAAATACGTACAGCATCATTTTTCCTACAAATTTAAGGCTGAACTCTCCTGACCCGCACATCCTGTGTGCCGTGCTGAGATGTAGGCCTGTATTGCAGTACTGAAACTAGTATGAGAAATATATGTCTTATTTGAAAATGTACCTCGCTTGAAATCATGTTATCCATTACATTGTGTTTTTTCTAATCAACCGATCTTGAGGATTCAATTTACGTTTACTCCATTCAGTAGCTTGAGAGCCATTGTGTGTTTCAGAAGGGTTATTTTCCTGTTTATTAAATCCCCTTGGATCTGAGGCAGAGTTTATAAGACATGCAACCAGAAATGTGTTTTGGGGCTGTCTGGAGACTGGACAGCCTGGCCTAGGGCTGGCAGCCACAGACAGCCAATAACACAAGATTAGGACTGGAGTGGGAAAATGCATCTCAGCAAATTTCATGTTTGTGACTTGAAAGGTCCTTGGCTGTAGAAAGGGAGGTGGGTTTTGATTTCTCTTGAGTCCTTTGGCTGGGAAAGTTCTACACAATAAAGGTTAATGTTTTATTTATTTCTTTTCTTCTGTTGCTCCATAGGCAGAAAGGCAAAAAGGAAGGGAAGCAGGTAGAGGATGACTGGGGCTTTGTAAATAGGAGAAAGATTCAGCTTAGAGGATGTCTTGTTACCACAAGCTGTGGTTTCTCTGTTCAGCACAGGGGAGTTGGACTCGATGGCCTTCAGAGGTCCCTTCCAACTCTAAGGATTCTATGATTCTATTCTATGTAAAAAAAAGATAAAGAGACTGGAGCAGGGAAACATCAGAGCAGGAAGGCAGAGAAATGGGGGTGATTTGGGAGGAAATCCTGACTTCCCTCAGGTCTGTGGGATGTTTTATGTGGCTTTGGTTTATTTATGGTTGGACTTGATGATCTTTGAGGTCCCTTCCAACCTGAGTAATTCTGTGATTCTATGATTTCTACGCAACATTTCTGCTGGCAGTTCACTCCACGAGCTCAGTCATGAGAAAGATGCGTTTTCCTACCTGAGCATCACTTGCAGCAGTTTAGTAACACACCTCCCAGAACTGGAGGTAATAAAGCAGTCTTTTAGACTTTTCCACCTACCCTTCAGTTTGAAGGTTTGATCTTTGCATCTGAAAAACCCACTGAGTATTGGATTCATGTGCTCTATGTAGACTTCATTACTGCCTACACAGGCCTGCACAAAGATCCACAGGAGGGAAAAATTCACCCGCTTACCACCTTCTGGTTCTGTGTTTGATATGGAGCTGGGAAGAACGACTGATAAGTGCAGCCTGGGATAAAAGTGCTTCAAATATTTTCTTATCCTAGATCTGCTTCAAATTTTCTGAGCTTATTGGGGAAAAAAGGAAACAACAGGTGTCAATTTCCTTAAAGTCAATGAAAAATTGTGGTTTTGAGGCACGTGTCTTTGTAAGGGTTAGCTAAATAAAATGAGTTTTTTTGAGTATAGTCTTGCTATAAAAAGCAGCTCAGGAAAGACCAGAAGTCCAATTTGGGCCATAGCAAATGAAACTTCCGAGATGTCAAAAATAATGTCGTCTTTGTGCATCTCGAATCGTCCAACACATTGCTGTCCCAGTCACGAGGCTTTGGACTTCATGGTTTCTGTGCAAACAGCTCCTGAAAACACTTTTTTGTGGCCTTGGTGTAAAAGGGGAAATCTTCAAAATCTCAGAGAATCTGTAAGCTACAACTGTACCCACTGAGGGTACAAGAGGTGCCCTATAGGAGCTCACCAAACAGTACCTTCCCCTTTCTTCCAGCAAATGGAGTCTTACCTAAGCTGTCCTCTTCCAGAAGTCAGAGCAGAGCTGAATTTCTTCCCATAAGATGGAAGTAATTTCCTTTTGACACAAGTTTCTCCTGATGTAAGGGCTAATTGATAGCTTGCAGGGCACTTGTGTTTTCCAGGCTGTTGGTTTTGCTCTAAGCACAAATTTACTCAGTGATGAGAATATTTTGACAACTTCGCCTATCTGTGCTCAGGAGCTGCAGTTTGGTGTGAATTTTCTGGGTGTGCTGACCCAGTTTTAAAGCCTAAAATGAGCATGCTCTCCATTAATATGGAAATACCATGGCTGGCAAAAATAAAACAAAGGAACAGTAAATAAGCGGTACATTCTGCACAGAAACTTTGGGGAGAGATTTTGCTGAGCTGGCTGCAGAGTGCTTTCGTCCTTACACTTTCTCCAGGAGGCGACTGCTGAGAAACGATTGGATTCAGCACACACCAATGTGTTGTTCTGACCCACTTGCATGTCCCCATGACCGCATCTCCCCAGCAAATCCCTGCCTGGCTGTAAGCGCACAACGACGAACGCATCACATCAAACAGGATTAGTTTAGAGGAGAAGGCACGTGTTGCTGCCTTATTTCTTCACCTTCCAGGGTGTAATGAATGTCTCATTTAGAATTCTCTCTCATTCATATTTCTGGTGTTTATTTTTATGTGCTTATTTTCAGGCGACTCGTGGATCATTGTTTGGAATAAAGGGATCCTTTCTTTTTTTCTGGGTGTTGTTGTGTGAGCAGAGCTGGGAAGGCTGTGCTTATGATATGACAAATCAGCTTCTTCCAAAATATGGAATCTTCAGGAACTGTGCTTGCAGGAAGCATGAGAGAACACTGGAATACGTCACCAGTTCTCTGTGTGATATGTGCATGTTTGTTGTGTATTGAGTAAGGATTGAAGTAGAAATGTTCAGTTTTTTGCTATAAAATCTCCTGGCAATGCTTTTATGCTGTCCACAGATTGCCCCAATAAATAAATACATTAATTAACGTGCAAGACAGCTGATATTGGCGTGTACTTCATATGTGGAAAAGCATTTCTACTGATTGTACACAAAAATAGAAAAGAAAATCTGTGCTCATCTCTTTTATTTTTGTGGTCTGAAATCTGGCTGTAACTAAAAGCTCATTTGCTTAATGGGGAATTATAATCACTTTGCTTCACCGTTTCTCTCTTAGGTAGAATTAGCAGGGTTGTGAAGCTATGCAAACAACCATGGTGAGCCCAGCTGTATGCCTGCTGCTCCCATGGAGTTGTGCCTTGTGTTCCACTGCCTTCTGTCTGTTTGTGAGGGGTACACAAGTCATGGTATTGCCATTAAACGTGAGTCCACCTTGGTCATCTTTTATTCCAGTAGCTGGTGGGAAGGTAGCGTGGATACCTGCTTGGAGTTGCTCCAAGGTGCCTTTTGTTGGGACAGAAGGAGGAGTAATAACTGCAAGCAAAGCTGCTGCCCAACTGGATGGCCCTGTTGTGTGACAGCAACCTATTGCTGAATGAGGCAGGGAATTACGATGCTGAACGTGGCTCAGAAAATTACCATGTAGGCATCTAGTGTAATTTTAACACGAAGCCTCATCCACAGCGTGTTCTGTATGCGGAGGAACGGCGCTATCTGCATTTGCTCAAGCCAAAATATCAAATTTGAATCAGACTTCTCTTGCACTGAGGGAACGAGTGTGGGAATGCACATCTGTCCTCTCAGGCGGGGCTCTGTTTTGATGCACCACCAGCAGCAGTCGCACTTTTTGAGTAAAACCATCAGAAATTGCTTACCAGAGACAAACGGTGTGGTGAATAGCTTCTTATGGCTTCCAAGGTTGGCTTGATGGGTTTCCTGTTCCTCTCATTAGCTTTCATAATGAAGGGAGAGTCTAAAACAACAAAAACTGTAAGGGGAAAAAAAAAAGATCCAGTTGGCAACTGCAAGCTGTGTGAGCATTCAGACCGCCCCAAATGTGGGTGTCTGCAGAGTTACTGCAGAGTACGGCAATGTTCATAAGCAGATTACTGAGTCATGAACACGTTTTGAATGTGATTACAAGCAGAGAGACAGAATTAGTCTTTGCTTTCCATAAAAAATTAATGAGGGAGACAGAGAGGGACAGAGAAATTGAAGAGTTCACTTGGTTAATTTTCTAGCCAGCAGCTATCGTAAATGTTCCTCTTATTTAGCAAAGAGAGATACTAAATCTATATTGGTTATGTTGGCCAAGAAAAACTATTAGTGTGCTGGAGGTTTACCTGCAGGCAAACTGTCAGCAAATTGAAAAAGCAACAATATGCTCATTTTGGGACATTTTGATGCATCTTCCACAAGTGCAGTCAATTAAGAGCTCCTCTGGAAATTATGTTGTGCTGATGTGCTCCTGTGAAGCAGCTTTGTCTTCTTGTGAGCTCTGGGGGACCCATTGCTCCTCTTCAAAGCCAAGTCTGGCTGTGTTGCAAAAGGAGGTTATTCTTTAGGTGATGCCCTGTTCCAGATAGGATGAGACCATTGCTTAATAGTACAGATGCAGCAAGTGCAGCTCCTCGAGGCTATTGTTTCACTTCTTTTATTAACAGCTGCAGGGCAGCTTATAATTGAAATAATACAATCCTAGCAGTGGGGCTCTGAAGCAGGGTAGCATGGTTCAAATCCTTTTCCACAGATTCTGTTCTGAATCTACCGAGGTCTTTTTACGGATTTGAACCAATATTTCACTGCACCTCATATGAGCCATGATCCCTAAGCTCTTGCTCGACGCAGCCAAATGGCCACTGCTTAACAGAAATATCTGCAGCTCCCGATTGTTTCAAGGGTCGTTTCAACCATCATATGCAAAATGGAGCTAGCTCTTCTTTACATAAAATATCAACGAATATTTTTTGTACACATTTCTGGTCCAGGTCTAATGTCCTGCTGCATTGATATTGTTTACTGATGTTTAAAGGAGGAAATGATGAGTTCAGTTCCTACTTAAGCCCAATTCCCAACAGAACCCTGTAAGCAACACTTTGAAAGGAGTAATCCTCCTTATGACACAATAATTTTTTCCCATAGAAAATGTATTTTTGAGCTGATTTCAACTTTTCTTTCCCCCATAATCTTGCAAAATGCTTCCTTTCGATGGAAGGCAAGAAAAAAATTGATCTTTTATTGGATATTGGATATGAGCAAATCTGGCTGGGTGTTTCTAAGAAATACATTCTCTAAATAATAACATTAATGAAGATTTCATTCTAGGATAAATTTATTTAGTATGAGGATACTGATGTACTCTAATTGACTGCACAAACATAGTATGGGAGAACTCTTGCCCACTACATGTACAAAGCCTGTTATAGTAAACCAAGTACTATTTCAGCAGATATGTTATGGAATCATTGGCAGTTAAGTCACATATTTAGCTTTTGCTTTTATATTCTCTGTTATGATAGTGTTTGCATCAGCATCTTTGTGCTACAGAAATCCTATAAATAATTCATGCCTTTATTTAAATAACTGTGGATTTATTTCCAATTGGCATGGAAAAAGCCTTTATTTTCTGTATCATTGTGCACAGTTGTCATACTAGCTTCTTCTTTCAGAATGTTTGTGATTCACTCAGAGCACATCAGTAAATCAAATTACAGCGAACTTAGCCTGAAATTTAATTAGATGATCAGCAATCATAGTTCTCTACTTTCCTAATATGAAGCATCTTATTGCAGAGGGTTTACAAGGCCTTGTCTCTGTACCCGAATCCATTATTCTTGAAACAACATGACAAAGCATTAAAAAGTTCTATTGATTGGCCTCCGTTGAATAACAATGGGCCCTAAGAGTCATTCTGGATTACTTAAGGATGTGTAACTCATCCTAGCAAAGCTGCAAGGAACATAACTGCTCTTATGGCTCTTCAGCCCTTGTTCTTGCAGTGCTGGTCAGCTTCTGGCCTCAGAGTCCCTCATGGTGGATGGTGGTGAGATACACTATTTATTATGGTTCTCTGAGCTCATTTAAGTCTTTAAGTCCACATTGTCCCCTTGCTCTTAGAAGGATGTTGTAAAGAGCCCAAAGAGGCTTGGGGCAAGGACAGGCTACATCCATCTCATTCCTGTCCTCCTGGGGTTGAAAAGAACATGAGAAAAGGCATTTGAAGGAAAGAACGATGGCATCCCTCTGCTTCTTCCCTGTAAATACAGCACCTGCTGTCCTTGAACATGCAGTAGAACTAATCATTTGAAGATACTGGGTCACCCTTTCAGCCGTCCCTCTATTTTCCAGGAGATTCTCATTTCCCACTTTCAGAGCATCAGGGCACACAGCTTAAAGCAACACTTCTCAATTGCAAAACTCATTGCAAAAGAATGTCTTCTAGCAGAAGAAAATTTGGCAGAACTAATTTAGCAGAACTAGCAGCATTCTGTAAAGAACCACACAAGAAAATAACCTCCCAGGTCAGCAAGCATGGCTGGAGGACACAAAAAATTCACTTAGTGATGTGAAGAGAAATAAAAGGGGTAAATTAAAGCAATCAAGCGTGGGTGGCAACCACAAGCAGCACGTTGCAGCTGGAACATGGACTGCTCATGTTCATGTTACTGGGTGCTGAGCTGTGCATGGGTTAGAAGTTTGTGGATAAAGAATGCAAAGACGTGGGGTAAGTTAGAACAGAAACACAAGCAAGAAAAGAGTTAAGCAGCGGAAATGTGAAGGAATGCAAATACTCAGAGGGGAGAAAAAAGGGTAAGATGAACATGTGCCTTGATTTCATACTGCAAAGCCCCAAAGGGGCTCAAGAACAAGCAAGAAACCCTGCTGACAGGCCTGTAGGAGCAAATACTCCTTCAGTATATTTAGTTTACCTATTTTCCACTCCTCCATCAGCCAGAAGAACCACTTAAGCCCTTAGACCTTCTTTGTTCCACACCTGTTATTTTAACAGTTCCCTTGGGTGTAGAGAAGCACGTAGAAAAACGGTGATTGCACTGGATGACCTTTTCCAACCTTAATTATTTTACAGTTCTGTGGTTGAGATATTTTTGCCTTTTTCAAAGGTATGGAGACCTTGGAGCCTGCAGAGGTGCATCTCACTGACTGCAGCTCACAGAAGGGATATGAAGGTCTGGGAACCCCATTCTCGTGATGCAAGCCAAGCTCTGTTGTTCAGAAGAGATACAAGTGCTGCATCAAGCTGACACAGCCCTGGCTGGACATACATTTCCAGGTGAACATCATATTGAAGTAATAAGGAAAGTAGTGTTTGGAAAAGTGGTATCATTCTTATCTTCAGCCTAAGCTGGTATATGTGTTTGGAGCCTGCTAACGTGCATTGACTTTGGAAACAAAAGTAGGCCGTGTACTTGGAAAATGTGTAAAACTGTTTCTCTTTTCCTAGAGGCATTAAAACTTCCCTTCCTCTGCTAAAGTCCTTAACCTAAAATACGTCAAATGATTTAAGCTTTGATTATATATGCCATAAGCTTAACGTATATAGGAAAGAATACCATTGTCCTTTCTTTGTCTAACAAAGGCTAAATTTAATCTTCAGGGCATAGTGCAAAGAATATCTGTTTATTTAGATTTCTAGCCTGGGGGCTGTGAGGCACAGTTTGTATTTAGGACCTCTAGCTGACATTTGCTAACTTAGTTTGCATGCATTTAAATGTGGTTCCAGTACCCACAGGCTTAGAGAGTAAAGTGATAGAATATACATATACATATGGCCAAATTGTTATTATTTACTTATTACTGAGTTGTTCCTCCTGCAATATGAAGGAGAAAATGAGTTTTGGATATCCTAAAATCCCCAGACATTACCAAGGTTCCAGGGATGCAGAGCTGGATGCACTTGAATTTTGCAATGCGTGGAGCAAGCAGGGAAGAGAAGCTGTAAACCTGGGTGGTTTGAGCCTTTTTCTTGCTTCAGGCATTTGCTGCTGCTGGGGAGCAGTAGAGGATGCATGGGCTGCCCTTCGTGTCAGTGGCTGGACTCACAGCTCAGCTCTTGCTGGCTGACACCGTGTAGTTTGGGGGCTGATTGACAAGGAGCAAATAGTTTGTGACAGCTCAGAGCAGGATCTTGCAGTGCTGTTTTATGTAACGTTGGAGTATGATGGTTGATCACTGTTCAGTTAAAGTCTTTGTGCAACCCTAAAATGAAGGGTGCAGGCCAGAGAAAACGACCTCCAGAAAAAGTGGTAGGTTGAAAATCAGATGCGTTTCCTTCTCTGCAAATGATTCAGGAGGGTGTCTGTGTGCTTGGGCATGAAAGAGCTGAAACTGCTGTAAATGGGGGCTCCCCTCAGGTCCAAACACTTCCATCCTGTGTGGCCAGGTGTCCAGATCTGTACACTGTGTCCATTGCCAAATACAACTGCAGTGGCATCATGCCACACACTGCCTACAGCACTTTGAACAGTGTCAGCATGTGAGCACAGGCTGAATCCTGCTTGCTGGGGTACACCTGGCCCCAGCAGGCGACCATCTCAGGCTGCTCTATGAGATCCCTCTGGCCCATCCTTGCTGCCTGTGGCTCCTTGTTCAACAGTGCAGTTCTGTATGAAGTCTGCAAAGAAACACATTTGCAAGAAAAGCCTATTTCCAGTAGAAATGACACTAAAAATTCTTGGGAGCATTTTTACTGTTACGATTGCAAAGAGCTTCTCTTAATGACATCTAAATATGGGGGTAAACTTCAGCTGATGGCATCTCATTAAAACCAACAGAATAAAAATTCAAATGTGTATCTTCCCCTAAGTGTTTATCTAGCAGCAGGAGCCTATTATCTTGTGTGACAATGTTATCTGCCAGCGCCTGTGTATCTGTACCAAATTGGAGATGGATACATTTAGACACAGAGGATTCTGAGCGTTTCTGATGATGAAGATAACCAACAACCTGCTTAAAGGATGGGTGTCGTTTACTTTATGTAATTAAATATCCAAGCACGCTTCTCCATTGTGAAGGTTATTGCACTACAGCAGTGAAATGGGGGCTTCTTACTGTCGGGTGCTGTATAGAGAAAGTTTAGATAAGTATATATTGGTGTGTGCATCAATGCACAGAAGTATACACTGCCTGTCCCACTTCTTTCCTTGAGCACTTCACTTTTCTGTAGTGGGTGAAAGGAAGCAAGCTATTGCTGTGTCCACTGTCAAGTTTTCCTTCAGGAAACACTTGATGGAAAACTTCTGTTCTGATCCATTGTGGGGCTGATCCCATCAGCACAGGCAGCCCTTTGCTCCCAGTTGTTCACAACTCACAAAGGTACTGGGAATCTTGCAGGCAGCCCTACTGGTTTCTTCTCCCTTTTTTTCCCAAAGAACACTGTGGGTTGCTGCTAGTAACAGCCGAGCCAGTTTGCAAATGGCCAATGCACCTTGGTTGGGCTGCAGAAAGGATGCCCACAGATGCTATTCAAGTGTCTTGTTCTCCATCCTGCATGAAGAGCCTACATCAGAACTCCCCCTGGGCGCTGCATGCTAAGTGCTCCTGGGGCAGCCCATCCCCAAGGTAACTGCTGTCCTTTGCCAGCTCCCATTCCTCTGTGATACTCAGAGAGAAGATTAGGAACGCTGCTTTATTCTCCATTATGGCTCAGAGGGATTGCTGCTTTGCAAGGCAGAAAATCTGCCTTCGTGATCTTCCATTTCACAGAATGCATCTTTGTGGGAGAGTTTCAAAACTACACAGCTGAGCCAAGGCAGTCACTCAAGTGTTGCATGCAGTGAGTCGATGTGCTGCTGCCTTCAGGGCCCTGTGGCCCTTGAGGTGTGTTCCATCAGCTCTGTATGCATTTCAGTATCACTCAATAGGGCGAAGGCTTATCATCATTAATTATGAAGGTTTATGTTGCCAACCACTTAGTTCCTATGGTTACATCTCTAAGAAATTGTGAAATAGGCACTTCAAGGCTCTGGGCAGAGAAACAAATTGACTGTTACAGAATTCATGAATGATAATAACTCATTTACTTATAATGCTAATAAATAATTGGTGTAAAATCATCCAGTGCAGCCTTAGAATGCGTAGGGTATTTAAAGGTCAGAGCTGCTCTTAACTCTCCATTAAAACCTCCATATGGCAATAATGCATCCCAGATAGCAATTACAGTGCTTCAGAGTATTCACTTTGTGAATCTGTCATGTGGTGCATCCCATAGGGCTGCTCTGTGTGTGCACTGCCTGGTACCACAGTATCTATTCTAGTACCTAGTATCTATTCTGAACTGGAATGGTGTCAGCAAACCTGTTGTTTCCGGACACAGCTGTGCCATGGAAAAAATAGACAGTGCCTCATGAGGCACTTTGGGTCAGATCCCATAAGGAGTGGAGCTCTGTGAGCTCTGTAAGATCACCCCTGCTTTAGCCTGCTTCTTTCTTACCTTCTCCCTTGAGAGATGGCTTTCCAAAGCAAACTCCAAGAGAAGGAATGCCATCCTTCTCTATAAGTATGCTTTCATCTTTCCAGTATTGCTGCTCTGGATCTGATACATCCTCACATTTTGCTTCTGTCCATCAGTGTGCACAAAGTAAAGGCTTTCCTGAGCTGCCTATGGCAATGCCACGTGGCTTCAGCTAGTTTAGGGATTTCCAGTATGTGAAGGTAATGTCAAGTGGTTTCTCTTTGATTCCATGCATAGGATGTGGCTCTGGGCAGCCTGGTCTGGTGGTTGGTGACCCTGCACACAGCAGGAGGGTTGAAACTAGATGATCGTTGTGGTCCTTTTCAACCCAGGTCATTCTATGATTGATGAACCATGCTGAATCATGTCCCTTGAGGAAATAATTCCTCCCATTAGCTGAAAAATGAATCTGTTTCTATTTTTCTCATAGTAAAGAGACCATTTTGAATGTTTTACTTAGATAATGTTCCCTTCCAAACCATGAGGCCAAACAAAGCAGTCAGTTTGTTACAAGCTCACAGACATGGCATGAATGTCAGCGATAAACCTTCAGAGCAAGCAAATGGTGTTTGGAGAAGGAAGTCCTGCTCCAAACCAGGATGCATCTAGAGGATGGCGCCTTCAGAAATCCAGGAACAAGCTGTTGCTTCAGATGGGAAAACAGACCTCTCACAACCCTAATTTCTGAAAGTCTCTGTAGGCTCTGAGAGCAAGGCCAGGACTTGGTTCTGTGCTGTGTGTTTGACAGCAGGCATTGCTGTCTGTGGGCAAGGCTGTATGATAATTAAAGGAGAGGAAAAGAAAAAGGCAAGGAACACACGGAGATTTATGTTCCCTAAAAAAGTCATAGAGATATGATGCTACCTGTAGTGATCTTAATTGTATTTGAAGGTTGAGCACTGTATATTTAATGAATTAGCTATGATTCACCATTAGTTTTGGGGGAAAAAAAAGTTACTTCTTTCTGTCCTTGGGCCAAAACCAAGACACAGACTCTCTTGAGATAAGGCTGCAAAGGCTGGAGATGCCTCAGGCAGCTTGTCACTTGTTTTCTATCACTGCAGATTAGCAAGATGTGAGATGGAGATACCAGTGATGTGGAGAAGTCATGCTGTTGGCAGTGTGATAGGGCAGGAGGAGAACCATGGGCTTGGAGCACTCAGCCCTTCATCTCCTGTATCTGCCCACACTTTCAGGTACTTGATGCAAAACACGCATTTCTTTAAGCCTTGATCCATTTGGGAAATGCCCTCATCTTCCAGGCGTAAGGCTGAGATCTACAGCACAAACTGGAGCTTGTGCCCTTTATTCCTTATGTCTCTTCCACTGTTAGCTAAATAAAGAAAACTCTTGCTTCACTTAAATTTAAAATGACACCAAATCATGATTCAAACCTGCACTGACATTTATCCAGTTAGCTGATGTTTGCTAGAGGTTGAAGGGACTCATAAATACAGTTGTCTTCACGTCTCAGGCACATTTCTCAGTGTTTCTTGACAGTTATTAAGTGCACTAATTCTTCTGATGCTAATTTCTGTGTAGGGCTGATGAAAAATGCATTTTTCCCAGGGAGCTGGCACTTGGCAAATATCTCAATGGCAATAAATTAAAGTACGAACGAAGTTTCTGTTGCCATGGTTTTGCTTTCCACCGATACACACAGTAATGTAGCGAGGTACAGGAGCAAACCTGCAGCCCAGATCACCTTGATGCCTGCAATGCATTCCTCTCTTGGCTCTCTTATGTTTTCCCCTGCCAGTGCTATTGCTCCTTGCTAGTCCCTGTACAAGCAAGTTATTCCTAGGTAGTCTCATTGCATACCCTCATCTGGGAGGGCTTTGAGCCTCTGGAGAAGGGCAAAGAAAATGGGTTTTGCTGAGGAGTTGCCCATGCATTGGAGCACTTTCCAGCTCCTTTCCCCCCGACACACCACTGCAAGGCAAACCCCACCAACACCACATCTCTCTTCTTCGCTCTCACCATGTGATGAGGCTGAAAACAGAGTGGTTGAACTGGAAATGTTAAAGTAGTAGAAGGTTCAGCGTTTGATGCTCTCACATTATTTAAGCTCCCTGAGGCTTCCCAGAGGCTTTAAAGGGTGGGCAGAGAAAATGCAATGAGTTGACAGAGCTGTGCCCTGCAGCAGAAGTTTACCTAACAGGCCTAGTTCTGCAGAAACACCTTGCTGTTTCCCAAGAGGAGATGGTGGAGGGTGGCAAGAAAATGCTGCTGCTTCCAAAAGTCAGGAGAAATCATGGAGAATAGCAGTGATCAGGATATGTCCATAGATGCTGGGTCAAAGTTAAGAATTGGTTTAGAGGGAAATTTTACCGTGCCTGTGGTCCTTCAGCTGCAGCACCCTGCCTGTCCCAGGTGTCAGCAGAGCCCATCTGGCTATCATGTGATGAGTAGATCTGGCTGGAGGAAATGGAAGTCCTTGAGAATGCTGCTGAAGGCTTCCATCAAACTCTGACGTTACTATCAGCTAAACTTGGGTAGGATCATGGACATCGTGTGGAAGTGAAATTTCCCAGCATCCTAACCAAGTCTTGCCTTTTAAAGCAATGACATCTGTCTTAATCCAAGCTAAGTGAGATTCATCTGCCAACTAGTACAGCTGTGCAGCATCCTCCAATATATGTTCTGCCCAGAGGAGTTGTGGTTTCCCATCCCTGGAGGTGCCAAGGCCAGACTGGTTGGGGCCCTGGGCAACCTGATCTGCTGTGGATAAATCTGGAAGTGGATGATCTTTGAGGTCCCATCCAATCCAACTACTCTATGGTTTTATCATTTTCTTTCTCCTCTCAGCTCTTTCTTCTGCTGACCACAGCGGGTGGCCAGCACATATTCAGCACTTGTTTCTATGCTGATATTTCATCTTAGAAGGAAAACAAACCCTGCAGTTATACATAGGAAGTTGAGAACTCAGCATGTGCGGTTTTTTTTACTGATAATCTCATTATTAATGTAAAATCATTCACCCAAGCAAAATGGAACAAATATAGCTTCACAGAAGCTTGTTGCTTTCAAAAGGAAATAATGGGAATTGATTGCATGGCTGACCAGGTCTGCGCTGAGTTCCTCTCTTTGATGGACTGGAAATTGCTCTCTACTCTTCAGCTGGAGACAAAACCTTTTTCTCCCTTAAGAGAAAACCTGCAAATAAGTTGGTTTTCCTCTTTCTTTCAAATTATGAATACATTTTTCTTCTGTACAGAACAACTGCTCTTTCTGTTTTTCCTTCAAAACTCTTATCTTGTTGGTTTTATCAAGGAAGACTTTCAGCTATTTTCCTTTTAAATGACGTGGCTAGATAGAACTTTCAGCATCATTTTTAGCCCACTGAATACAGTTAAATATTCTCTTTGAAATTTACAAATACCGTTTTCTGAATCAAATGCAAAACAAAATCCCTTCTTTGCACTGATTCAGAGATGTCTTCTCTCTGAAGCAATGGTGCACTTCCAAAGTTTCTCGTCCTAAGATGTATCTGTTTTACTAAATGCATCTCCATCAGGACTACAGCATGGTGCTGCTGTGATGGTGTTTATTTATACTCACAGGACTTGATTTAAGCACAACAGCTCAGCAGCAAAACTATCATTGATTTATGGCACGGGCAAGAGGTCACAGTGAGATACACTCTGTGACGCATGGATTTGCAGCCTGAACAGAGAGGAGAGGCAAGGGAACTGATTTGTGTGGTTGCAGGTATCTGGCAGCTATTGCATGGCACCAGTTTGTCTCATTCTGTATAATAAATCTTTTAAAAGTTTGATTGTAGGGACATAATTTTTTCAAAGACAACAGAGTCCCTTTAATAGGCAACAGAGTCCTTTCTTCTCTTGCATCAATTTGTTACTGTAAAAGTAATAACGATATTCCATCTCTTTTACTTTAAACAATGGCACATCCATGCCTCATACATTATTGAACATTCCTTTTTTCTTTTTTTCCAGTGAGCTTTTTTCTTATTTTAATATCACCTGATCTTTGTACAGTTAATTCCCTTGACACCAAGCCATGTGAGTACTGACCTCTGAATTTCAGAATAACCTTGGCCAAAAAAAATACAGGGGCTTCATTTACATCCTCATAGCTGAAGGCTCTGAGTTTTTTCCATTATAAAAACCCAGTTTTAGCAGGTTGGACAATATGGATTGGTGAAGATGTGCATTCAGTTTTCAGGAGGGAATTTATTCTTAGAAATTGGGTCAAAGAATTTGGTTTGGCAGGCCTGACTCAAAGTGGCTCTGGCTCAAAATAGAAAAATTGCAAGGCAGCTCATTAACAATTAGCTGCAAAATTACTTTATTTTAAAAGTGGGAATAACTGCTCATCAGCTAAATTGTCCAGAAGTTGACCACACAGGCAGAATGCACAATGAAGAGCTGCCTAGAACAAGAAAACAAAACCAAACAAGGTACAGATTTTTTAATATACTTATCCCACCTTGCTTCCTTAATCCTTTGTAGTTTCAGTACAATTGGCTCTTTCTCAATATTGTACATCTTTTGTACAGTTAACTTAGACGTTGAACAAAAGGAGCTATGAAGTCTGCTTTTGGCTGGGCTCTGAGCCTCCACCGCTGTAGACCCTCATTGGGAGCAGCTCGGAAGACCTCATTAGAAACGTTCTACCTGAAATCCTGCTGTTCTCTGCTTCCTTGCTTCCTTCTTGCTCTGCTCACAGGGATCTCCAGGGCGTCTATAGAAAATGTGAATCATAGAATCGTTAAGGTTGGAAAAGACCTCTAAGGTCCAATCATCCACCTACCACCATTACTGCCCACGAAGCCGTGTCTCTCAGTGCCACATCTCCATGGTTTCTGAACACCTCCAGGGGTGGTGACTCCACCACCACTCCCCCCGAACAGCCTGTGCCAGTGCCTCACCACTCTTTCAGAGAAGCTTTTCTTAATATCCAACCTGATAGCAGGGATGCTGGGGTGCTTTGTTTTCCCCACCACAATGAGGGTGATGTGACCGCACACCTCCTGCTCAGCTTGTGTGCCTTCACTGTCAGAGGTTCTTAATGATCCCAAATCAGCTTGTTTGACAGTATATTAATTAAGCAATTCCTCTGAGATGTTGAAGTATGCAACATTTGTGAATGCTTGTCAATTAACTTTTTCCTGTCAAGGACTAATGACTCTGAATAACACCTTGAGCACTGCACTGCATCTTTCCCATGCTGGGTAAGGCTCTAGAGCTGCAAATACACCCGAGAAGATTAAGTCTGCAATGCTAAGCATCAGAGCTATCAATATTTATACAATGGGCAGAATTCATACCAAATCTGTCAGGCAGAATCTGTCACCATGGTGTTTCTGAAAGGTTACCAGCCTCGTGATGTCTGTTTCTCATTTATAAACTGGTTTTAAGATGAATTGCTTTACACTTGGAGTCTTAGTCCACAGGTAAGCTGCCTGATTCATCACTGAAATCATTTCTGGTGTATACATGCTATAGGAGGAGGGAAAAACAGAATGTAAGGAAATCATCCAGGAGATGCATTTTGGAGAGCAGAGTCCCTCAGGCAGCTCATGCCCTCCCCTTGCTGCTGCAGCTCCCTGCGGTGTGCAGGTGCTGTACAAGTCAAGCAGGCAATGCTAATGCTGCCTCTTTTCTGTTTTTACAAAGGTTCCTAAGCTGTTTTTGCTCCAGAAGCAGGGAGAGGAAGCGTTCAATGCCCAGAGGGCTCTGTGATTCCCGGGCACCACATTTGCTCTGCCAGCAGTGGGTAGGAGGGGCACGTACATGGCCATGTCACTACTGCTGCTGCAAACATCAGGCTTGCTCTCTCATTTATTCTCTTCTGTTTGAGTGGAAAATGAAGAAAACATTGGAAAAAGCAAGCCTGGCATTAGCGTTGATACCTTATGTAAGTGCTACCTCTCTTTTGTAATCTGCTTGCTCTGTTACATAAATTTGTTCTGCTCTTTTATTCCCACTGACCTACAAAAAATGATGCTCTTCCTCTTAATGGGAAATTAGTTGTATAGTAAAAATATTTAATGAGGCGTGGAGATGCTGATCCATTTCCTGTTTGAGTCAATAGAAAGGCTGTTATTGATTTCAGTGTTCTTTTTGAGTCAGGCTCCATGTTTTGTCCATTTTTCGGTAGATGAATTTGCTGCTTATGGGTGCTTTATCAGGGTTAATGGTCACCACGTCTGTGTCTTCTGGAGAGGAACAGGAACATAACAGAGTGTAAAAGTGATCACTTCATAAGCTGAAAATGTGTCATTTTGATGGGATGAGAGGGAATGGCCTCACGTTGCACCAGGGGAGGTTCAGGTTGGATGGTAGGGAAAATTTCTTTTCCAAAAGTATGGTGAAGCATTGGCACAGGCTGCCCAGGGAGGGGGTGAGGTCACCATTCCTGCAGGTGTTCAAGCACGTGTAGACGTGGCACTGAGAGACACGGTTTAGTGAGCAATATTGGTGATAGGTGAACAATTGGACTGGATGATCCTAGAGGTCTTTTCCAGCCTGAATGATTCTATAACTAGAATACAAAATTGTGGATTATATTGGGTAGGTAACATTTATCCGGAAGGTCTACAGGTATGATGGCTGAACGTCTCTTGGCATTTTTCATCCGTCGTGTAATAGCTGACCATTACTTTACAACCTGATGCAACGTGGCATTCATGTCACATCTGATCTGCTTACATTGTTTTACGTTATGTCAGCTGATGTGATGTAACCAGACATAGCCTAATAGCTAGTGATGTGCAAAACAGGCAAGTTTTTTTCTTTCTTTGCTTGGACCAGTGTAAGACATCATAAAAGGCAAAATAATCTTTGACTGTATGAATGTGACATTGTCATATTATCGGGGAAGAGTGACTGCAGGACTACGTGTGACCCCATCAGATTACCCATCTGAACAGGCAGCTCAGCTTCATCTTCAGAAATGACAGCAAAGCACATGAAATCTCCTTAATGGCATCAGTGATTCCATGTTTCCAGGGGTCAAGCTTCACTGTCACCAAGGTGTTGAGGATGAGTTCAGCAAATGCCTTTATATGTGGCTGTTCACCTGAGTGAACGGGAAAGAGGCAAAGTGTACAAAGAGTCCACATTGCTGGGCAACAGAGCTGCAGCAGAAATCTGCAGAGAGACATAGGCAGGAAGTTCTGCTGGTACTTCTGACCCCAGCAAGAGTCATGCACGCTTGGGCTCCTTTGAGCACAGTGCAATTTGGAGATGCTATGCTTAAGTTCCCTGTGTGCAGTCCACATCCCTGTGTCTGTGGGGACAAAATGCACCCCTCCTGCTGAGGGGCAGTGCTGAGCGTGGCCATGTCATGGAGGATACGTGGCATTAAAGGCCCTCACTAGGTGAGAATGCACAGGTGAGGTGTTCTGTTCAGTTGCTTTTTCTAAGTCAACTCACAATGTATCTAAGTGCCTGAACTCACAAACACAGTATTTATTGTGTCCAGTTGCATTTCTGTGGGGATTTTTGTCCTTTAAGTGATGGGTTCAGAGCAGCCAGCTGACACGTGTTACCTCAGAGGTGACAAATATTTTCAATATTCCACTTTCTGCAAGATGAAATACAGTTGGTGGGAAAAATATATGTATATATCTTTAAGCAGGCTCTATAGGTACAGTGTTGAGTGATTTATTTATGGCTGTATGAAAAATAAAGCTAGGAAAGGTGTTTGTCAGAAAGCAGAGGGCCAGCTGAATTATATTTGGTTTGAAAAGGCATTTAGGAACACTCAAAGGAAATCAGCATAGGTGAGGAAGGAGGAGTGGCTGCTGCTCACCCCGGGTAACTCAGCCTGGCTGCAGGCAAAACTCACTGCTAAACATGGTAGGGACCAGGATTAGAGAAGCAGCCAAGCCAGGAGACTGGCACATCTGCTCCTTTGCTTAGCACTGTTATCCTAAATTGATTGCATCGAAGCGCATCTGCAGCGCTGTCACCAGCACTCTGCTGGACAGCTTCATCTGCTGAGCAGCTGGCCTTTCCTTCGTAAGACACAATATTTTATTAGACTAGCAAATGGTACTTGATAAAATGAGTCTTAGCAGTGTTTTAAGAAAATAAAATAAGCTAAAAGCATCAACTGTACTGGGAATCTGGTGCACAGGCAATTCACGGCAGCGTGCCCAAATGGGGCTGGTCTCACTCCTGTTGTGCCTCTGTGCATCTTTGTCAAAATGTAGATTTCCTACAGTTGATGTCATTCCCCTCCCAAAAGCTGCCAAAAGCAGAGTAGGGGCCAATGTTTTCTTTTTTCTGCCCTGGTCTGAGCTGCATGCACATCTACAAGATCAAAGTCAACGAGAGGGAAATAAACTGTATTAGCAGTGATGATCTGATTAGGCTGGCAGCAGAGCACAGACAAACACAAGCCCTTCCCATCAGCCATTATTATGTCAGGAAAATCTCTGTGACACTGTAAAGGTCCTTTGTATTTTGGTTAGCTGCTTTCCCAGAACAAGCAGTGATTAATTTCAATGCACTACTCATTGTTTTTTTCCTACTTTGAAAGTTACAGGAGTTGTGATGGCATTGAAAAGGCAAGAGGTGAATTGTGCCAGCAGCAATATGCAAGCCCTGCTCAGACCCTGGCATTTTGGGAGGACCCTCATTATCCACCACACTGCTCAGCTCTTCCCAACAAGATCACTTCTGCAGCTTTCTCCCAGAGATGTATTTTCTTCCCTGGCACTATCTTGTGCTTTCTGTAACTCCAGCAACTCTCGTGTGCAGACGTAGTTTGTAGTGCACTGCAAAACGAATTGGTTTGTTCTGATTTCTCCTTCCCTCAGAGCCCTGAGAAAAGGCTCGCAGCTCTGAAGTGGCTGCTGAGCAGTGTGCAGGGCACAACCAGAACAGGGCTTGGAAATTAGGAACAGTCATCAGATACATATGCTCAGTAAACTGCTTTTAACTACATTTTGCTAGCAGCATCAAAAGATTCCAACTACTGTGGATTTCAGCAGACATGCAAATACCACCCTCTATGATTTCTCCTTGCAGTACTGATAGATGCTAAAGCAAGTAATGAAGCTATAAACCCGCGTGCCCACTTTGCCTGATATTTATGGCTGGTTACTTACAGGGATGAAGTCCACTCCTACAGAGAATGGTACAAAGGCACCATTTCCCAGCAAGATAACATATGGTGAGGCAGACAAAAGCTTTGAAAGCTCCCAAAAAAGAGCAGCAATTTGGTCAGGCCTCCCCACATTACTGTTCACTGCTTTTTTATGTAATGTATTTGATATGTGAACACTGGTAAGTGCTAGTTCTCCAGTTCCGTGTGTTACACACACAAGGGAGAAGATCTAAACAACACCTGCAGTGCCAAGAGAGCTTGCTGCTCAATGACTGTGCTCAAAATATTGTGTTAACCGCAGAGAATAAATAGTGGATAGCAGTTGCCCCTTACGATTGTTGTTGGAACAGTGCCTTTTCTGTGTTCAAAACTCTGCCAAAATATTGCAAGAAAAAGAATTATCCTCTGCAGTCATCCATTCTCTGAGCTCTCAAGGCCTTGGCACAATAATTAGGTTATTTCTGATAATTTTGGTTCCCAGCTTCTTTGCACGCAGTGCAACAGCAATGAATCATAGAATCACTAAGGCTGGAAAAGGCCACTAAGATCACAGAGCCCAAACATCAACCCCTCTCCACCGTGCCCATAACCATGTCCTTTGGTGCCACAAAGGAGTGATGGCACATCACGCATTGCACTGAATGCCATAAGAACCCTGGGTATCTGTGGGGAGAGCCCACTGCCAGATCTTCCTCACCAGAAGGGTTTCTAGGGTCAGTGACATCATCATTCCCAACCTCTTCTTTAAGTTTCATCCTTGGATCCATCCACTGAGACAAGGGCTGAATCCTTGAATGCATTACTGTTGGAGATGGGGCTGGGGCCTCCCAAGACTCAGCAATTAAAACTCTTCAGATTTTGCTTCAGATTCAACGATGCCTTTTTATATGCTGTAAGATGTTGGGCATAATAGATGAGAACTGTTGGAAGGAGATGAAAAGAAAGGAACAGTTGGAAAAATTCTTCATTACTTAAAATTCTTTTTGCCAGTTGAGTAAATAGAGGCCTATTCTATGTGGATTGATAGGTGTCAAAGACCAGTAGCTGGGGGACTGTTTGAAAAGAAAGACCAAGGCGGTAAATACCCCTTGTGCTGCACCAGAAGCCTGAAAAGCGAGTTCAAAACAACCTCACATTCCTGTTCTCTGCAGGTTGTGGCTCATGGATGTGTTGTTGGAGGGAGTTTCTGCAGCCTCTGCTATCAGTGTGCAGCTCCAATGCTGGGCACAATTATGAGTCTGTCATTTCGAATTACCTTCTTATTCTGAGCACCTAGCAATCTGTGAAACCAGAGCCACGGTTCAGACTCCTGAGCCTATAAATTCTTCCATTGTCAATGTTTGTTTTTAGATTGAAGACAAGTGTAGCGTTTGGGGTAATGAAAAAGATATATCTCTGAATCTGTAAGTCCCTTATGTTGTTTTGAAATCCTGCTTGCATGCTACGTGCACCTTCAAAATGCTCTTGCTGCTTTTGTTCGCTGTAATAAGTTGTGTAAAAATATTCCCCATTATTTTGCTTTGTGCTGAAGCTGGCAATATTAGCTATTCCACTCGAACGCTCTGGCTAGGAAACTGTGAATTTCTTGTGTGATTTTCTCCTCTGTGTTTTTGATCTCATCACTGAGATGGAAATACTTTACCAGTTAAATGGAGAAAAGAACAGTTAAGGCAGATGCTGTTTCATCATCTGCTAACACAGAGGTCCTCAGCACGCAGAATGGTGGTTTACTGCAACAAATTAAGTGTACAAACTCTTCATGTGGAAGAAATGATTTCTGAATTCCCTCTGAGACCCCATTTTGTCTGCAGCAAGATGAGTTAATGAAGAAAATTACAATTTCATGTCTGTTAGTGCTATAGAGAAATTTACTTTATCTCTCAAAAGTAGGTTTCTATTCTTTGTTGTTATTTCAAACTCCTTCGGCCATGATTTGGAAACGGTGGCTGTGATCATTCCTGTAGCTGAAACTTTCTGTTGTCTTCCTCTTTGCTCACGCAGAGTGATGCCTTGTTACTGAGGAAGCACCTTAATCTCCACAGGGTAGAATCATAGAACCATATAATATCCTGAGCTGGAAGGGACCCATGAGGATCATCAAGTCCAACTCCTGGCTCCACACAGAACTATCCAAAACGGTGCTGGGTAATGAGACCATTGGTTCTTTATCCAGGTTGGAGATGAGAAGCAACGGGCCAAGAGGAATGGCCTCAGGTGCCAGCGTAGGTTCAGGTTGGATATTGGGAAAAACTTCTCTGGAAGAGCGGTGCTGCATTGGCACAGCTGCCCAGGGAGTGGTGGGGTCACCGTCCATGGAGGTGCTCCAGAACTGTGTGGATGTGGCACTGAGGGATGTGGTGATGAGGATGGTGGGGTGGGTTGGGCTTGGTGATCTTGAAGGTCTTTTTCAGCCTTAATGATTCTACGACAAAAATAACCCACGACTTGCTCAGTCCATCCCGCGCTGTGTCATGGTTTGATGGGAGCTTTCCATTTCGGGGTGAGTCATCCACATCCATCCCTTTCTGTTCAGCTCAGCACTTGGTCTTTTGGGCTCTTTGGCAAAGCATTGCTGCTGGAGTTTGGTGTGGGAGAGGCAGAGGGTATCATCCCTCATAACGATGCAGGTGCATTTCTCTGGGGCTGTAATGCTTACAGGAAGCGACGGCGCTGAGTTGGTCTGATTTATCCCCAAAGGCAGTAGGTACATCTCAGAGCTGGGCTTTTGTGCTTTCAGCCACAGATGCAGCCAGGGATTTTATTGAAAGGAAGAAGAGAGTCGCCATGAGAAAATGTAGATTTAGATTCATCTTAAAAAGAGAAATTTAATTTTATTTCTAGAGTAGTGCTTTGGAAATTTTCTCTTCAGGGGACCATTCTGTACTGCATTTCTGCTATATCCTTTCTAGGTGGGAAACAATTAGATTGCTGAATAGAATACTTCTAAGATTTTTCTTGACCGCAGTTTGATTTCCTCTCTATATTTCAAGCCTTTTTCAGGAATCAGAATCATTATAAATCTTGTTATGGTGACCCAGCACTGCACCAGCCAGGAATGGCTTTTTCCCTTTTTTTGGACTTGTATAGCTCAGAAAAAAATGCTTCAATTCTGGTGCAGATCAGGAAAAGAGAGAGTCTGCTCTCCTGGTGGTAAAACAAAGTCTTTAAAGTGTACAGCTATGTCTGTAAAGAATAGTAACATTCAAGAAAAAAAAAAAAAAAAGAAAGAAATTTCACGATGTATTGCACTGTGAAACAGCTTCCTACTGTGTTTTATGGCAACTTTTCTGATTATGTCAGACTTTTTTTTAACCTACCTTTTTGTTTACAGGGTCTGAGTTAATCTGTCAGTGCTCCTCTCCAACAGCAAGAGCACTTAGACAATTAGTCCACTGCCAAGGGAGATCTGGGGATCGCTGTCGTCAGCGCCGATGACAGTGCTATATTAAGGATGCTTTAGGAATAAGAAATCAATGAGACAGTGGTTTGAAATGACCCAAGGACTTTCCAGCCCAGTGATTTAATATCGCAGTGAATAAAAAAATCTTAGTAAATAGTAGTGGTCTAGAACAGAATCTGCCTGAAGGAATTTTCCGATATTACTTTTATTTGCTTGTCATAATACATTTCAGCTGCATTTTCCTTCTTCTGTTCCATATATTATATTAAAGATGAAGGAAAGTTTCCTATTCGGTCTGAGTTTTTCATGAGCCTTTTCTCCTCACTAGTTAACCAGAAAGACATTAAGATACAAATATTTAATTAACTGACAGAACAATTTAAGCCAAGTCTGAAAGAGGTTCTTCCTGCCATAGATGGGCGCCTGGAGAAGCAACAAGGAGCAAACCCCTCACTTTGAGCCATGTTTAAGTGTTTCTTTCTTCTTCTGTGCAGAAAGAAACCCTTTTGATCTCACCCTTTTGTAAAGTAAATCTTTGTCAGGTTAAATGCAAAGATCCCTATCAGAAGGCACTTGGCTTTGACAAGCCTGACAGAGCCCTGCGTACCCTGCAACAGGGTAATGGCTGGCACTGAAATAAAACGGGCTTGGATAATGAATAAAGAGTATTTTTGTAGCATGACTCATAAGTAATACAAAGGCAGTTCTGGCAGTGTCTGTACTAATTACAGACTAGTTGCTATGTTGTTACAATTGTGTATATTAAGTGTGTGGGATGCTGAAGTGTGTGGGCATCCTGCTAAGCCTGAGCTCAGCTCCCTGCCACTGAAATCCTGTCTGTAACAGCTGGAAAGTGGGCAACGTATGTAGGTGCCTAAACACGGGCTGAGGATGAGTAAATGTGTCTTTCATTACACTTTTTGTTATTTGCCCCTCTCGGTCAGAAACTTTTTGAGCTGTCAGAAAACGTGAAGAATGTCACGTGCTGTGGATTTAACTGCTGAAGGTGCTGTTATTATATAGGGTGATGCTCCAGGTTCTTCCCTCCTTGCACAGCAATGCAGATTTTTGTATTTAAGAAGTGCACAGCGAAGAAGGCAGTCCCTGTGCTGGGAAAGCTGTGCACAGAAAATACATCCATGGATGTTACCTATCCGCAGCTATTGTGTTTTAAACTCATCTGAGGCATGCCAGCAAGCTGAGAGCATGCAGCGTGTGTCAGGTAAGGAGAACATAAGGTGCATGTGTGATTTTGAGAAGCAGTTTTTGGATTAATTTCTCCATTACCAGAGCACTGAGGACAGAAAATTCCTCTTGCATCATGACCACCTTCTCTAATCATGCTAACATGGCTGTAGCTGTAGTGAAAACAACATCTAGCCTGCCATTATTCTCCATGTGATGCTCCCCTCAATTTCCTGCTCTGTTGTTGACATTCAGGTAGATAAACTTGGAGTATTCTGAGTGTACTTATAGAATCATGGAGTGGTTGAGATTGGAAGGGACTTTAGAGATCACTGAGCTCTAACCCCTGCCATGGGCTGAGTGCCCCCCAACAGGTCAGGCTGCCCAGAGCCCCATCCATGGCCTTGGACACCTCCAGGTGTCAAATGTTACTTAAATAAGGAAAAGCTGTAATCAGGTTCTAATGTTTGAATTCACTTTCCTGGCAAAGTTTTGAAGGATTATGAGTGAGAGTCATACCATCCGCACCCCAATGCAGCCCCCAAGAAATGAATTTTTGCAAATATAATTGCTGTATCGATGCACTGCACTTCAACTTTGTATGTGTTGAATAGCAACTGCCTGTTGTTCTCTGTAGTGTGCATGCGTTTGACTTTCAACAAGAGATGAGAACAGACATTACCTTAAATATTCACAAGGAAATGTCAGCACAGATGAGGCAATACAGGGGGAGGGATGGAGGTGGGCTTGGCATAGATCATTTCTGGCCTTGAGGCACGAATAGCTATTCTGGTCACATTATTCTCAACAATATTAGTCCAATAATGCAATGCAGATCTTGTCTTTAGTGGTAGCCTGTAAATTAAAGACACGCTTATTGTTAAAAACACATAGGCTCATGAAACTTGGCTGGCAGCATGCAGTTTTAAACACTGTCATGGGACCTGCATTAATTAACCATATGGGGAGAATTCTACCCACTGCAAGCCATAGGAAGGTTTGTTTTTAGAGAGTGAGCATCTTCACTGCTGGGGAGAGCGAGAGCCCAGGTGCCTCCCTGTGAGTACTTTGGCATCTCACAGTTTCAAAGATCCCTACAATTTCAAAGATCCCCTCCTGTGCTGCCTCCTGGGGTGCCTATGTGGGGCCAGGCAGTTCTTGCATCTGAAGGCAGCTTAATGTACACAACATTTTTGCTACTTTGCATCGGATGATGGCAGATACTTGCCTGAACCACTGCTCACTTAATGTGGTGTATATTCTTTCTTGTCCTGCCTGCAGGATTTGATATAATGATTTCTCTTGCCACACACAAAGCTTGTTCCATTACCATTTGTTTTTGCCAATGTGCTAACAAGTTTTCATTTCCAGTTTATCTCCCCTTCTATACTTCTGCAAATGCTGCATTATACTGATGTGCTGGAGGCTCGTGCATTCAAGCTTACTTTATTCTGCTTAGGAAATCACATCTTTTCCCGTTTCTCTGCATGTGAGCATCAACTTTCCCTAAACATAAGATATACTGTTGTAGTTGTGGTCTGGCTTCTCAAACTGCCCTTCTTCCACCATTTGTAGGAAATTTGCTAATGACTGAGGGATAAAGACATCAAGGCATCTGGTCTCATCTCAGCACACTGAATTAATGGGATAACACCATTCCCTGTCTCCTCTGTGTGAGATCATGACTGGAAAACCAAGACAGAAACGATGCTGCTGCTGTGCTCCGATGACTCTGCACCGATCCATCTGCAGCACATCAAAAGGAAACTACTGCTGATGGTGGTTGTGTGCAACGGGTAGCAGAGGGTACTGAAATTATTTGAAAGGAATCAATGCAAAAAAGGCAAAGGAGATCCATCAGTGTTTTACATACTGTTAAAGGGAGCGGGTTTGTTTGTGGGATGAAATATACCAGAGCTGGGGCCAGAAAGTCAATCTAAGGGCACAAGTAAGGGATTAGTTGTTCTCTACTAAGAGCTGGCATTAGAAAAGCCACTTTTACCTGTGACACTTGCTGACACGGAGAATCATCATAAAGTTCCTATTCCAGTTACTGTCAAGAAAAAAATGTCTTGAACACCCAGGCTTATGTCTCAACTAGTAAGACATCTGAGAAAGGCACATCTCGTTAAGAACAATGCTTTGAATTTTTGTAATACCCAGGATAATTTTATCAGAGAAGGTTTTATGTGGTGATGCATTACATTAGCCCAGTGCTGTGCAAGATATATGGAAATTAGTGATGGATTAGATTTCAGAAAGCTTATAAGAGGAGTCTTGCAAGACCTTTAACCTTAAAATCATTCATAGCTGAGCAATCCATTAAAGTAAGCATTAAAATAATCCTTGGCTGGTACAGTAGTAAGAAATAGGCTGGTGATTAATAGGTTTTGGTTATTTTCTTAACATTTTAATGCATAGCAGCATGGAAAATAGCCCTGATAATGGCAAATGCAAGACACTACTCCATTGGACAGAAAGTTGGATGTGGAGCTGAGAAACATACACGTCTTCAAGTCTTGTGGTGGCAGTGATGGCATTTCACGCTCACACGTGTCCTGGCTGGGTGAGGGCTCTGCTTTACCCATGTAGTGGTTTCCTCAGTGTCAGAACAGATTATCCTGCCAACACACTGATCTGACAGTCATCTCTACATTGTTTTACGGAGCCTGGCTGCCTAATGTCACCCAGCATAATTTTCAGGGCTGGAAATAGCGGCTTAATGGTGGAAGTACAAATCAGATTTTCCTGTCGGTCACTCGTCCTGCTGGCAGCATGTAGGGCTTGCTGACTCTGCAGGGAACAAGATCACTGTGAAAATATTCATCACCAGTGATGAGTGCTGGAATATATATGTCTGCATAGAAAACATTGCCAACTGCCTGCATTTTGGGCTGCTGGTGTGTGGCTTACTGCTTCAAAATAGGAATCTCTCTTCCAAGTTGTTCTTTGTGACTCCTTTTGCTGTTGTTTTTAATCAGCAGTGCTGCATGTGGGCTGGGGACCAAAGGTTGCTGAGTGTCCTGGGCTGTGGCTGGGCAATGTGAGTGTGTGTGGCATCATCATTGCTGCCGTCCCACAGAGTAGCTGCCTGCAGGGACCCGTGGTCATTCAATGGCAAAGGTTTTTTTCTCTGCTGGAGGAGTTGTAAGTTGAGTTACAAACTCATTCCTCTCCAGTTTTGCTGGTAAAATCATCTTCCATCATCAGTGCTGTTTGGAAATGGGTCTTCAGTTCGATGCACTTTGAATAACATGCGTACACTTGATGCATACTTTCAGCTCTTTTTAAAATAAATCTCCAACTCATCCAACTCTTCCTGATGTGTTGAGTTTAACAGGACAGTGCTGCTAACTCCAGTCGCTGCCTACTCAGCATTACATATTTGTTGATGGTATTTTCCATCACTAATCACAAAAGCTATTTGTTTTATCGTTGCAAGAATTGCATTAGCTCTGCTGACCAAGAAAGGCCATTAACCTTGGCTGCAGCAGCTCCTGAAATGAACAAGGAGACCTTAGGTATACATCACACAGCAACTCTGGGAGCCTGCATCGCCTCCCACCTTTCTCTTCCAGATGTCAGGTGTTAGTGCAATGTGCCAGGGCTTCAGATTAGTAATCACATCAATCTGAGCAGAGAACAAGCTGTCATAATTGTCTGCACTAATGAAAATTATGATGACAACACAAGAATCCTTGCCAACCTCATCATCTTGCACCACAATGGCATGGAGTTATTTAAAGCCTTACTTACGGTTTTAGTCACACATGCATGCCTAGGAACAACTTCTGAGGGTGATTAAACACCACAGCAAAGCTGAGTAGTATGGGGAATTTAAGTGCTGTTTGGTGAGCACTGGCATCATTCCTGCTGTTTTAGAGCAAACAAACTCAAAGTACATGGCAGAAGGGAAGGCTGGAGAAGTGCCTCGAATTCAGTGTGGTTTGCAAGCTGAGGATCTACACAAAGGTAGAAGCAAAGGAATTCAGGGTCTCCCTATCTCTGACGTTTACATGCAATAAATACATGTATTTACTGCATCATCTTCTGAGGCAAATGCGTAAAGAATCCACAGAGGTTTATCCAGGGAATAAAGAGCACGAATTCAAATTAGTTTTTGGCAGTCATAAGAACTAGTTTGTGCAATTTGATCTCCTTCAAACTCTGTCCCCAGTGGTGACTCATGAAACAGAATGTCAAACTATAGTAAATTCAAGGAATAGATGCAGCATTAAAAGACTGAAGGAAAGCCAAAACGAATGTGAAAGTGGGCAGTCAAAAGGAAAAAGAACAAACGGGAAGGCTGGTGGGTGGATGGAGGGGGAACAAAGGGAACCTGAGGCAAGGAGGTGAACTGGGAACACAACGAAACATTGGGTTCCACAGAATTCTTCTCATATTTCATTATATATTCTCTATTAGCTTATTTGAAAGTATTGTTTCTCAAAAGAAATTTGAAAAAGTACATTGAAGGAGGAATGGGAGCCTCAGGCAAGCAAAGTAGAAATGTGTTCAGATCAGCCCCTTCATGGCTTGTAGACAAGACCAGGGGAATAAACACTTGAAAAGTGCAGTATATCACAACTTGCTATTGTCAGTCAGCTAAACATCCAATTTCTGTGTTTCTGTGGAGTATGGAAATAAAGCATCACACATCAGAGTGCAAGGCGGTGGTGGTACCTCTTGTAGGGTAGAGGAGGTCTGTGCCTTACAAAGATACTCTGATAGCATGTACTGCCAGCCCACAGCTAACAAACAGCCCTGCAAACACCCTGAGCTCTTCACAGAGAGCCTCAGAGTATGTGCTCTCTGTGGGGGAGAATTCTAGGCTGATTTCTGAAGGAAACGAGGTGTTTACAATCAGCCTAGCTTCTTCTCCCCATGCGTGTCCCTGGACATCCTTTAACAAAGTGTGACAGTATGGATTTCCATCAGCCACATTTCAGCATCCGTGGAAATACTTGGCTATACCCCAAGGAAAGCTTGCAAGCCCCAAAGGACAGCTAAGGCAGTTAAGAGCACAATTCTGCAGATCTCCCAGCCATGCAGAGATTTCTGCAGATCATTCTCTCAGAGAGGGTCCAACCCTCACTTCCCAATCACTTGCTGTTAATTGTTCCCCAGTTCCAGGCAACCTGAGTGCTACCAGCAGCATGAGAGGGAACGTGTGTTACCCAGAGCAATGGGAATGGCTGCTCCTACTGTTAAGTATGGGACAGGTTCATGCAGAGCTGGCACAGATCTCTCTACTGTGGAGCCTCTGGGATGCTTAGGTCCAAGATGCTGATGGTACATCCTCTCAGCATCATTCTCTGTCCAAGATGCTGATGGTGCATCCTCTCAGCATCATTCTCTGTCCAAAATATCTCACCCTGTAGTACCAACACACACAAGAGACAGCTTCAGACCTGCTCAGCTATTCACATTTCAAGTGGCTTATAGATAGTGAAGAGCTGGCTACATGCGTGTTAGCATCTGTATTTATAAGGCATGAGGGCTCTTTTTATTGCACAACATGCACAGCATTACTAGGACAGGCTAAGAGAGCTGGAGCTCTTCAGCTAGAGAAGAAAAGGCTCTATGGGGGAACTTAGAGCTGCCTTTCAGGACCTGGAAAAGGTAAAAAGAACAAGAAAGCTGGGGATGGACTTTCTATAAGGGCAGGTAGTGACAGGACAAGGGGAAATGGCTTTAAACTGGAAGAGGATAGATTTAGATTAGATATTAAGACCTAATTCTTTACTGTGAGGATGGTGAGGCACTGGCACAGGTTGCCCAGCGAGGCTGTGGTTGCCCCCTCTCTGGCAGCACTGAGAGCCAGGCTGGATGGATGGGGCTGTGAGCAACCTGGGCTAGAGGGACATGCCCCTGCTATAGCAGTGGGGTTGGAACTACATGATCCTAAAGGTCCCTTCCAACCCAAATCATTCTGTGATTCTATGAACATATTAAAGATTTTACTGTGTATTTCCCCCTATTGATCTAGAATCACTGCATTTCCTTTCTTTGAATTTTAAGCCTTTCTTTCACTCAAAGTAAAAGGAATGTATTTTTTTTTTTCCTGTGCAAGAAGGCATTGAGTTGTCTGTAAAGTTGTTTCATTCACACTAAAGGCTCCAAGGAATTGCACGTGTGGGTCTGAAGCCAGTGGTCAGAGAGCTGGGAAAGGAGCAGCGGCAGCACAGAGCTGTGCTGCAGATCCTGTGGGTGAACAAATCCCATTGAGTTCCATTAGCCATAGGAGAAAACTTAGCAGCCTGCATGGATTTTTTTTGAAGAAGCATCAGAGCATGCTCTGTAAACTCTCTTATGTGCTGGGAATCTTCTTTCCAGGAAAATCCTAGGATTTAACAAAGAAAGGGGAGAAGGAAGTGTTTTGATTTTGAAGAGGGAAATGCAAATTGGAGACATCTTTCAGAAGAGCACTGGATACATGATGGTGCTCTTCAAGCTGTGTCTTGCATCTTAAACAGAGCTTGCAAGGTTAACAAAGCCCACAGACAGACACACTGGGAGTGCTGATTCAGTACATTTTACACAGTCCTTCGCACTAGGAAGCCTGGATGGTTCCCAAGAGCGAGCAATCTGGAAATAAAAACATGCCTGATCAATAAAACGAAACGACTTGAGGAAATCTGAGTTTAGTGTTCTTTAAGCCTTAATTGGCTTTGCACGTAGCAGAGGTGACCTTGCCCTTTGCAGCTCAGCTGTTATAGTGGCACGCAGCTTTCCTGCAAGATGACAGCACAGGGGAGCTGCTGGTGGCACAGAAGACAGAGGCCACAGGTGAAAGAAAGGCCTGAAAGAAGGTCAAAATGTCCCCTGGCACATGGCGAGCACAGGTTTTTGTGCCTGGGTCTTTCAGTGCAACTCTCTACATCAGACGTTGGCTAACACCTCTCTGCAGCCCCGCATGCCTGCTGGTTCCTCATTTTCAAAGGCACGAGATACAGACGTACAAATCGCCAACATGGGTGAACTAATCAAAAGGCAAGCATAAGTATTCAAACAGCGTGATCTATTTAAATAGGGAAGTTAAACAAAATCCATCCCAACTGGCTTTCAACTCTCAGCCCCATGATCTAAAAATCAATTGATTTTTACTTACAGAATGCTAAATCCTCCCGAGCGGAGGCTTCTCTTTTCTTAGCAGCGGATGTGGGCAGAAGGAACTGCAAAGGTTTTACGGAGGTAAGCCAAGAGAAACGGGCCAGCAGAGCACAGGATCTCCTTCTACAAGTCCCCTCCAGATGCATTCCTGCCCTTGGACAAAACCATTCCAACAGAAGTGAAATTTGCAATGACACTTGGAGTGAGTCCATTTGAATGGGTTTTGCAGCAGTGCCCAGCAGTACCCCCAGAGAGATGCATTTTCAGTCATTGCAAGGATTGCCTGCCTCAACACATGCAGCCATGCCAGGCTTCTGCTGCATATTTCATCACCTCTATTTTGTAACCTGGCTCTGAAAACTCACTTGGAGCTGAGATGCAACATTACTCCCTTGCAATGTGAAAATCACACCCTCAACCACTTGGAAATTCTGGTAATACACAGTCAAACTGTGCTCAGCATATTTAAGTGTTTTTAAATAATACACTTTGATTTTGGTGAGAAGCGAGCAGCGTTTTGTGAGGGGAACACACAGGAGAAGCTCACACATCCCATCACATATCACTCATCTAGAAGGAAGTTTTTCACACACAGGGTGGTGAGGCACTGGCACAGGTTGCCCAAGCAGGCTGTGGATGCCCCATCCCTGCAGGCATTCGAGGCCAGGCTGGATGTGGCTCTGGGCAGCCTGGGCTGCTGGTTGGTGACCTGCACACAGCAGGGGGTTGGAACTGGATGAGCATTGTGGGCCTTTGCAACCCAGACCATTCTATGATTATATGATATGATCCAGTGCTGCAGGGAAGGCGCATGGAATGGCCACCTCTGACCCAACCCAGAACTGCCCACTGTCCAGCCCCACTGGAGGAGGACCCAAATGATTACTTCCCTTCTCATATGAGCTCTGCATTGGTGGGGATGAGTTGATAGTTGGACAACATGACCTTAGGGGTCTTTTCCAATCTTAATGATTCTATTTGAAGCCTCACACACACACACACAAAAAATAAAAACAAAAACAAAAAACAGCCAAGCCAAATAGCCACAAAACACAACTCTACTTTTCTACAGGCCTGGCACTAAACCTCCAATGGCAAAAAAAACATGGTAGCCAGCAGCAAACAGCAGTGCCAGGGGTGATAGGTTTCTGTATGATCTCCTGATGGCATGGTAAATAACTGGTGTCACTTCCTTGTGATGCACTTACTGCTGTATCAGGATAGGCATTATAGAATACATCACATCCCTTTATGTTTTTCATTTCCGATTAAAATCCTGGCTGCTTCAATGAGCCCTCTGTACACAGCCGGTGATCTGTAACTTTCTGCAGTGCAATGTGACCATTTCTCAAGTCCTGTTCAACTCCAGCTGTAACTTTTCATGGGCAAAGATGGATGCCACGAGCAAAACGCAGGCATGGGCAAAATTTATCTCAATTTATCCTGCACAGAAAAAGTAACAGAGGATACCTTGCTGAAAGCAAAATATACTGCTCGAATGAATTTACAATATGTAATAAAATACAGCAAGGAGAGACCATTTATGTTAGGGGAAGAAGGTAATATATGATGTCAGTAACTCACTTTAAAATGATGCTATTAAGGAAGTATAAAGGTGATAATCGCCTTTTTTAGGAGTTGAAGTTATATTTACAAGCCAGTTGATGTGTGACATCTACCAATATAAAAGAGTCACTTTTAATTTCTTCCAGAAGAAGCTATGTGTGTTTTATGCCACTTCCAGGTCTTGCTGCAGCAGCACATGGCCAAGGCAGGCCCATAGCTGAGGTGATGACCTATGGAAGCCTCCTGTCCTCGGGAGCAGATTATAATTGCAGAAAATCGAAGTGTCTTATGCAATCCACAGAGGAGCTGCTAAGGCCAAACCAGGAATTAAATCAGTTCTGGCATCAGTCTCCAGGCTGACACACAGATATCCCAGCATTGCAGAAACCAAAGGAGAAACACCATCAGGAGCATTGTGAGCCAGTGTTGCCCAGTTAGCAGCATCCTACTACAAAGCCAAACTATTTTAGCATAGATTTAAAAGGGAACTGCCACGATTTTGACAAATCTCCCTCTAGCAAGTGCCATTTGTGGAGCTGCAGCAGGTGCGGCTTTAGGGGAGTTTCGCTGTTTGCTTTGCCTCCCCAAAAGGCTCAGAAGAAAGCCTGAAGTATGCACTCTGAATACTCAAATCCTAGAAGGAAAAAAAATGTCTATATTGCCTTCTAAATCTCATGGCTTGTAAGTCAATATCGTGACTGCAGAGCAGATTGGACTGGGGAATGAAACCCCTCGAAATGAGGATCAGCCAGAGGCAGCGCTCGTGAATGTTTTACATGAAGGAGGCCTGAGCAGCACAGGCAGCAGAGCCAGCCTGGCAACGTCAGAATCAGCAGTGTCGCCGAGTCAGGTCAGGTAGGGAAGGGTTTCTTTGGGAGAACCAATGCTCCCTTGAATGCCTTGATGAAATGACCACTGGTTCAATGGTTCTTCATTCTCAGCCTTGTTGAGAAGAGGTTGAGCTATAGCCATGCAGGGCAGAGAGGACCATTCCTCTCCAGACAAAGCATTCCTGTCAATCACAGTTTTTGCAGTCCATTAGAAATGTTGCTTTACAGCTAAACTCTCTCCATCAAAGCAGAAGCATCTCTATTAGGTTATTTAGAAAAGCCCATTATTATCAGGGTTTAATTCATTGACAAGGTGGGCAATGTAAATACTATCTTTAAAGGTGATGAAACTGTACTGACTTCAGGAATGAAGAAGAAAACATGAGCAGCACAGAAACCGTCAGCAACAAAAGTCACAGTGCCACAGAGAAGTGGTTTCCCTGCCTGCTGGTAACACCCTGTGCATTCTCACTCAATACAGAAGCAGACGAAGCATTACTCAGACTGCATGTGATGCTGATGGAGAACAAAGGACTCCTTCTGGTAGAAGCCGTGATTTCCTTCGGGTGCTGTGCCAGCTGCAGGCAGGGTGCTTTGACATCCCAAAGTGTTCGGGGAGAGAAGCAAGATGCATTCCCAGCACTTGGGAAAGGCAACAGCAGACATGAAGAAAGTCATGGTTTCTGGTGACCGAAATCCTTCTGCCTTTTCGTTTGGGAACAGAAATGCTGCCACATAGTTATTACCAATTCTAGCCAGCAGATTTGTGCAAAGTAGGCTCCATGCTATTAGATCCTCTAACGACGAGGTCAGCAAACGTTGAGGGGTTTGGGATTTGTCCGTTAACTGGAGTGGCACGTGTTAGCAGGACATGTGAATTAATGACATTATTTATAACCCATCTCATTATCACACCCAGCTTGATGCCTCAGACAGCTTCTAATTCTCTTAACCAGTTCCTATGGCAGGAAATAAAACCGCTCTGCTTCATCTGTGATCCGTCAGAAGAACTCTCTTGTTGTTATTGTTTGTTTTTTAATGCAAAAATGTTCTTTCAAAGAACAGCTTTGTGACTGCGTGATGCAACTCCCTGCAGCCCGAGTTTCCCATACAAACACGTTCATGTTGAGTCTGAGGAATGAACAATGAGCAAATTTCATGCCTGATTCCCCTGCTTCGCCTCACTTTTGATCTCTAATATTAGATTGCTATAATTGCTTTTCAGCTCCTTGTGTGCATATTAGCACTGTGCATGTTGTTAGAGAAATGCGAAATTCAACACATCGTCCTTTAGATTTTGAAATAACTGTGCCCCTCACTTTGCTTCCATCCCCATTGTTTGACCAAAAGAATAAGAGAACAAAAATTTGAAGATATACTTGACAAATATTTGACAAATATTGAAACCTCAGACATGATTCCTGCACTTCCCCAACACCTCATCATAGAATCATAGAATGGCCTGGGTTGAAAAGGACCACAGCGCTCATCCAGTTCCAACCCCCTGCTGTGTGCAGGTCACCAACCAGCAGCCCAGGCTGCCCAGAGCCACATCCAGCCTGGCCTTGAATGCCTGCAGGGATGGGGCATCCACGGCCTCCTTGGGCAACCTGTTCCATTTCAGTCCTTCAGCTGAAAGAGGAGATTGAAGCCTGACCGTTCTTAAATAGAAAATAAGGCACATTTTGTTATCAAGCTACACAGCTAAACGTCTATATATATGCATTTACACAGGTTTTTAAGAACTTAGAAACATAAGGAAAAGTTACAAGGAAAAGACACCATTTTCCTAACCAGATTTCACAACAAAACCCACACTTTCTGCCTTGTGCTGCCAAGAGAAATCACTACTTGCAAGGTTCGATGCCCAAGGACAAAGGCTCTGGCCTGATTTCTGTTCCCTCCTCCTAGATTGGTACACGATAAACTTTCAGGCAAAGAATAACGAGTGTCTGTGCATGTGCTGTGGGCTAATTAATGCTCACCTACAAACCAGGGGGGGATTTTTGTACCTGCTAAATGAAGCCCATGCAGAGGTGGAAGGCGAGCAAGGCTGATGATAGAGAAAGCTGCTGCTCAGCAGTGAGTGATGCTTGCTTTCTGCTCTTGAGAAAATAAACACAGGGAATCAATTAGCTCTGAATATAAGTGAAAGTAATGTGACTTCTGGAGCACCTAAATTGTTTTGGTAATGGGAATGGAAATGAATTCATTATGAGTGACAATAACGCTAATCAAGATCCACTTCCAGAGGTTTGGAGGAGTGGGAAGGGCCAGAATTGCAGCCATGCTCTCCAGCTTCTGCTTTCCTCCAGGATGAAAGCTGAACTGCTTATTCACAACGTTAAAACCAGCAGAAACGGGCACAGGGGAGAACAGCCCCTAAGTGCAGCCCAACACTTTGGCGGTGCCATGCCAGCAGCGATGGGGTGAGGGCTCTGCTGTGTGTGGAGCTGAGCTCAATCTGAAGCACAGAGCAGCAGAGAGCTCCCAGCTCCTGCCTGGTGGGTGGAGAAGCCTTTTTTGGATGATGGTTTTTTTTTCAGAAGCCGCTTCCCAGCAGCCTCTACATGCAGGTGCTATGCTTAATTATATCCTCCATCAGCTGGCAGATCTCCTGCCTGGCTGCTAATCCTCCACCCCTACTGCGGCACTGGGAATCAGCACAAAGCCCTGCCCTGAACCCAGCACTGCTCACCCACACTGTGGAAACATCATTTCCTCACACACACCTCTGCTGAGTTTACTCAGGGGCTGCTCAGAAAGAATTATATAACACAATGGGAGGGGGGAGGAGTTGATTCCCATCTCTTCTCTTGCCAGGAGACAACCAGGAGAGAGCATGGAGGAGGAGGGTTAAACTATGTGTCATAACGTCCTTAAGCTAAAATGTCAAGGACTAAGAGGACCCTGCTCGTAGCTGAGCAAAGGACAGCCTTTGCAGGACTTGGAGAGATGTTAGCTCCAAGCAAGCTGCTCCAGTCAGCTTCCCCTGAGATGATCCATTGCTGTGAGCTAATCTGTCACGTTAATTCAATGCAGCAAAACATGAGTAGATTGTACTTCACCCTTGCTAAATAACAACTGATCACTGGTGACTGCGTGGATGGAAGCTTCTGTGTGCAGTTATGCCCTCCCACCCAGCTCAGCCAGGTGATTTCTTTGCAGATGGCACTGTGTGCAGCTGTGTCTGTCTCCAGGTGATAAGGGGTGGAATGGGACCATGGGTTTTGCCACCTCTGATTGCAGTGGAACCACCTGTGCTTTTCTTCAGGGCCCTATGAGGCACAGCCTGACACTGCTCATAGGGTAGGAACTAGAAGGGAAGGGGGTTCACAGCTCGAAGGGTATGGAATATCACTATGAAGCACCCTCTGCATAGATCTGCAATGCTATTTTTGAATTATTAATCTTCTTAAACAATCTGAGTCACTGCCTTTTTCTTCCAGATGCACATCCGTGGCTGCTACCATGAAAGCTTCTTATTTCCATCTCTACCAAAGCCACTCCCAGCTTTAGGGCTCCTTGGGTTCTCCCCATGGTGCAGTTTCCTGTTAACACCCACTGCAGAGATCAGATCTCTGTCCACTTTGAAGCCTTCTCAGTTACAGACTTCTCAGCCTTTCTAAAGCAGCAATTACCAACAGGCACTAATTAGCATGCTGCTATCTCTGAGAGAGCAGAGCAACTCCAGGAGAGAGGTAATTTTACAAGGCATAAAGGGCAGGTTTGTTAACAATAATTAAAACACAAGTAAGTACATAACAATAGACCTAAAGGTCTGATTTAACCGTATTCTGTCAAGAAAACAAAGTTAATCCTGAAGGCAGTAACTGCCCCATTTCTCCTGAAATCATGAGTCCATCCCGACTGCCAGACCAGTTCCCATGCACAGCAAAACCCCAGTTGCTTAATTCAGGCAGTCGGTATGTGATTTTAAATGCAAAAGGAGAAGCGGAGGTCCTAATCACCATTCATTGCTTCTGCTCACTGGAGCTGGCATTTTTAAAGCAGTTCTTGTGGTCCAGTCTGGGACCTGACTTCTGCTATGTGCAAAGTTGTACCCATGCAAACTGCTTATTTTTGTTTCTTACCAACTTCTCTTTCCCTATCAGAAGGTCAAACACAGAATTCTCTGCCAAATTCAATGCTGCTTGAGTTAGGAGATTGCTATCTATAATCACAAAATATTTCCAGGGCGTTTTAGCACTGGCAGCCTGAGCCCTCTGAATGTCAGTCAGATTGAAGTCTCACACAATAGCTCAGCTTTCCTCCCCTCAGTTCATGGGACACTGGGTGAGGAGCCCATCACCCCACTCCTCCATGGGACACAGTGGCCCATAGCAGCAGTCAGTGCTTGGTTTCTGGGCAGTCTCTCAGCACGCACGTCCCCAAAGCAGTCACGGTCATTTACTTCTGCACTGTCAGATGATATCTTGCCATTGCTGGCGAGACCTGCCTGCTCATCCTTGCTGTTCTCAAGATAAATAGATTATAGTCTAAGAGTTTAATCACGGGCAAAAGTGACATCTTTACCTTGCTATGTGCTGTCTCAGCTTTATACTCTTGCAACATAGAAGACACCTTCAGCTAGAGTTTGGAAATATATTCAGCATTGATTATGGCAGAAAAATTATCAGGGGAAACTATTTCTGCAGCATTATGTTATGATTAAAAGGAAAAAGTTGTTTGCAATAGAGGTGGTGAGATGTAGGTTGCCCAAAAAGGTGGTTGTGACCCATCCCTTCAGATACCCAAGTTCAGGCTGGATGGGCTCTGAGCACTGATGGAACTGTGGGTGTCCCTGCTCGGTGCAGGGAGTTGGACCAGATGGCCTTTAAGGGTCTCTTCCACCTCCAACAACGCTATGATTCCATGATATTTTCATTGAGATGTTTATGGAAACACTTTCAGAACAATCAGTGAGATATTCAGCGTTTACTTTTCACTGATATCTAGTATCTGTTAAGTAAAAAGATGGAATATGCTGGAATTTGAGTAAGAAGGGTCTTCCTAATGCCCTTAATGCAGCACTGGCTGCTCCCCTACCCTGCCCTGCTGCCAGCCCAGCATGGGGAAAACCATTACTGAAATATCAGCTGGAATAACTGCACCTGAGTAGTGCTACTTAAGGAGGAAAGCCAATAAGCAGTACTCAGTCTCTCCTTTCATACCACTTAAAGGTTTTCTTGCACACATATGAGGCTGATGGTGCAGTAGAGCAGACAATGACCTCTATTTCCTACTCTTCCTCTGCACTACGAGCTTATTTAAAGGGCACTTAGTGAAAGTAGTCCTAACCTAAATTAAAATATAATGTGAAAAAATAACATTTGGTGGGCAGTATGGGCACATAGTGCGGTGGTGTCACACAGCAGACAATGTGTCCTTTTCTTCCCTTGGGTTTTGGTGTTTGCTTGCCCTCACAATGTCACAGCATTTCCCTGCAGCTCCCTTCCAGCTGTGCCTCCCTCAACGCCCAATTCAGAGCAGAAAGAAGTCTGGTCCTTTCTTCCTCATCTCACCTTTCTCAATGTATCAGAATACCACAAGACAACCTGCAGGAGAACTGAAGAAAATACAAAATCACACCGCTACGTCCCACGCAGGCACAACCAAAGGGTGATGCAGGCGTCACCGCATGCCTTCGAGGCTTGCTCAGCTTTGCTTTGCTTCTAAATGAAACTTCTTTATCACTGCAACATCACAAAGGACTGCCTGAAAGCAAAGCGAAGGAGGTGCATCAGCATGGTGGGAACTGGCAAGTCCCTGGAAAACTGTCACCTCAATGCATGTCGTGTCCCCAGGAAGGGCCAAAGCTAACATGAAACGCTGACTTAGTGTGAATCCAGCTTTAATAATTAAGTCTGCTAAAAGTGAAGATTAAAAATTCATTCCGAGCTAAATGAAGCTATTAGGAGAACAGTATTTCCCCATTATACATTTATGACATACGTGGTGTGTCTATAGCTCTGAAAGTAATGCCTCCTATTTATTTCCATGGAAACTACAGCAGATACGAAGAGCACAAAAACATTAGTTGATAGAGGAAATTCTCAGCTACAGAACGCTTTTTCAGCATAGTCACCACCATTAGTGGTGCATTTTCACCAGTGATGAACAAGAGCTGCATGACACTCTCAAACATCTGTACTACTGGGTACTGTCACTGCTGCTGAAACATCCCACCCATTCCATCACTGTGCCCACATCCACTGTTTGGTCTCCATAAACTTACAGCAAATGTTGATGAATGTCAATGGTTACCATTTTTTTTCTTATGGAGGAATTCAGTAACACCCCTTCATTCAACCTCTACTGCCATCCCACCACCACCACCCACCTCTGGACACCATGGATCAGCATAGTAAAATAGGAGGCATCACTTTTGGAGCAGCCAACATGTAATATACCAGCACCAAAGTCTCTCTTGAGAACACCAAAGCCCTATGCTCAGCCCTCATGAACTCCTGGGAGCTTTTGGCAGCTCACATCTTCGCTGCCTCTCACTTGAGCACTGGGGACCTCTATGCATGGAGCATCCACAGCTCCTCTGGGCTGCTTGGATTATGGAATGTTTAGCATGGTCTAGGAATTACAGCAAAATAAACAATAAATTTAAAAAAAAAAAACACATCATTAGAAACCATCAGCCATTCCTCTCAAAGGAATCCAGAAACAGATATTTGTAGGGCTGAGGAGTCAATGCAGGGATATAGTGACAACCAAGGAAAGGAGGAACACAGAATTATTCAGGCTTTAATTATTCATACTTTAACAAAGCCAGATGCCATGTGATGTGCTGAATTACTGCTAACAGGGCTTTGCTGGTCACCAAGAGCTGTTGGAGCTGGGGTGAAAGTCCTCCCAAGGACACCCCTTGCTTGGCTTCCCCACCATCCCGTGTTGCTCTTGCAAGATGCTTTTCCACCTCCAAACACCACATCACAGCTCCCCAGCTCCCCATCCCATACACCTCAGCTCACCAAGTCTGGATACCAATTACTCCTGGCTTTCTTTAACATCCTGGGTAGCTCTACCAGAAGATGAAAGTAGCTTTAAGTCTAAAAGTACCTAAAAAAATATAATAAGGGTAGTTTTTGTGGTATCCTTCAGTTAGTGTGTTTGCCAGTACATATAAATTCAGGACAGACTGCTTCCCTATAAAAGTTTGATGGAGTTGGGCTGGGAGGCTGACAAGACATTGAATTCCAAATTCGGGAAATGTTCAGCTCTATGATGTGTTTATAATTAAATTTATTTCCCTTGAATGCAGCTGAGCATCTCCCTGGCTTATTGTGCCAGGCAGCTGCATGTTAAGGATTATGCCTGTGGAATCACAGAGATTGATGACATGATTTAGCACCTATCTGGAATGATTAATTGAATTAAATATAGCTCACTCGATTTGCCTTAATCCTCTGAGGACAGCCTGGTCAAATTCACACCTTTGCTTTACTCTAGAAACCTTATTAAAAGGGAGAGAGAAGGTGCGATTGTTTTATATACTTAATTAGAATCTTTAGATGTTCAATAAATTGCTACTCTTCAGAGGGAAAATCTGAAAAATTTATTTTCTCATCTGTTGTCCTGACCGGCTCCCCGCTTTCCCTGCTGCTCTGTAACCCAGCATGGTGGCTGCAGGCTCTGTGCTGGGACCCCCAGTTCAAAAGCTCTCAAAAATCCACACCACCTGCAGGCAAAATTCAAAAGAAATTAGCTGTGTGCTTGTGGGATTGTTGTGCTGCTCTGCATAGCAAAATCGCTGCCAAAGATTCACCCTGGTGACGAGAGGCAAGACGTGAGCCCTGCCCTGAGCACAGAGGTAAAGCTCTGTTGCCCCTAGGTTGCCCCATGGGTGCAATACATGGAGGTGGAGAAGCTCTGAAGGCATGGCACTGACACTCATCACACTGCCATGCTGCACGTATTTCAAACTGAAAACTGCATGGACAACTACCAGCTGTAATTTGAAAGAGGATGAAGGTTTTCTCTTAACACTAAAGGCGGTTCTGGTGAATGATGTGAGTTCTTACAGAACTCTTGCAAAGGTCCTTGACACGTTCTAGGAGGATATAGATGCTCCCAGCTGCATCCTGCCTTCACACACCAGGTTCATTTGGCTCCTGCTGGCCATAAAAGCAGAGTAGTTTGGAGAACCTCAGGGCAGCTGTTGGCACTTAATGGGGCAGAGAGTGTGACAGAGTGGCCTTCTATCACATCACCATCATGGAACAGAGAGCAAAGGCAATCACAGAATCATTAGAGTTAGAAGGGACCCTTAAAGGCCATCTGGTCCCACTCCCTGTACTGAGCAGGGACACCCACAGCTCCATCATCAAAGCTCAGTGTCCATCCAGCCTGACCTTGGCTGTCTGCATCTCATCACGTCTCCGAGCAACCTGTGCCAGTGCTGCACCAACACATCATCTTTTCAGGTCAAACCATCAAGAAGTACATCCAGCTGTAGCAGCAGGGGCACGTTGGTATGCAGAAACACACTCTTCCACTTGGATTTGAGCCAGGAAACAATATCTAGCATCCCTACAGGGGTGGGAAATAGGATTTTAAATCTCGCAATCTTCAGCCAAAGTAATTATATGGACAACATCATTCATCCCCCATCCCAGTAGGGAACTGTGGGCTTTTCACCTGCAGATACCTGCCTTTTGCTTTGTGATGTCTTCAGTGAAAGCAGAACCGAAATGGAGCATCGCATTGCTTACAGTCTGAACCCACCTTTAAACTGCATGATGTTTTATCAGCTATATATCTAATTACTGTAGCATTTTAGAGACATTATGGGCACGCTTATAACTACCTAGAAAAAAAACAAAGATAAATGTGCTACACAGAAACAATGAAATCTAAAGTCTCAATAACATCTTAAAGTCTTAGGCTCAGCTCCTATTAAAACAACAGCATGCTGCTTGGCAGTTGCAGGTCTAATGCCTGAACGTTTAGCGCTATTATCTCTGCTATGTGGCCTCTTCATCACTTAAATACCTGTGCAGAAAAACTGATGTTCTGCAAGATCATTGTTTGTACAGCACTGACAAATAATTTGGTACCAAATTAAATGCTCCCTTTTTGCTTCCACGTGTCAATTCATGCCAACAGACAAAGGCACCAGGTTTGTCATAGGCTTGTATGGCCAGCAGAGTTTTGTCCGCTGCTTCTGAGAGGCAGCTAAGTCACTAATTTTGTATTTTTGTCCTCTGCCAATTAATTTGGATACAACAAATTGAATATAAAGGTCAGAAAGGTGAGAAAATCCACAGGCTGAAGAAGCTAGAGTATTTATTCAAAGCTGATTTAAGAAAATGGAAACAGCTCAGTGAATCCACACAGAGCAAAGTCTGTTTTTCATAGGAGGTAAAATTGAATATAGGTGCCAGCAACAGCCCACGATTGGTCTCACCACAAATCAGTGATTTCATTAAAAGCTGTTCTATGTTTGGCAATGCTGACGACCAACAACAACACCACCACCACCACATCTGCACCTCTAATTCACAAAAACAGACACCAGAAAAGAGAGCAAGGACCCAAACAGCATTCAGCCCCCAACCGAAGCCAGTTTTTGATCAACCCACATGCCTTGCCCAGGAGTCCTGCTGATGTTAACAAGGTTTCTGAGAGACAAAGGAAAGGGGTTTTCCAGTCAGACTAAAGCCACTGCACATGGACTGGGTTAATTAGAGCTTACTGATGCTTTGCAGCATACAAAGCCATACATTTATGCCAGAATAAATGAGCTATTCCATTCAGAAGGCAACAAGGCTCTGAGAACAGAAGCTGGCTGCTAAGCAGAGTCCTTCATCCCAGTGGCTGAGCAAAACGAATAGCAACCAGGCCACGGTCCTGCAGATCTTTGAGGGTTTTTTTTGGTTTTCCTTTTTTTCCCCTCAAAATAAGCTACTGCATCACCCCAGAAGTGCACGTGGTTCCCTTATTGGGTGCTGTCTGGGTGTAGGGTCAGAAGGACAGCAGGGTGAGAGCACAGGAAAGCAACGTCCAAGGGCACAACACTCAGACAGGTCAGAGCCAGGGTTATTTTGTGATCTCAGGGAAAGAGAACTGAGAGTTAACTGCTAATCACTTTCTGCATTTATATTTAACACAGAGCCATGCAAGGCTTGCATTTGTTCTAATACAATCTAAAAATGCTGTCTTAGTAGCACTGCTGGCAAGAGCCACGTAACACCATCGCTGTACATCCAAGTGTCAAATGCTAGTGCCTTGTCCCTTTGCTTCATCACCTACACAAACCTCCATACCAGCCCTGACTGCTGCCCATCTGCTAACCTGCTCCATAGCCCCACAGTTAATCTGCCTTGCCTGAATCTCACACCACACCATCCTGGGGGTATTTCCTACTGTTACATGATGAGGACTAATTGAAGCTTGCTATGTGTGGATGAAAGTAGTTCTGATTGTACTTGGACGCAAGAAAATCTGAAGCGGACCCTTCAGAAATGCTTTAGGGAACCATTTTCTAAGTAATGCTCACAAGATGCAGGGAGGCTTTCATAAATCAGAGCATGTGATGCTGAGTCAGAATCATAGAATTATTCAGGTTGGAAAAGAGCTCTACGATCACCCAAGCCACCCCCACCATGCCCATCACCACATCCCTCAGTGCCACATCCCCACAGTTCTTGAGCACCTCCAGGGACGGTGACTCCACCACCTCCATGGGCAACATCTTCCAAAATGTTACCACTCTTGCTGAGAAAAGATAATTTTTTCTGATATCCAATCTGGTCCAGGGGCATCAAAGCAGATCCTTTAGTGTCTCTTCCCTGTACAATTATTAGCCTCTGGTGTTGACAGCATCACGAAAATGCTGCAGCACCTCTGGAAAGGTCCCAGGTCCAGAGAAGGTTGAATTCCAACACACAGTCAAATGAAACATTATGTTAAAGCCACAACTCCCCAAACATCATCCTGGCAGCGCTCAATGAATATCCGCTAAGAAATTCCACCTGCCAGCTTCCAGGTCTCAGCAGCTGATAAATGGCACCGTGGATCTGAATTCAAGGTGGGAATTTCCATCTCACCTCCATCATTAGCATCCTACAAGAACTACTTAAAGCTTTGTCCTTTGGGGCAACATGCATTATGCATGGTAAGAATTCCTCCATCCATCTTCCAGAATGCATTATCGCTCTTGATAAGGGCTTTCCAAGTCATTTGAAAGGAAGGTGAGCTCACCCATGAATACAATGCACTGCAGCTCCAACTGCTCCTTGCAGAGCCTGAACTGCATCATGATCATTTCTGCTGCGTGCAGTGAGCAACAGAATCAAGGCAAACAAAGGCTACAAATGGATCTCAAAGCATCCCAGCAAGAAGTGATATCCTACTTCACCTGTATTTTAATAGCAGATTTCCTATTTCACTAATGTGATGCGCAAACACAGCACGAAGTCTGAACTCAGACTCAAGAGAGTTATTTTTACAGCTCGTGGACGGAGGCACAAATACCTCCCAGAGACACAAAGAAGGCAATCAGGCATGGCCTCAGTTGGCTGCTCCCTTAACGAGCAGCCATCACATCGATATTTCCAAAAAGGCCACTCCAAGTACAGCTCTCTTCTGATTGTCTTCTAATCCCTCCACATCAAACGCCAAAAATATTTATGCCTGCTGTATTGCATTATAAATTTATATTTCTGAAAAGTAATGAGTTATGACATGACACCAGGCATGATAATTGAACCTGGGGGCCCAGCCCTGCTGAAGCTGTTTTAGAGCTGTCTGACTTCTGGGGGCACAAGTAACCTCTGGCTGGCATTGGGGATGGTAAAAATAAGAAAGACATCCAAACCCATAGACTGGCTTTTCAACAAGGGAGATGTCTAATTATATATCCACTTTGTTTTGCCCTGCAGTGTATCGGAAACTATTATTTTACATAGATAAAGGGTGTCAGTAAGGTTCAGCTTCTCTCTCTATCAGATGTGCAAGATGGGCATGCACAGAGTGAAGTCTTACCCAGCCATGGTTGGGGATGTGTCCTGAAGTTGCATTCTGACATTTATGAGTCTCATTAAATGAGCTTCCTTTATTGATCTGTGTGTTGTTTTTTTTTCCCATAATTGCAGCATATGAACATTCTTAATTTTTCATTTCTACTCCTGGCTTTTCATTTGAAGTGATCCTGAGTGTAGTGCCAAGACACGTAGTAGAAATGACCTTCAAGCTTGAGAGAAAATCATTTCAATTTAGAAACCGTCGATAAGCAATAGGCAGAAGCCTTGTACATTTAATAGCATCTATCAAACATTTTCCCTTAAGAACCTGCTGACCTTCTTGGCAGAGGCCATCCAACAACACACCACTTCCACTCGATGCCTTTATCTAAGGGACGGGATGGCTACTGAGTCATTGCTGCACTCAGAAATTAGGTCAGCTATCAACAGTGACAGATTACAGAGCTCAAATTATGCATTCTCCCTGCTTGATGAGAGGAACGCATCTCGGTGGCCTTTCGGTGCCATACAGTGAGGGCATCCTCATCTCAGCCCTGCTCCTGCGTTGCAAAACTCACTTTAGGAGCACAAGACTCTTTAGCAACTCACAAATTCACCCGATGGTGGGTACGTCCTGGTTCTGCTAACAGCAAACTGGGAAGCAGCCAGGCACATCTTCTGCAGTGAATATTCAGAGGATCATCTCATGCTCTACAGCTGTGAAAGTCAGATCTGATAGGGAGCAGAAATTGCCCCAGTGAATTCCACAAGCACAGCTGACAGCAAAATCCATTTCCAAAGCACACATCACAGGAGGGGAGGAGGAAGCTTCGAGCCTCTTCAGTAGTGCAGCTTGTTGATTGAGCAGTAGAAGAATTACAAACTGAGATTTTTGGAAAGCAGCTGATTAAATTACGAAAAGTGTTTTCAGGTGATCCGAAGCACTAGGAACACATCTCCTGCATCTATTACCATATCAACAGAATGAAACGATCATGTTTCCAGGATCAGTTTAGTGACAACGAGCTTCACAGAAGGTAAACAGTAGCAAGAACACTCCTTTCTTTCATTTCATGGCATGCACTCTTTGCCAGAAGCACTTTTACATTCTCACCAGCAGTCAGCCTGGAACACTGTGCATGCTGAGGATGCACGGCTCTCAGCCATCGCCATGCAGAGGTAACACGCAGACATCCACACACCCTGAGCAGATGGTGCACCAAAGAGTTGCTGAATGCTGAGGGACCACGCAGAGCAAAAAGGAATTTTTATGAGCCCACCGTGAAGTAGCTGCGAGCACAATTAATTGCTGACGATCAGAATAAATCACACAAGCTCTGTTGTGGTTTGGCATGGATAGAGGAAAGGTTTCGGGGCAGAGGGGAAACCAACGGATCAGCATCACCAGGACAGAGTCACACTGGGATGGGGGCTGTGGAGCTCAGGCCCTCACTGCTGTCCACTCTGGGCTTAGAGATGGATGGATCTGCCCCTGGGGTGACCCTTAGATGAGCCACAGTGATACCTTCTCTTCTGGCTTGCAAGTCTACATGGTGAATCAATGAAGGCTGCATTTTATCCAAAATTACTCTGGGAAAGGACATTTATTGATAAAAGTACCATTATTTCCTAATTGGAATTTACTTCTGCATATTTATAAGCTGTAAGAATGTCAAAAGTAGGAAATCTACAGCATTAATTCCTTCCACAAAGTATCCCTTCATGAATAAGAGGGATTTATGGGAACAGAAAATGTATTGAAGTAATGTATCAAGCCAGAAAAAAAAAAGGAAAAGAAAAATCAATCCACTTTTCATTTAAAAAATAAATAAATAAACAAAATAAAAACTTTCAGGAAAATCATTACGCTGAGCTTGATTTCTTCCAGACTTGGAGATGAATACAACAAAATGCATTTGCTTTCTTCCTAGCCGGCTGCTTTTTATGACTCTTGGCAGTGCTGCTAAGTGGAATTGGGTAAGTTAAAACTGATGGTTTTAAGGAACACACTGCAAACATGGAAATGCACAAAGAGTTTTGTACAGTCCCAGTTTTGGAGCTAAGGTACTTAAATCCTGGATTATATACTGCTCATCTGTAAGAAATTATATCCTATTTTCTGAGATCACACCATCACTTTTATATCATTCAGTGATTTCAAAGGATTTGGGTTTTTTTGTAGCTTTCTTTTTACAGCTGAAATCAAATGCATACCCTTATATAAAATGTAAATAAGATTTCACTTGCAGCCAATTCACTCTGCAGTACTGAGAGCTGGGGCAGTGCTAACTGTAGAACAGTTACAGATAGAGTCAGTCCATAGCTCACTTCTAGGCATAGCATAGGAGCAACAAAACCAAGGTTCCTTCCCATTTTGTCCCTTTACTTATTAATAATTACTCTACTACTGGAAAAAAAAGGCAGCTTTTATAATTAAAACATCCTATTGGTAAGAGAAAGTCAAACTCAATCCTTGTCTCTCTCTGTCCAGTTCAGACCCCCAAATCCATGCAGATATTCCCTGCACAACTTCCAGTTTTTAACTAATTTTACTGTTAATCAAGAACACATCTGCGTTGTGATGGCATCCAGTTCTCTCTTCCTTCTAAGGACAGCGCAGAAAGGATCCAAGACAAAAGGTTCACATCTCTCTCGGCCTCTCTTTATGCCCATCTAATTAATCTCAGGATGATTAAAATTCAATACAATAAGAAAGCAGTCAATGCCATAATTAGATAAACGAGCTTCTGCACAAATACTGAAACAATCAAATCAAGCAAGCCTCACATATTCCTCATAAGTGAGGGAACAAATACACTTCAATAGCTGTTTTAAATCCCTGATGTTCTCAGATGGCCCTGTCTCGTCTTCCAGAGAACAACAGTGGTGTCTCCTGCTGCATGTAATGTATTTTCTATACCCTTTGAAACTCAGAATATATCTGATACCTTTCTGGATCAAACCTTTTTTGAAATTCTAAGCCATGAGAAATGGCTATTCCCAGACCTGTTGGCATCAAAGAAGCCGAACAAACATTTCCTGTCTGCAAACCCAACCAGGAAACCTTTCCAGTAGCAAAGCAATTCACTACATAACCACGGCGAGTTCCATATCTTTCAGCACCTTTACATTTTATATTCATGAGTTACACGGACATTATTTGAAATAGAACATTATTCCTGTCTCGATAATCACGTTGTGTTTAGAGGCTGTCAGGAGACATTATTGAAGTCCTCATGAAACGCAGCCATGAGAGAGTAAAGGGGTGGTTGGCTTTGTTAGTTGCATTGAATATTCCTGGGCAGCTCTGCTCCTCAGCAGGACAGCCTCCTACTGATCTTCCAATGGTTTAATTGCAGCTTAGAAAACTAAACAGAAAGCTCAGCCTTGTGCATGGCAGGCTGTGGTCCCTGTACAGAACACAGTGGTGACGCTGAGAGGTGCTGTGATTAATGCACCGTGAGCTCATGGGCTGCAATCACATGAAGCCCTTGCAGGACATCAGCTGTGTTAATTAATTAGTAGATGAGGAAAATCTGTATGTCTTTACTCCTTCCTGTGCTTTACCTCATCTCCTTCACTGCCTCGGCCTTTCTCCGCCAATAAAGGCATTTTCCTCACAAAGCTTTACCAACAAACCTTCCCCACAGAAATGCATTTTGTTCAGGCATCAAATAGAAACAGACCTCTAGAATACACTTTCAAACATTTCCAGAATAAAACAAACCACTTTGACTAGAAAAAACACTTCTTGGTGACCGTAAATTGGTTTCATCGTGGAATTGTTGGAGTTGGAAGGGACCCTTAAAGGCCATCTCGTCCAACTCCCTGCACTGAGCAGGGACACCCACAGCTCCATTGGGTGCTCAGAACCCATTCAGCCTGACCTTGGGTGTCTGTAGGGATGGGGAACCACCAGCTGTCTGGGCTACCTGTGCCACTGCCTCACCACCGTTACTCTAAATCAACAACAACAAAGAAACATCTTCCTTATATCCAACCTAAATCTCCCCTTTTTCAGTTTGAAACCATTTCCCCCCGTCCTATCACATCAGTCCCCGCTAAAAATCCCATCCCCTCCCTTCTCACAGCCCCTTCAGATACTGAAAGGTAGGGCACTGGGCAGTGTTCTCTCTGGAAGGTCAGCCCAGCTACCTGCCTGATGCTGCTCCCATGCAGATCATTAATATTTTTTGCCAGCTTCTTCAGCACAGATGAGATTCAGATCCCACATTTGTGTAGGGAGCTTTTTATGAGCCCATTCATCAAAAGCCTAGCAATATTTGTCAGCACAACAGGCAAATAAAAATGCTCAAAGAGTCCCCTTTTGCAATCCCCAGCAGACAGCAGAGAATTCCCTGCAGAAATCTAAAGAGCATGTTGTAATTCAAATTAAACCTAGGTATAAATTGGAATTTTTAGCTCAAAATCCATTACAAAGTAGCAATCTGAGTGAAGGGCAGGAGGGTGTTTAAGGATGGAGCACACAACCTCGTCTCACTATGAGGGTTTTTCTGTTGCTTGAAAAGCACAGCACAGAGGTGCTCCAGTGCTGCTCCACACTGCAGTAACTGCTCACATCTTGCAACACAGCACACAGCTGCCTCTGTTTTGCAGAGCTTCTAGAAGGCAATCATCTGTCCACTTGTATCATCCACACCTTAATCATTTGCTGTTTGTTAGGTATAATTTGCAGCCTATTAGCCCCATGTTTAAAAGTTTTTCCTTATTTCCTCCTGCTATTTGTAATTTCATATAACCCTAACTATTATCAACAAACATCATTCAACCTGTCTTAGCTTTGGGAAAAGCAGAGTCCTTCCCTGTACTCATGACATCACTGAATGAGGCTGTTTCCATAAAGTCAAGGAGAACTGGAGTTTTTGTCCTTCTGGTTACATTCACCACGCATGATATCAGCCCTGCTTCCTACTAAGAACTCAGTGTCAGGAAAGAGCAGGCTTGTTATCCTCCCCCCGTGGGCTGCATGTCCCATCACCAGGCACATCCTTAACAAAACCTACCTCTCTTTATTCACCCGATGCCAGAGCTTTCCAGCCCCCAAATGACAGAGAATCCCACAGCTTAATTCTGTCCCAATGTGAAAAGAGCTGAAAAAACCTCACTGTGCCTCCAGACCAATTGCTCTAGCAAGTAAATAAATCCCACGCAATAACCCATTAATGCCTCACGTTTTGTGCTTTTCAGCATTCTCACATTAATTGCCAAATTATATTAACATTTAAAAGAGAAGGGGAACAAGAATGTCACCTTGGTTGCCAGGGAACCTTGAGATGCAGAGCTCCTTTCAGCCTGCCTGCCTCCTAGCTGAGGTGTGGGGCTGCTGCCCCACAGGGAGACCGCTATTTCACAGCACTCTGCAAGACTGCAAATTTAAGAAATCATGGGAGAAGGTCAACACTGCAAATCCCTGGTGCCTCCAGGCACCATAGATACCTTGCTTCTCCCTGGAAAGAGTTGCATAGCATTCGGAACAGCTTTGCTAGATGAGAGCATCATTTGCCAGTGACCCTATATAGGATGTGGGGGTTCCCAGAAAAGGAGCCAGGACTGTCTTTGGAAGAACAAACACGTTACAAATCCCACAGTGTCTGAATTTTCTTGTTCTCATGTTTTTTTCTGTCTCAAAATAGGATTTTCTAGTGGCTTAAGCTCCCAGCAACAGCCTAGGGAGTTGAATCAGATCATAGATATGTGTATATAAATGGTTCTGCAGAATTGTGTAGAAAGTCAAAATGACACTACCGTGGTGAAATCATAACATTGGTTTAATGCAACTCCAGCCATTTGCTGTGGCAGCAGGGGCTAACTTCAATACAAAATACATATTCAATATCGCTGGAAGCGATTATAAATCCCCTGTGCTTGCAAGAAGTGCAGCACAGCCCCCAGATGCCTCCTCATTTCCCCAGGCAGCTCCAGTGCTGCAGACCAGGAGCAGCACAACTGGAGAAGTGCAAATACAAGGTCAGGGCCAGGGAGACGCAGAGCTGCAGAATGTCAGGGCCAGTCCTGCTCCTACAGCCCCTGTGCACCTCTGCATTCCCACCCCTGCTCCAAACCCACTGCGAGACAGTGCTGTCTGAACCAGTGTGCCAAGAAGATCCATGTCTTAATTACCCAGCATCCCTGCATGATAAATAAGACCCCCCCAAAATGACATATTTCCCCCTTTTTTTAATTGTCTTTCCCTTTTTTCCTCTTCCCCTCCCCACTGAGGCGCTCTGGCTAACTTTGCCTGGCAATCACATCTCATTTGTTCAATAATGACAGGGAATATTTGTGGGTAGTAACAACTTACGGTGCTTTGATGTTTGTTAGGTAACAGGAGGAAAGGTAGGCGCAGCAGGAGATGGCAATGATCAGAAGAAACAGAGTTTCAGGGGATTAACATATTCCATCACGTTGTCTTCCAGTTTCCAACACTGTGTGGATTACAGCCCCCAAGTGCCCACTGATAAATCACCATCAGGGCACTGGAGAGTGCAGCAATACTCACATGGCTGCACCAGCAAAACCTGGTCAGCTTCTGAGCTGTCACTAACACCGCATTCATCTCTGATGGATGAAGCTCTGGCAAAGCTGCTTCCTCGTTGTCATGACCTGAAGAAGAGAGCTTGGCTCACTGACGAGCTTACAATTAAGATGCTTGGACAAAGAAACTGCAACTGCTTGGAGTTTTAGAGGAGAATGTCTCAAAGAGCAAGAACAAAAAAACTGCCTTTCATCACTGCCATTTCCAGAAGCTTGCTAGGCATCTCCATTTGAGAGGAAGGCTACAGTTGTCAGTGAAATCATAGGCAGAAAAGCCCACATCCTTGCAAAAGTCCCTTTGTACACCAGGCTGTGTGAGCTCACAGACCCCAAGAGCCCACAGTGCTCGAGCACACCCAGCACATCCTCCTTAGCACTGCTTTTTGGGGCTGGGACCATTCGTCATTCCCAGTGTTTCCTAAGCCACATTTAACAACATGTCTGGATGCACTATTCCTCATGCAACTGTCTCCTTAATTCGTATGGTCATAGAATAAATTAGGTGGGAACATGCCTTGTGGCCCTTCTCCATGCATCTTCAAGATGCCCCTTGGTCCTTCCTCCTTAAAACCCATTTCTTTGAGTTGTTAGAGAATAATGGAATCATTAAGGCTGGAAAAGACCACAACTATCACTAAATCCAACCCCAACCCACCCCACCATGCCCGTAGCCATGCCCCACAGTGCCACATCTCCACAGTTCTTGAACACCTCCAGGGATGGTGACCCCACCACGCACTGGGCAGCTGTGTCACTGCAGCACCACTCTGCCTGGGAAGACTTTTCCTAACATCCAATCTGAACCTCTGCTGGCACAACTTGAGGCCATCACCTCTCATCCTATCACTGTTACCTGGGAGCAAAGGCCGACCCCCATCTCACTACAACCTCCTTTCAGGAAGCAATTTGTCCATCCTTCATCTGTCTCCAGGCTGAGCAGTTCCTTCAGCCCTCACCACGCTTCACACATAATATAAAAACACCTAACAAAGAAAAGCAAATAAACACAAACCGACCACGCAGGAAATTCAGAATAAAAACACTTGCTAACTCTCTTATCTCCATCTTATATCATTAAAGTTTCAACTTCTTAAATATATTCCATACTCTCAGCCTTTCTCTGAATTTATATGCTTGGTTATAACTTGGGGGAAAAAACAAACAAACAAAAAAAAAAAACCAAACCTTTAAGGTTTTTTAAGGGTTTTGCCAAGGCAAAATGTTAACACTGTTATTCCGGCTCAGACTTCCAGCACTTTCAGAAATTGCAAATTTCCTCATGCTAATCCTGCTCATTCATATTAATGCATGGGAGATCAGCGTTCGACTGATCAAAATGCATGCTCAGTGTTGTGGGCTTATTTATTTTAAATAAGGTTTATCATCAGAATGCAACATTAAGAGAACATTAATGCTGCAAAGGCAGCAAGGCTTGCTGAATTGCTTTGTGGATACTTAAACCAGACTTAGGACAACTTTATCCAGAATACATCAGGAGTTAATCAAATGGTTTGTGGGAATTACAGAGCGGGGAATTAGGAGACATACAGGACACAGCGTCTGTGCCCATTAAAATGATAATCTTTGAGTGATTTGGTAAAGGAACATTAATCCAGAAAGGGAGAAAATTGCATCAAAAGTACCTTAAAGTGTCACCAGATATCTGAGGATGCAGCCTGAAGTCTCTGTGCGTCATTTTGTTTTTACATAGGGGAACGAAGTCATTTGGCTCACAATACTCTTCAAAACCTGTCACATATGACAAGGTACAAAAATTAATTTAAAGATCCACCTGAAGTCACTTCTTCAAAGATTGAAAAAAAATATATACGTGTATTTTTGGAAAAATGACACCGATACATTAGCTCAGAGAAGGCACAAGAGATGAGGGCAAAGGCTGCAGCTTTGTGCATTCCAGATGGATGCTGTTCTTATTCTTACACGCTGCATGGGTGCGTGAGACACAACGTCAGGAAGCTACGAGATGAACATGGTTTGATTGGTGCTACCACTCCCTCTTCCCTACAAAAGGAATTTAAGGCTTGCAAAGTTGATTACATTCTGTCAAATGTGTTTTATATTTTGATTTTGGTATGTCCGTTATTTTCTTTTCCACTGCCAGTGAAAAGACATCCATCCCATACAGGAACCCAAACATAGCTGCTTATAGGAGTTGGAAACAAGAAGAGGCAGCCAAGGCTGAAACTGCTTTTATGGGAACTGCACAGTCCATCTTCAGAGCACCTTTTAAGCCCTTCACCTGACCTGATTCTATTGTAATTTCCATGACTATCCTAGAAAATATTGACCTCTTCAGTATATTTCAATTTCTCTCATTGCTAAATCTGATCTCTGGAAGCTCTGAGGACCTCAGCCACTATCAGAACGAAGCTCCACATTCATTATTCCAGCTTGTTGCTGCAATGTTCTCAAGTAATGAAGCACAGCACATAATCTGGCTGGTCATTTAGCTCCAGAGGACAGAAAGATAGAATTAAATAATAGCAGAACTATCAAAAAGATATTTTTGAGCCATTCCAAAGAATGGATTTTTCTCCACAGTTTAATTTGCCATCCCTGAGGAATCCATACATCCGAATCTGGACAATCACAAGAACAAAAACCATTGAATTCGATGAGCCAAAGTTAAAGGTTTTTCTTATCTTTTAACTCCCTACAGGATTGGTGGCGCTTTGTGTTCCACCTAAAAGTCATTTCAAGCAGCCTGCATAGCAGCCCCAGCACGGCTCCCTCTCCTTGCTCCAGTGCTGAGGGACAGGGTCCCTACTTAAATCAAGCTCATGCTTCATTAAAACTTCTTAGAGCAGTCCTGCACAGCAGGGCACTGCCCAAAGCGAAGAAGGTTTCATTGACTTGGAAACCAAGAGCTCCCCAGTGTGCCTGGAGCAGCTCAGAGCAGGCAGATGTTGGGCAGTCAATGGAAAGTCCCCCACCGTGCTCACCAGGCTTGGATTATTTCTGTTCACGGGAGGAACCTTCTGTGGGCAGTGTAGAAAATGGAGTTGCCCATAAGGGGCTTTCCTAAGGGAAGGGCCAGTTCACAAAGTCTCCATTATATGAATAAACTCATGCTCTTCTTTGCTGAATATTTTATTCTGGGTCTGCAGTGTTTTTGTTTTTTAAAGCAAATACTATAAGGAAAGAGTTGTGACAACACGTGTTTGTCGTTCTCCCATTTTCCAGCTCTAAAAAGAGTGGTGAGATCGTCTGCATGCAACCTAAGCCATCGTACACACCACCTCATCATCCTAACATGGAGGAGATGTTTGATCACAACAACCTCTGCAAGAAAACTGATAAACCATTGCACAGCCCTCACCATCACGAGGACAGAACAAAATTACCAGCACTGAAGCATCTTCGTAAATGCAGCCTTTGGGAAGCTGCAGGAGATGGGACTGAAATAGCAGCTCGTTAAGAGCCTTCTTACAGCCAACCCATGGACATTTTTTATGTCCCAGTTAACACTGATGGCCAACATTAGCAAACCCAGCCGTCCATGGCAGAGCACCTGGGTTAGGACTCATCCATGCACACTGCCAAGCACTTGCAATAGAAACCAGCTGCTGGGTTTGCTCCCACAGGGTGCTTGGCTGGGGCAGCAGCACTGAGCCACCAGCCGTGGAGAGCTCATTTTCTGCATTCCTTTTTTCCTTTTTGCCCCAATTTTTGCACTGTTCTGTCCTCTCTCTTCCCTCTCTCGCATACACAGCCTTAAAGGAAATGAAGCCTTGGTGGCTGGCTGCTGATTAACAGCTGGGAAGGGGCAGGAGCACTGCAGGTCTGGCAAACAACACCGATGCAGCACTGAGCATCCCACAGAGCACTGCGTTCCTATAGAGGACACAGCACTGCTCTGGGGCAGCCCTGACTGCACCCATGAAGCAGCTCTGCGTTTCACCTGCCAGCACAAAGGGCTTTCTGGCAGATGAAACTCCACAATGGCTGTGATTAAGAATCATCTTGTAAAGGCTTTACAAATCAGTTGCAGCTTTAAGTATTAGCAATTGGCAACCGTACTCAGAAGGCAGTGCAGCCCTGGCTGAAGTTTTGAGGTTGCAAAGACCTGGGGTTGTGTTTGGTTGTTGGTTTTTAACAGTTCCCATCAGATAGCAGGACACTGGGACTGAACTGGCTGCAAGCAGAGGGTCAAATAGCAATTTCCTCCCTCCTGTTATCAGGCTTTGGGCTCTCCTTTTTGCAGAATTTGTGGGTCAGTTCAGTCAAACACAGCTCTGAGCCAAAGAAACTCTGATTCTCTTGGGAATTCTTTTTGTTTGGGTTGTTTCAAATCCAGCAGCTGAAAGTTGCATACATGAGAGCTGCAGGGTTTAAAAGGAAGACTACAGATCTGCTGTCATTTGAAGTTAACCACAAAGTCAGCAAATGCTCTCACTTCTCATGGGAGCGGAGGGGCTTTGGAGAGTTGATTCTCTTTTTTTTTCCCCTTTGTAATTTGTTTTGCATGATTGAATCAATCCAAACAGCCTTTGCTGGACAGAAGGGCAAAGAATATCTTCTCTCTTCTCATTATAGGGCATTTACCTCTGCAGTAACACAAGGGACTACGGTTAGGAGAGATTACATTGCACCCAACAAACTTCTGGTGGAGATTCCAGAGTGAAAGGAAGAGGTCTCGGCCCACAGACCAAACCAGAACAAAACACCCTGTGATGAAATGTCAAACTGCATAGTGAGAGCAACATATGCATACACATGCATAGAAGCTTCCTGCTTTCAGGAGTTCTCTGGCTACAGGAACATTCAGGCAAATGAGCACTCAGAGCAAACTGTTCAAAAAGCATCTATATGTTCAGTAGCAAGGCAGCATCTCATAGGATTAGATGCAACTTGGCCTCACCTATAATGATCTCAGGAATAAAGGCAATCATGATGGACTAGTTAATTACAGCTTTCCTATTCAACAAGAACGATAATACTCTGCTTTAATTTTAACATCAGAAAGAGGTGGTAGAGAATAAAAGGAAAACCAGGTAAGAAATGTATGATTTTGTTAAATTTAATCGGTGGCTTTGCCAACCCCTGGCTGACATTCATAGAAAGGAGGACATTTCATGCAAATGATCCCAGCAATTACTGCCTTTCAGCAGTCAGCACCCAGTTTGTTCCACAGGGCCATTACCTGTCTTTCCACGTGCTGTGGGGCAAGTGCTGTGGTTCCATCCCCCTCCTACACACAGCCAAGTGATTGCTGTCCCCAGCCTGCACCCTTCAGCAGTGATTTGCTCTGATCTGTGCAAGGGCACTCTGTGTATCTGCTGCTGCACCACTAAATGAGCAGAAATTGGGCAGACATGGGAAATAAAGATATTGCCCTGATGAATTATATTCCTGTTTACCCTCCTGTCCGTTACAGAGGAATCTGAATCGAATGCTCATTTCCTCCTCCCCCAAACACCAGCTTGTGTGTGCTGTTACCTATGAGAGCAGCAGAGCAGTGAGATGCCTGAACCCACAGCACTGGGAAGCACGGCTCAGCTCCTTTCTGCCTCCATCTCTCCTTGCTTTAACTTTCCACCAAGCCAACTCAGCACAGCGTTCAGCTGTGCCCATGCCGTGGCTGTCAGTGCAATTCAGGGCACTGTTATCATGAGGTATAGGAGCTGCTGCCCTCAACACCTGGAAAAAGTCACCTTAGCATTTCGTGCCATCGTTTTGTTTGCCTTTGCTCCATGCGGCTCCCACCCTTTGGGCTTTTTCCCCCCTTTGAGCTGAAAGCAGAAGGGAACAGCCCCGAATTGCATATTTTGTTGCATCAGAAGCACAGTGCAGCTCTGCATCAAGCAAGAGGATGACCTTGTCACAGCCAACCCCAGATGGGCACAGCCTTAGCACTGCTGCAGTCCCTGATACATGAGGTGACCTCAGCAGCGCCTGCACCCTGGCACCCACACCTTTGTTTGCTGTCACAGTGGATTGCAAGGGCTCTGAGAACTCAAAAGCATTTGGTTGTGGTATGAGTTCTGCTCTCAGTAGGGGGATGCTCCTTTTGGGTGCAAGCCTCACTTTCTTTTGAGCCATTCTGGACTTAGTCAGCCTTTCCTCCTACTCTCAGAAAGAAAAGCATCTCACTTTCTTTGTTGCAGCATGGGACAAAAATGGCTTTGGAGAATCTGGCTGTGCCCACCAAATAGAGCCCCACCACCTGCCAGCCCCTGCCATCCCAGCACGGGGTCTGTCACACTGCTCTGCTCCCACTTCCCCGTGCCACAGGGAGACAGATGGTGCAGAGGAATTTTAAACCAGCTCCTGGGCAGGCTCTCTCAAGGAGGGTTTGCAATGATAGAGGAGCAGACTGACAGAAAGGCATCACAAAGCAAGATTTTGATAAATTTTGCAGAATACCCAGCGACCTTTAATACCAAGGAACTGATGAGCAGATTGGCAGGGGATGGATAGAGCAAACGCTTTGCTCCGTGCACCATCCATGTAACAGTGATTTTGAACAATTGCAAAGCTGTCCACCTTCCTGTTTAAAACTTCAGCTATTTTCCCCATGAATCACAAGATGACAAACTTGCCTACCAGCTCAGGACAGTGATCCAGCAGTGGGCTGAGCCCTGCACAAAGCCCCACTGCCTTATAGAAGCTCTCTGAACTCTCCTGTCTACTAATGGATCATAATGCAGGACTGGGATTTTTGTGCTGTCTGCCATGAATTTGACTTATTTCCTTCAGAAATGCTACAGCTGTGAATCCAAGAAACATTAGCCTGCGTTAAAAGAGAAGAAATGAAATAACTGAATGGATGTCTCTGTCATGCCCAGAGCTCTCAGTGTGGGAAGCACCTACAGAAGCTGCAACCTAGAGCCAGAGAAAACGTCCTCTATATTACTCAGCTTCTTACCATTGAAGCACTGAACATGTGATATATATTACACACATAGCAGAGCATGTCCCGATTGATCCACTTTCACACAGGACAGAGAGTTAACAAATGATGAATTCCCAATCTGCAAACCTGGGCAGTTCCCAGGAGCAGTAGAAAAAGAACAGATGATTCAGACAGGTGGTCTGATAGATCACCGTCCAGATGGAACTAAAAGCACTCCATGGCTTTGGGGATGAAGATGCATGGACTTAACCATCCCAAATATTAAGTTATCTACAGCCATTACAGGACTTATAGTAACTGGGGATCCCTGCATCCAGCTGCAAAGTACACAAAGCAAGACCCCTCAGATGAGCAGAGGAAACTTGCTCTACTGCACCGTGAGTAGGGACACTCACTGCCAACACCTCCCCAGCTCCAGTGAAGGAGCTGGACTCATTTCTCCCAGTTGAGTCCATCTTTCTCTTGAAAATGCATGAAGAGCCTTCCTGACAAATCATCCTCTTCCCTGTAAAACTGCTTAATCAAGATTTCCCCATGCAGCTGGCTTATTTGCATCCTTCCTATGGCATTAATATATGCAAACGGATGGCACTGCTGATGCAAGCAAAGGAATAAAAGGTCACTGAAGCAAGTTTAATTAAAAAGAAAGTCTGAGATTGAGTAAGAGTTAGCTAAACTGAGACTTATTGATTAGCAGAACTGGTTTTAATTATTACAAGACAACCACAAGTTTACTTTGATATTGAACAGAGACAGTCCTTCAGATCACACTATCTCATCTCTGACATTTCCAACCACATGGGAGATCAGTTAAGCTAAAAACACCAGATAAATAGCTGTGAGCAAGCAGAGGTCTGCAGCCTGACACAGGCAGAGCCCCTTCTGTGCTGAAAGATCAAAGCAGATGCTGCTGTACAGCATCCTTCTGTGGGCCAGCAAGGCCACAGCCATCTGTGTAACACCACACAGGCACCTCAAAGAAGTAGACAGAAACATCTAATCTGTATTTTTTTCTTTGAACCTTAGTATCCATAGGACAAACCAAGGGATAGATAGTCAGCTGTCCCACCCTTGCATAGAGTGAAGGGCAGCAGGGCACCTCTGTGATGGTGGCCTATCCAAGAGCAGGCTGCTTCTCCCATCACCTGCACAGCGCATCCCTGAGCCCCAGCCAACACTTTGGGGTGAAGTTTTTAAATGCACCTTTCCCAAGATAAAAAGTCACATCCACCAAAGCTCACATTTTCTCTGTTTAACCCTCTCCTTCCTCAAAGTACCTTTTTTTTTTTTCTTTTCCTGTAGCAAATGAGAGAGATTGACTGCATGTTAGCTCCATCACACGTGTGACATGACAGGGAAGCAGTTGCTAAGCGACTACCTTGGGGGTGAGGGACACCTTATAGAAATGTTTGCAATCATCCGTGAGGATGCACACACTGAGGTCTGATTCTGATGCAATAAGGAGAGGTAAAGAAATGAGCCCAACCTCTGCACTGCAGGTGAGGTTTAATCGAAAAGAAACTGCTCCCAGTGACTCGTTTCGATATCCTGAACAATCTGATAATCAATGAGGCAGAGCAGAAATGCAGAGCACCTGGAAAACAGGTGAGACTTTTCATTATATCCAACTCCTGGGTAAGAACAAAAAATGAGGGCAAAAGTCTGCCTGAGCAAAATGGGGGAGATACCATCAGATGTGAAAAGCTAATTGAAATTATCCCAGTGTAACTAGAATAATTAAGCTGACACTTAATTCTGATAGGAGCTAATTCTCCTCTGAAGGAACCTGCCCTGCAGCACCAGGCAGGCAGCATGCCTGCCACCCAACCCTCACCACCCAGCATCTGCACTACTATGAGAACAGACACTGCTGTTCTGAAAGAGGCTCCAGGTCTCTGTTTTTCACTTACCTTTATATCCTCCAGCTCCCTCCTACTTGCCTCAGCTCCTGCCCAGCAGCATTAAGCATCCTTTCTCTCTATGCCTCACACTCACTTTTATTGGGTCCTTCCAGATCTTCCCTGAGTCCATTGGCTACAGCTTGTATTTTCCAGCTGATCTTTCTGAGCCGGAGGGCCAAACCCAGCTGGAGCTCCTCTCCACAAGCCCTGTGCCCTGCGGTCAGCTTTGACCACAGCCTCTGGAAGTGCCTGAAGTCAATCACCCGCAGGCTGCAGTTATTAACAGAGATTGCACTTAGATCAGCAGCAGCCTTGTGGAGCTCAGGAGCTTTGATTTTGCTTGACAGGAGAAAGAGATGTGAAAAATATTCCAGGCATAATCTCAGCCAGTCAGGTACATTTTAAAGAGATAAAAAGAGCGAAGATTTTTTGGTTATGAGTGGAAGTGATTTACTTATTTTTCACAGGACTGAATGAAGCACCTAGGGACGAGGTAAACGGTGTGCTGAGGGCACCTGACCTAACATTCACAGCAGGAATAGGAAGAAATTCAGCTGGTGCTTTGAGCTGATGCAGAGCACAGGGGGAAACTCCACCCAATAGAGGAGCTTTTGCAATGAGAACTCACAATGTAAAGGTTACTGCCATAGAGAGGAGAGGCTGGGTCTCTAGAATAGGCTGAAAAGATCTCTAAGGTCCCCAAGTCCAACCCCAACCCACCATGCCCATAGCCACGTCCCTCAGTGCCACATCCCTATGGATCTGGATCTGTGCTGGTGCCTCACCTCTTTCGGAGTAGAATAAGTTCCGAATATCCAACCCATCCGATTACATCTCTAAGCAACAATACCTTCCAGGTTGTGGGTGAAAGCAGAGATGAAGTGAGGGTGCACGTGGTGTCCACAGCACAAGGTGGGGGAGCTGCTCTGGGTGTGATGGTGAGCAAGAGGTCACAGTCCCCCCGTGGTGCCTTATCATTCACCAGGCAGCTCCTGTGAGACTTCCTGAACACCGCTGCACGCTTTTCAAGCTGCAGTCATTAAAATGCAGGCTGAGTCCTTGCTGGCTTCCCTTGGCTAAGTCAAGAGAGCTAAAATCCACTCGTAAGTACTCTTAAAGTTCAGTCGCTGCTGTTTGTACAGAGCTGTGCCGCAGAGCCAAGAACAAAGCATCTGAGTGTCAAGAAATCAAGGAGCCTGTCCAAAATCTCCCACGGTGGCAATCAGTTTAATCTCTATCTGAAAAGTGTATAAAAATGTGAACAGGGCTGTTTTTTTTTTTTTCTTTCTTTCTTTCTTTCTTTCTTTTTTTCCCCAGCCCTTCAAATCAACACATTTAAAAATAATACGTACGGCTTTTTTTCTTTCTTGCTTGTGACTTCAGCTTTTTGACTTATCTCCATAACTACGGGCAGAGCTGAGCTGTCTGCAGGATGAGCTTCCCTGTATGCAGCACCTAGATTGCCCTGTCCTGGGAAAAGCTGATGGCCTGTTTGCTAAAATGCAGCCAGTAGGGACATCCCAGTATAAATATCTATGGTATGTGAACATTTCTATTACACACGGTTGTGGTCACAGAAAGATTTTCAGTTTTATTGTTGGATGGATGCAGCAGAACAGACAACTGCTGGAGTTAACAATACCCACATTCTTTGCTTCTGGACATTGGACGTTTTACAAATCAAAGGGCTTCCATTAAAAATCTGTGGTCACCTAAACTTATCAGGTGTATTATTTCTGGATCCTGACTTGTTTGGGTTCTGGACTCCTTCCATCACACCATGCTCCATGTCAAACCCCTCCAAACACGCGATGCTCCAAATGGCGCAGCACCACGCAGGACATCTCTCTAATAGACTCTCCTGCCTTTTATCTTCTTTCACTTCAAAACACAAAACATTTCCAGGCACTCCAGAAAGCCAGCATGGACTCCACAGTGCCCCAAGATCAATCTGCAGTTTTAATGTACTTTTGTCAGAAGATATTAATGCAGCTAATGGCAACATAATGAGGCAAGGCTTAACCCAGCTGCATGACAATTGAAGGAGATGAATATTATTTCACTGGATCCAGTCCTTTTGCAGAGAAGTCACTTGTCTGTCTGGGTGCCAGACAATTTCCTCTGATGTGAAATCTACCTTTCAGCCAAAAAATAAGAGCTACATTTGACCTTAGGAGCTTAAGCCAACTTAATTTGCGCTGATAATTTGTGGTTTTGAGAAAGTTACCATCTGGAACAACAATGAGAAACATCAGAAGATCCTGGGAAAAGGTAAAGCACATAAAAGCCATTCATTCACTCCTGGAAACATGGTTTCAGGTGTTCAGATGAGCAGTGCTGGACAGAGGCAACATCCCTGCATCTCACTGTCATTTTCAGAGTGGGATAAATCCTTCCCATCCAGTGCTTGAGCAGGGATGCTCTACATCACTTCTCCAAATTTTGCTTATTTATATGAGAATATTTGCTTATTTATATATCTCTTGATATATTATTCATATATTATTTATACAAATCTCTTGACTCATATAAATTAGATGAATTGTAGAAATCAGTTGGCACTGTCACCAAGTCCAGCGTGGCAAAGAGATCAGTGCAGTTCTGATAAAGCCTTTTGCTGCTACTGGGGAAGACAACCCTGCACAGCCCAGCTTGCTGGAGGCCCAGATAGGCAAAGATGGGTCTACACATGCATTTCTGCTTCCTTTGGAAAGGCTCCTTAGTTTTTCCTGGCTTAATGAAATTCATGAGAACTGCAGGATTTCACAGCAACCCTTTCAAGTGCCTTCATGCTGAAGGTAGAAAAGTAAACAAAAACAATAAGAAAAAAATAAGATCCTGCCATGGCAAAGCTTGAGAACCCACCCCCCCAAGGTGTCCACCCAACCATCCCCAGGAGCCACATGCATTTCTGCTCTACGCATCACAGCCTCTCTGCAAATAGACCAGAGCTCAGCACTGCTTCCAGCCATACCCATCAGACAGATTTCAGTGGGGATCCATCCAACCATGAGAATGGCATTCATGAATAACCCATCAATTAGCCATCTGCTAAAAAAGCAGAGTCAATTAGACACCTCTTGGTCTCCCTGGGTCAGTGAAGCACTCCCGGGTGGATGGGAGCAGCCGTGAATGGTTCTTCCCATCTCCCATATTTGTGCCACTGGGACCAGGAGCCTCATACTAAAATAGATTTCATTCTCATCTGTTTGCTCTTCATATTTTATTTCAGATCTGGGACTAATTTAGTTTAAGATGCGCAGTAAATGCATACTGTATGTTGATAAATTATTAGCCTTCTTACATAGCATGCCATTCAGTAAATCCACAGAGAGCTCCTTACCATTCCCTACTGTGAATCAAAGGACATTTGCTTAATAACTCCATATCCAGATGCGTTCAGTGAAGCACAGGGAAAGTGTCGTTGTTTACCAATCTGTGAGAATGTCCCAGATCCAAGAAGACATAAATCCTACCCAGACCAGCTGTCAGCTACGCGTGTGCCTCTCTTTGGAAAATCTAGTTTAATAAAGGCAGCACAAACATCTCCCTACAAGCCTGAGCACAACACAAACAGAGGTGCTGGCTACCAAAACAATGGGCATATGGATTTTCTCCTATGAAAGACTAGCAGTAAATTGACTGGGACACAAGCTCTCACCTGCATTAACTCTAGGTAAGTTCACCTTTCTAAGCTCATTCCTTGCAAAAGCTATGAACAGGCTAAAAATTCACCTCCAGCTGTTTCTACTGACTTTTTTGTTTTACATCTCAACATTACTTTTGAAGCTGGCCTGGGATCCTGTGCTGCCCATTCTTAATTCCTTTTTCCCTTCCTTATTAGGAACATATTCTACACTGATTTATTTATATTTTAAGCAACAACAAAAAGCAAGAAGAAGTAATACGAAACTGGAAACACTTTAAAGCTGGCAACAAAAAGATGCTTTGGCCAAGTCATAGAATCACAGACTGGTTTGGGTTGGAAGGGACCTTCAGGATCATGTAGTTCCAAGCCCTGCTATAGCAGGTACAGCTCCCTCTAGCCCAGGTTGCTCACAGCCCCATCCATTCAGCCTGGCCTTGAGTGCTTCCAGGGAGGGGGCATCCACAAACTCACTGGGCAACCTGCTCCAAGCCAAGAACACCTCTTTTAGCTTTGCCTTGTATGAACTGATGAGAGACTTTTCTTTCTCATAACCTCAAAACTGAAATGCAGAATCTCAAAAGTGCAGCCTCTAAAATGGTTGGGTTATTAACTACTGCGCTAAGATTATTTGCTAAATTACAGCATGGAAGTATTCTCCAGCTTATTATTTCCAACAACAGGCATCTTTTATTAAGAAACTCAACTTGAATAATCAAGAACCACCCACTGTGAAATGAATGAAGTGTGTTCTCCAGAGAGCACAATGACTTTCTTTACCAGTGCTGTGCCTCAAAAGAATGACAATACATCCCTGACTTGGCAAATGGGGCTTTGGAAAAGAAATGATGATTCTTTTTTATTTTTTTTTTTTCCCTTTCAGATAGATGAAATTGTTTGTTAAATTAAAGTAAAATCTTAAGGAGTGAGAGGTTAATAAATAGTGAACAAACAGCAGAGCTAATGGACCAGCACTAAAGGCAGAGTCCCTTCCTATCCATCAGCGCCTCATTCCAAAGAAACCCAGTGAGTAAAAGCAGTAAAAAGGTGGTCTTTCTTTTCAAACAACATTTAACTCTTAAGAAATGAAATATAGAAGATAGCAAAAGGATGTGCTGACACTACCTCTGTTTCACCATCATCACCTCTTCGTAGCAAAGAATTTTGGGACCTGCCAGACAGCTCTGCCGGATGAATTGGTTGTTTTGTACCATAGGGTTGGCCAACTGGAATGGTCTTGAGGTGAGAATGGCTGGGTGCATGCCTCCATGCTTCCTTCCAGACCTGTAGAGACTTTCTCCCTGACGCAGTTAGCAAGAGAATCAACCTAGACCTCATGGCCAGGATGCCCTGTGCTGGGGGAAGCTCCTGTGCTCACCACTGAGCAGGAGATTTCAATGAGGGAAGATGGCCAGAAAACTTCACTGCAAGGCAGCAAACACCACGAGCTCAAATAATTCACCTTCTGTGCAAAGGGAGAGATCTGAAGAGGCTCCCTGGTCATCCTGCAAGCAGGGATGAACAAAACTCCAAATCAACCAATTTCACAAAACGCTGTGACAAAAATTAAGGAAAAGTGATTTTTTTCTTATTTGGCATGGAAAGAAATGGATGCATTGGTTTGCACTCTACAATCCAGCAAACTTGAATCTCTGGGTCAGGATGCCTCTTGCACAGTATCAAAGATCTGCACATTTGTCAGCTCTTAACACTTAAGGGACTTCCAGTACATCTTGATTTTATCCAATTTGGCGCAAATTTAAATCTGCTGAGCTTTGCTTGCTGGACAGCAGCAAGAAGGATGAACTTGTTCAGAGGCAGCATGATGTAGCATCTTCAAGTCACGCATCAGGAAACTTCTACATAAAGATTTTTCCTTGCCATCTGTACAAATGAAGCTGTCGTGCCCATCCCCATGGGCTTCACTCCCTCCTGCAGCAGCAAGACAGGCTCTGCCCTTCTCCATCCTGCTCTGGTGGCAGAGCTTCCCTATCAGCAGCACTGCTGGGGCAGCCCACTCCTAAAGCTTCACAAGACACATCACTGAGTTCAGATTTGCACTTGGACTCACAACAAAGAGAAACGTATTCTAAGAGGTTCTCTTGGCCAAACTACAAAGCTGGGTTTTTTTTTGGTCTTGTTTTCTTCCTTTGTAAGCGTGTGACATCCTAACAAAGCATAGTCAAAGAAATACAAAGTTTATTTTGTTTGCAAAACTTGTTCACGAAGGCACAATGCTCGCTGTAACAATGCAACGAGCTGTTCCAAGAAACACAGAAATCAGACAGAATACATACCTCCTCTACTGTATTTGAGCCTTCTCTCTATTTCCATGGAGATTGCAGCTGGAGGGATACTCTTTTTTTTTAATTTTACTGGATTTGATGAAGTTTTGTAAAGATTGAACCACCGAGTGCTGGATTTTTCTTTTTTTTTTTTTTGCTACTGACATAACATCGTTATGTTGTTTGTAGGAATTACGGTTTTTATCTTCCTGTCAACAGAATATGCATGCAAATAGACTTAGATTATTTATAGAGCAACATCAAATTAAACTGCTTGTATAATGACTTAAAACTGGTTATCGCTATCCTGCATAATATCTGTTTAAACACACCACTTGCAACGAGCTTTCCTAATCAAAGGAGGAAACAAAAACACAATGTTGCTAATTTTATGCATGCTGTGCAGCTCTCAGCACTGCGGCCATGTGCAGTGCTGGAGGATGATGCTGTTTTTACCCATATGTGCTCCTCAGTTTCCATGGAGCTTTTTGGAGAGCAATGCGTTGACCAAATTTGGGATGGACTGGATATAAGGGAATAGGTTTTTTTTGCAGGAGGGTTAGTAAAGCACTGGCACGGGTTCCCAGAGAGTTGGGGGTGTTCCATCTTTGGAGACACCCAATTTCGGGCTGGAGAGGCTCTGAGCTCCTGATGGAGCTGTGGGTGTCCCTGCTCAGTGCAGGGAGTTGGACCAGATGGTCTTTCAGGGTCCCTTCCAACTGGAAACATGCAGACACATCCTCTTGCTCCTGCCATGCATTACAGCAGGCTCTGGTCTCTCTTTGCACAGATGCCATTCCCCAGTTGCACACTCATAGCAGTGAGCACAAGACCCCTCCCCATGCACACCTATGAGCCTCAAACACCACGGGGACACAGGGAGCCCTGTGCAGCCTGTAGCCTGTGGTGCAGTGCTTTGTCCCAGGCCAGCAGAACCCCAGACCGTTTCCACATTAAAGCCTGGGCTAATCAATTCAACACACCAGTGCTCCCTTTGTCTTCCCAGCCTTCATGCATAATGGATTTCTTTCTTCAGGGCAGATCACTAATGAGGACAGTATAAGTGTGTTTGTCATAATTCCACCAGAGCTCTTCCACAGCTATGGCAATGGTCGTTTTGTTTGTTTCTCTTTGCAAGAACAAGCACAGGTCCATCAACTTCGTAAGCGATGGCACACGTGAAAGCATGGCTCAGATGTCCTTCCCTGCCAATCTGTGTGGGGAACACACGGCACACCCAGAGCACAGCTGGGGGGAGACGGGGATCACAGAATCCTTGAGTTTGGAAGGGACCTCAAAGCTCATCAACCTCCAACCCATGCTGTGGGCTGGCTGCCCCCACCAGCCCAGGCTGCCCAGGGCCCCATCCGACCTGGCCTTGGGCACCTCCAGGAATGGGGCACCCATTGATCTCCTGGCATCCTCTGTCAAGGCGTTGTCACCATCTGTGTGAAGAATATCTTCCTAACATCTCACCTAAGCTGCTACTGCTCCCAGCGCTGTCTCTCTGCACTGTATTCTGCAGTACTCCACTGGTGTGCAGCAACTTCGGGGGCTCTGGAGCCCAGCACGGGGCTGCTTTCCACATTTTGCTCTTCCTTTCCTGGCTTAGTCTCATCTGCTCACATCAAGAGAAAGCTGTTCAAATAAAACTGCCTTCTGGCTGCCTTCTCTCTAACCAGAGCAATACCTCAGGCTGCAAGAGGCCTCACCCCAGCACCACGAACCCCTCCACCTCTTTCCTCACGCTCTCCTTGCCTTTCTATCCATACACCTGTGACAAGTGCAAGACAGTGTCCTCGTACCAGTGACAGAACTGTGTCGAATGTCTGAGAGAAAAATTTACCTGCAGTGACAGTTCATACTGCATTTCCTTGGCTGGAACAGGTGATGACCCCATGAGGTTATGGAAAGATAGGATTTATTTCCATAACCAAACCAAATCAACCAATCAAAACAATAAAAAGGAGCTGGCAGTGTGTGCAGGGCATGCAGATGGCTCAAGGAGAGCCCGCTCAGTGCTCGCAGGGCAGATCACATCACATCAGAGCATGGGAGAGTGTGACAGGAAATAAATTGGACCTTCAGTCAACCATTTAGAAGTGGAAGGAGCTCCCCAGTGGAGGTTATTCAATTTGGTAAGGGAAAGAAAAAAAAAAGAAGAAATGGAAGTGGACACATTTCTTCCTTCCTCTCTATTTTTACCTCTTAGACTCACTCTGCTGGTGATGGAGGAGCTGGTGCCATGGGAAGAGTCATTTTGGTGGCTCTGCTTCACACAGAAGCAGGAATTGCCCTCCATTTAAATGAGCTGCTATTTCCCTGAACGTTTTAATGATGCCGGGTTTGAAGTGTTGCCGTTAACTCATCGAGGAAGGTGCAAAGGATCAAATTCTTCCTTTTTATTTCTGCTGTTCATCATAACAGTAGCCCTGGTTTATGTCACTTATGCATTCATTGTGCCAGCTGTGGGATGGGTTCTCCCTTGCAATACGGTGCTGTTGGCATTGGGAAGAGTGGGTGGCTGAGGAGGAGGAGGAGCAAGGTCCTCCTGTTCTCCTCAGCTCCTCTGCCTCCACTGCCCCGTGTTGCTTCCATAAGGCATGAGAAACCATCCCTGATCTCAAAAATGATCGTGGAAGGAAAAAGCAGTGAAAAAAATCACATGAATCATCTTCATTCAAAAGGAAAGAAAAGCCAAGGAAACGTGTATATACTTACAGCTCCTACACAAACTCCACTTTGCACCAACAAATGCCTATTTAAATGGAAGCAGCCCTACCCTCAGAGCTCACTCTCTGCCCTCTCTTCTGACTCTCGCAGAGCCATTTTTGCTATCTCTACATTTTCCAGCCAGATTATGGATTCTCTGAACTTTAAAAGTGATTAAGCAGCATGATACTGGCCAGCATGGAAGGCGGGAACTGTTTTGTGGACATTTCTTAAGCTGTCAGAGTCCCTCTGAAAAGCACCCGAGAACTGCAATCCTCTGGAATTGCCCCAGAGGTGACAGCATTTCTAACACCAGGGGTGCAGGCCAGCAGGGCTCTCTGCAAACACATGGCTACATTTTTCTGAAGGTGTAAGGTGCCTGGCTTGTACACGTGCATTGCCAATCTGCAGGGAAGGTGTCCTCACTGCAACCACTCTGCAGCCAAGGAAACCCTTGAGGTGCAGGCAGAGGATGCTGCTCGCTGTGTCCCAGAGGCAGTGCAGGTGAGAACGCTGGCACAGGAACCCTCAGCCAAACAGCTCCATGGCATGGCCAGGGAAATCTCCCAGCAGTGCCAGCCCTCTGTTTCCCTGAAACCATAGCAACCAGAGAATGGCTTTAAAAATAATTAAAATAATAAACCCGCTGCATTTCTGGCAGAGAAGATCAGGAGATCGCAGCTTCCGCAAGGTGTGAGCATGCTGTCTTCCTGCATCCCTGATTAAACTGGGGTTACGCTCAGCATCTGCCCAAACACATAATGGAAATTTATTATGAAGAGCGCTGTAAAATGAAGCAAGGGAGGAAACGTCTGCACACATTTGAGCTGAGCAGAGCAGAGCTGACACCAACCCCGTCTGGTGGCAGCGTGGCAGAGGGGACACGCATGGCATGGTCACAGCAAGGTCACAGCACAGCTGGCACAGGAGGTGGCACAGAACTAGGAGTCATAACGGGGCTCTTATGGCCTCTGCCAAACACAACCAGAGCAGCCCAGTGCTGCCCAGCATGAAAGAAGGGGAAAAAAAGAAGTCAAAGAGGGACAGGAAAGCCCAACCAGAGAGAAACTCAAGCTCTGTTCCGTCCTTCTCGTTTGACAGCTTTCCCATCCTGACTGAAGCACAACGTTGGTAAACAATATCTCGTGTCCTCACTTTCCACTGACATGTTGACGTGCAATTCCTCATCCTTTTTTATTATGCATCCTGAGCACAGCACCCAGAGCCTTCCTGCAGTCACAGCTGACAGCCTGGAGTTCTCCTCCATCGCAGCTAAGGCGTTAATAAAAGCTGTTTTGCTCGCGTTGGTGAGGCTGAATCTGAGCTTAATGGATTTTTCCGCTACAAGAAAGTAAGAAAAGAATTAAAACAGTATTCTGGAATGGCTTAAATCTTAAAGTCACACCGTGATAAGCCAAAGGGAGAAGAAAGCCTTTCTAAAACGTGCCCGGGCTTCAGAGGAGAACTTCAGAAAGAAACATTTTGGCAATGGGGGAAATGCCAGGAGGGCGTTTTCCCCTCAGCAGGCTCCCGTTGGAGGACCTGAAAATTGTACTTAAACACTGAATTGCTCCATTGTTAGAAGCACTTAAAACACAAAACCTACCAGAAACACGTTTCCCTGTGCGGGCTGTGGGAGCGAGCGCAGCTTTTAGATCCGTTGTTATGCAAATCTGCCTCGAGTTTCAAGCTAGGTTAACATCTATTCTCCAGGCAATTAAAATAGGAGTCGCTAAAGTAGTTCTTGCACCGAGGTTAACTTTCTACAGATGTCAAACTGTGGGTCTGCATCTTAAAATGATGGGAGGAGCCCCGCTCCCCTCTGCGGAGATGGAGGGTCGCTGGAAGGATGTCGGTGTCGGTGCAGGAGCCTGAGGGTTGCAGCTCAGCCCTGACCGCCCCTCAAAGCCGGGCTGAAAATCCCAGTCTGCAGCTCCTTGCTGATCCCATCGCAGTCCAAGGGAGCTTGCTAGAAAAGCTCAAGCAACAAACACATCTCCCATTTCCTGCACCTGGGTGATTTAGGCTGGGTTTTCCAGCAGGCAGAGCACCGATGCTTTGTTCTTGCATGAGAGGGTCCCAGCTGCACCTCAGCACCAGCAGGATCAGCGCAGGGACTTGGGTACGCTAAGGGTGGGCTGAGGGCTGGTTCAGAATGCAGAGCACAGCGGGACAGCAGGGGGGTGATGGGGGGTAATGGCTGTGCAGTTAGAAATCACATTCGTTCAGCCCAGGCAGAGGGCTAGTTTCCAAGAGAGCCATTATCTTGGCACTGGTGTGTGAATATCAGAGCTCCTGTGCCCGTTTTATTGGTTAAGTACATGGTTTTATGGCTGTTTATAGGAGTACTCCTGCATACAGAGCAGCAGGGGGGACTGCTGCCTGGGAAGCACTGAGCCTGCATCGATGCCTGTGAGAGCATCCCAACCTGGCCAAGCCTTTTGGATTGGGTGAGCGCATGCAGAAGGCTGCCTTAATTTCCAGGTCACGAACCTTGTGAAAACAGCTCCAACCACTTTTTCTTACTGATGAAAACATTAATAGGGAGCAGGGAGGCAGAAGGAGGCTCACAGCCAGCCACAAGCTTGGAACCACAGCCCTTCGGGGGGCCTCCGCTCTAAAAGCAAAACAGAAATGGATGCAGCCCACACCAGCACTTGTCCCCTCTTACAACATCCCTGCTGAATTGCACAACCCCATTACTCAGCTGTGTTGCATGCGATGCATTCCCCACATCTGGCACAGCAGGGAAAGCAGCTCTTGCTCCTTCCTTGCTAAAGGTGGGGATGCGAGGGCCCTGGCAGCACCCACACGTGTGCCTGCTGAGCCCAGCACACACCACAACAAGTGCAGCACGTGGGGCAAACAGAATGAGTAAAACTGAATGCAGTTCTCTCCAACAGGTTTGGAGTTGTCTGAGCACATGGGACATAAGGAACTGCTGCTGGGAGACCTCAAGCCATCCACATCCCTCACCTCCTTACCTCTGAAATGAGTGAAATAGCATCAGCATCCTCTGGGAGCCATTGAAGCAGGCAGGGTTAGATCCTCCGCTTTGCAGAGGTGGTAGAAAAGCAGCACCTCAGCTGCCAGCTCAAAACTTCCACCTTCTTTCCACAGGGCTGAAAGTGAAATTCTCATCATTCATCCATCAGATGAGACATCCGCACTATTTCATTCTGTCTCAAGGGAAACCTGCTTTTCAGATAAAGATAGGCTGGCTGCAGAGATTTTATTTTTCTTTATGTAAATATATGTGTAAAAGGGGAAAAAAAAAACCAAAATCCAAAACCTGAGGGATATTGCAAATCATTTTCCAGGCTGGTGCATTGCTGTGTGCACAGAAAGTGACTGTGGAGGTGGGTGACTCAAGCTCATATTCAGACACACTTTTGCCATGACTTTTTATTATTATCATTTTTAATCAAACCAAAATAAAATACCAGAGCTCAGGCTGCTCTGCAGAGCTCTGTATCCTAGTTCTTCCTGAAGAGAAGGCTGAGCAGCCATAAAGCAGTCACTGCACATCCTGAGCTTCTCAAGGAAAGGCCGATGTCTACCCCACAGACCTCACAGCCTATGGGCTGTGGGAAGCCTGTATGAACCCCAGCAGCTGTCAGGGTGATCAGAATAAGGACATGAGAGCAGGAAGATCCGTGCAGCTGGGCACCCTGTCCCCAGCCCTGTCACCCCCAGGGCAGGTGGGTGGTGGCACTGTGGCTCATGCTGATGCTGCCCTGGGTTGCCCATAGCAGCTGGGCTCTCACAGCCTGGTACTGGGAGCATGATGCCGTTGGCTGCACAGCACCCAGGTGCCAGCTAAGAGTTTGGCCTGGGCTGAAGGGCACCGGGTGACATCCAGGCAGCAGCTCTCTGCTCCTCACCCCGTGCAGTTTCCTCCCCAGACAGCATCTCAGCAGGACACCTGTGTGCTCTACATCCAGGTGCCACCCATGGAAGTCCGTATGCACCCGGACTTCACTGGCAATGAGCTCAAAATATCTCCTCAGTGCATTCAGCAAAAGCGGTAAGGAGATAAAAATTCCTCAGTCAGTACATATGGACGGCTACAGAGAGGCTGTGGGAGGTGGCACGTGGAATGCTGCAGCTGCACAGGCAGCTCTTTGCCCATTTCTGCAGTGTCAGAGCACAGCGCGTGCAGCCCCGCAGCCTCCCCAGCCCATGTGTGCAGCAGTGGGTCCTCAGCTCACAGCATCCCCTGCACAGCCCACACAGCAGCTCTGGGAGGAGAAAAATGGAAATGAGTGGGAGAACACAATGGGCAACGGTTGTGCTTTTGCTTCACACTGAGGTCTGTCAAGTTAAGCTTGGGTGCTTAACTTCCCACCTTTCAAGCCTGATTTTGGCCCCTTGATACAGTGTGAAACTATTAGGGAGACTGGAGCAGCATTGCTTTAATGGCACTTTTGAATCCCTAGAGGATGCTCCTTAGCTCTGATGTTAGAAATCTGTTGTAGGACAATGCTGGGACCACGAGAAAACAGCTAACAGAGCTGTGTGCAATTCACAGTGCATTAATACAGCCTGCAGAAACACCAACCAGTGATTGTAATTAGCATATGACTAATTCATTGGGCTATTTTGGTTTCTATTTCATCTACAAAAAGTCTCCTGACCATCTCTCATCTGCATATTACAAACTGGCACGCAGATACCTTGATTTTCTGGTCTAGCCTCCCTGGCAGTTGCTATGAACAGCTCACATTGCAGAGCATACGTAAGCCACGAGTGAGCTCAGCTAAATCCTGTTCCAGTCTGCCCTCCTCCCCTGCTGAGCCCTCACATATCCAGCAAATAACAGCCTCTGACCGAAGAGCAGAAGGTCTGGACCTCTTCACTGGGGAGATGCAATCCTCCAGAGGAAGAATCAGATCCAAGCTCCAGGTTTCTGTGTAGCAGCTGCCTCTGTGCAGAGCCCAGGTGTGGGACCAGCATGGCTGTGCAGAGCAGAGAGGTGCAGTGCTCCATTTGGAGTGCTGAGCCTTTCAGGACTTACCTACACTTCATCTGACAGTCACATTGGTTTTGCAATAAATCATACAGCCCTAATGACTGTCAAACCACTTAACCATGGAAAATTGCTTTAACGCTACCTCGGAGCATTAATGAATGATCCTTTAATTAATTCAAATTATTGAGCATTGGTCTTGCTTCCCTGCTAGGCTAGAATGACTTTGTGCCAAAATCAAACGGGAGAGCTGTGTTTAAACTCTCTCTGCAGTCACTATAGGTGTGAGCTGTGCAGCTCTCCTTTGGGCCAGCAGCAGCTACAGCTTATTGTTGCAATGAGGGAGCATGAGGCTGGAAAGAGGAGGCCTTCAACCTTGAATCTCCTTTGAACAGATCCAAAGAACAAAAGCCTTTCCCCAGCCTTGCAGCCACGCTGCTCCTGCAGGCGTTGGAGCCTCAGGCACAGAGCAACCACTGCCTCTGCAGCATCACCTCTGTGCAATGGGACTCCCCAGGGTAGCTGGTAAAAGTCTGAACAGCCCTTAGATCTTTTCTTTTCATGAAGGTACTAGATTAGGTTATTGATTCGATGCTAATAACATTTGTTTTGATTGTTTATGAAGAGGGTTCTAACCTTAGCAAATCTCTTGATACAGGAGCAAATCCAGTCTGCATCACCCAATGGACCAGTAAGTCAATGACACCGACCAAGCAACAGTCAGAAACAACAGGTGTTCTGAGAATAGCAGGAATCCAGCTCCAAAGGAGGGACAACCAGCTGCACACAAGAAAGAGCTGAGATGGGATGTTTCCTACTCCATAGTGAAGACAATGTCCAAAGCCTGGAAGCTGAGTGTGGGTGCAATCTGCCTTAAAATGAGCAGCAGTTTCCAGCTTGGTGGAAGAAAAAATGCTGAAGACTTTAAACAGGAAAGGCTTTAAATGAGATCTGAATGGCAAGACGTTGTCTGCATCTAGGGAAATCAGGGATCCCGCAAGTTCAGGATGACATGGGCCCTAAAGCATACCAGAGAGGAGCAGTACATAGCAGATGGATGGGAGGAAACCAAGTGTCAGTAGAAACTCCCGAATGAGTCAAAAAGAGAGGCAAAATGAGCAAGGAAGGGTTTGGGATCTCCAGAGCTCAAATTTTCCATCTCACACTCTGTCTGATGCACTGGGAGGTCATCAGAGACCTCATCACTGCAGCAGAAGAAAGCTCAGGTGCATCCATTGCTGCCCCACAGCAATCCTGGGGAAGGCAATTTTCTGTAAAACAGATGGATTTCCAAAAGCAGTGGATAATATCTCTAATCCACAGCCAGGAGGAATCACAGCATTGATTTTAATGGAAGCAGAATTAGGTAAACTCCAGCTACTAAGCAAAATATTCCCCAGCAATCATTATGAGACAAACCTCTCTGGCACCAGCCTACAGCCCGTTGTTAACCATTTCCATGTAGGAGTTCATTAAAATGGGAAAAGCCCTACAAGGGTGGAAGCTTGCTTTCCTTCTGATGCAGAGGGATAAACAAGGAGGTGAGAGCTGAAAAGACTCGCCTCCAATGCCCGAGCCCAGTGGCAAAGCTGTGCTCCCAGCTCCATCCCCTGCCTTAAGGCCAGGCTGGGGAAATACAGGGCATGTTTTTGAAAAGGGGAAGAAACACTCCTTCCTAACAACGACTTCTGCCTCCTTTTTAAATGACCGCGATCAGGTGTGACTCTGAAACAATATAGATGGAGGAGAAATAAAAAATGCCACCAGCCCAAGGTGGTGAGGATTTGGAAGCTGTGTTAATTAGAAGCTTTTCCAAAGGAGAGTCAAAGGACTCTGCAAACACAGACGGATACTGATTTTAGCGAGCAGTGCTAAGTCCCACTGCTGGAGAGGCATCAGCACAATGTCCTCTGCTGGCATCTCCCATTACTACAGGGAATGGCTCCAGACGAGGCTGTGCTTCACCAGCAGAGTGCAAGCCAGTGATTAATCCGATTGATTTTGGAGGGTGAATACTGCTATATTAAAATGAATTATCTTGCAGCCAGCACTGGAAAAGGATTATCCCCTACATAATGTTCACTGCTCTTTGTAAGAGCCCGAAAGCAGCTGGGTCGTCTGATCAAACCAATGGCCCGTCGTCATTGGATCAGGGAGGAGGAATTGATTTTTCCTTCTCCTTAACGACAACGTGTAGTGCAGCAGCTTTATGCGCTACTCAACGGAGACCAAGGTTATTCGAGAGGATTTGAAAATAGCCCCTATCTGAAATGGGTTTGCCTGCTTATTTGTTTTCTCCCAGGCACAGGGAAGTGCAGAACAGAACAAGTCACAATTAATGTGTTTGTTCTTTGAACACAGTTGCGGCCACCTCCTTTTCTGCTTTAGTCAGGGAAGTCCAGAATGTGGAAGTGACTTTGTTTACGAGCATCAGAATGGGCTCCTTTAAGTGTTACATGTGTCCTCTTAGCGAGGGCCCAAGAAGGCCATTTAATAATTTAGAACTTATCCACTGAGTGTTTTAGTTTATCCCCACATGAACATTAACTCTGAGGAAATTCCTCCAGGTTAGTGCACTTACCAAGGAAACCAGGTCACATCCACCCAACAAGCGAGGATTACCTGTGCCAGCAGAACTGCCTTCTCATCAGAGACTCGCTCACTCTGTACTTGTCCTAGACCATTATTTTCACTTTCCTGAGATGCACTGTGAGGAATGCTGCAGGGAGCAGACATCACTTTTTACAATTTGTACTGCACAGGTCTGTGAGTCGGAAACAAGGCCTGCAAACACCAAGATGTGACAGATGTAACGTCCCCTCGCACAGCTCCTCATCCTGCACAGGTGTTGCAGAAGGAAGAAACCACCACTACCAAACATCCAAAGACCACAGACCCAAGAGCCCCAGAGCCCGACAGCTGCTGAGCACTGACCCCAAGCCCTGGGGAAAAGCTTACCCTTGCCAGGCATGGAGTGACACACCAGTGATGAGCGGACCATCATTTTTGGCACAATAAACCCAGGTACCTGCATGGAATCTTCCAGACTGCTGGAACCAAGTATACGTGGTCCAGGTAACAAACCTTGCAGCAGCAGAGCCAAGCCTTGGTGTGACTACGTGTAGCAGAAAGGCTGAGCTTGGTTACAGTGTTTGCCACCTCCTGTGATGGTTGGGATGAGATGGTGGGTTTTGTTGCTCCATATCCCTTGGTACCCTATGCAGCATATCCAGCTCTGTGGGCTCAACTTATGGGTCTGAAGGGTTTACCTGTTTTAGCAGGCCTGCTGGTGATGGGTTCACAGTTGAACTTGATGAACTTAGTGGTCTTTTCCAACCTTAATGATTCTATGATATGAATGATGCACGGAGACTCGGACCACAGGGGTAAGCTGAGGTCTGTCTTAAACTTTAATGACTTTATGAAAATGGGACTTTCAGTATTTCGAGGATCTCTCTCATTAAGCACCATCTCAGAGTTTGGTGACACTTCAAATGAAGCTGTGAAGGGAAGTGTTTGTTTTAGATGTAATTGGACAGCTGTTTTATTATGAGTTAATGAACTATGGTGATTAAAAAGAATTCAGTTTTAGCAAACCATCTATTAGCAATTAATCCTAACTAAAATCACAACTAAGCAAGTGCTGGGGAGCTTCCATGCCAACGACTGGAAGCAGAAGATGAAAAAGCAAAGCAACAAAGTGCAACAGGATGGGCAGTGCCCCTGGCCAGGCTCCCTGCTCCTGGGAGGGCAGCCGTTCACCATCACCAAACCACCCCATAAGCCCATGTTGCCGCCCCACGTTAACAGCAGCTCCCCTGACCCAAAGGCTTTTTGGCCCAGTTCAGTCACCAGGGCTGCTCATACCCCTCCACCTGCTCATGTTCCCCTGTGAGGGGCTAAGGAGAGGGGTGGGACAGCAATGACAGCAGAGTCAGAGGAAGAGATATTCGACCTCTTCTTGGTTTGAGGTCACATTTCAGACCTGTTCTCCCTCTGCCCCGGAACCTTTTGGCCAAGCCTGCATGCACTAGAGGAATTGCACAGCCTGGGATGCTCTCTGACATAGGGTTGCATCCTTCCTGCCTGCAAGTACCACGATGAGCAGCAACAGCACCACGAGGAACAGATCCTGAGCTGTGCAGCCCTCCACCCATCGCCCTCACACTTCCCAGCTCAGAGGAATTATCTTTATTTTAGCTGAACCCACGACCAAAGACCAGAGGCCATAGAAAGAAGCTGCTGGGGTTTCTGCCAGAGCTTCACAGTTCACATGGAGCAGCCTTTACCCTGAGAGAGTTGCAGGCAGAAAGATCCAAGGAGTAAAATGAAGACAGGTACATATGGCATGTGTGCAAATCACTTCTCTCCCGCTGTTAAAGCAAACCTGTTCCTGATCATTGTGCCTTCACAGCAGCTGCCTCCTGATCTTTCTTTGCTTCAGCCCTCCATTTAGCCTTCTTCTCTTCATTTACCCTCAGCAGTGTGTGATCCTTTTTAGCAGCCTTTGGAAAGAAATGGTGAAAAACATTGTGCGCATACACTTCCTACCACTGAAGTTCCCGTTGTTTTCACCACTTGCTTTGACACCCTGCTCTCCTCTGATATTTCACGATGAAAGACATGAATGTGCTTCTTTGTTTCACCAATTTCTCACCATTTTCAGCTTCTAAGTAGCAGAAAAAGTACACTTTTACAGGTTTACTGTTTACAGGTGCATGAGCAGGTAGGAAGAATGGCAGTGCACTTGCAACTAGGATGTGCCACTTGGGCTGCGGATCCTCCTTCCACACATGTGGCACAGGAGAAGAGAGCATCACAGCCACGTGGCCATAGTGGCAAGCTGGGCAGAACCACAGGAGCCCATTACCTATGGCCACAGGGCAGGAGCAGGCTCTGCCAACACTGTCTGAGCTACTCCACAACCTTTGGACTTGCTGAAACGCTGTAATATGGAGATACTGAGCACATGAGTTTATGGTGAAGTGTGCCAGAAGGAATATTCCAGCAAGCAAATTGTGCTTCCCCTTGCCAACCTCTCCCCTAGAGAACGGGGCAAGAGAGATCCCATGCTAATATTGCTAATATGGACTTAATCTCAAAGCCTGCCAACTGGGTGCTTTATTATTATCCACATAGACCACCCGATAAGTGTGTCACCCAGAAAATAGTACTCACCTCTTTGCCTGTGATGACCATGGCCAAGCAGCCCAGCAAGGTCAATGCAATCATGATGTAGCAAATCTTTATCCTCACAGTGTTCCTTGCTGCATCCAGAACCTCAGACCTGTGGAGGACAGAGCAGAGTTCTCATCCTGCAGCAGCATGTGGGAAATGAGATTGTGAGGAGGTGGGTAATGAATCCCCAAATCTTCCAACAGCCGCCTGTCTGTGCAATGTGAAGTGAAAGGCTGAGCTGGAGCGGATGACCACCATCCATCCAGAGTCATCATCCCAGGCAGCTTCTCACAACCACCGCTGAGAAATCTCCACCGCCTCCCACAAGTGACTCACAGCATTTATCTGACCACTCATGCTTGCAAGAGACTGCAAGGTGACAGCCTGAGTCATTCATGAAATCATATCCAGCTGTGGATTCCACTATGTCTGCAAGGGAAAGGCCAACCCCTAAGGACCCCACAAGGCAGGGGGCACTGGGGCTCTGAAATGAAACACAACCCTGTAACAAAATACCGTGACGAAGGGGTCATTTAGAATTGTAGAAGCGCAAGGTTGGAAGTGACCAGCAAGATCATCTGTGGGTAAAACCACAGACCAGAAACCAGGAACTCCTTGCAGATGTCTTACAGCAGATCTGCGAATAACACTAATATTCCTTTAATAAAAGCTAACAAAACCTGTAAAAACCCAAAGCGGATGACGTTTTACCATGGTGACTCCTGAACTACAGAGCCACTTGCCTTGCAAAAGATACTTCTGATGAATCCGAAATGGATGACAACAAAAATAAGTGAACCCAATTTACATCAGAGGCAAAACAAGAAGTTCATGCTCCCAACAGTAGGGATCCTTTTTGGACACCAGTAGCTGTGAGCACCACTGGCATGGCAGCCCAAATACCAACCATTCGAGCAACCTTCTGACTAAGGTAGGCTGGGGTCTCAATCAGCACCACTCAGCACAATTAAATTAATACCAAAAGAAAAAAGGTCTACTTACGTTATGTACTTGGGAATGTCCTCCTCCTTTTTAAAGCGTCCTGCCCACACCAACACCTTTTTGTCAAAATTTGTAGGACTTCTTTCATTTTTGAATGCTTTAAGAGATTTTGCAAAAGAAAAGAATGAGCAAAGCTTAAGAAGAAGAAGAAAAAAAAAAAAGAAGAAGCCATTGAATCAGTAAGGCCAAAAAGACCTCTAAGATCACCCAGTCCAATCCCAACCCACTCCACCATGCCCATAATCACATCCCTCAGTGCCGCATCCCCACAGTTCTGGGACTCCTCCAAGGATGGTGACTCCAACACTCCCTGGGCAGCAGTGCCAACACCAATACAGTTAAGGGGGAAAGGGACCTAAAGTTTAGAACAGCACTTTTCTATTCTTTGAGAGCCAAACATGCTTTCTAATGTCAATAAGATCCAGCAGCTGGGATGAGATGCTTTGTTATATTTAGAACTTACTCATTTTTAAAAATTATTTTCTTTATTTTAGGTAGGTTTTAAACTAAAAATCTCCCCAGTCTTCCCTATTCTGAAGGGAAGAGATGTGGGGCTGCAATCACCCACCCCACAACATGCTGTCACCCTGCTTGCCTCCTGCTTTCCAACAGGGAGCTCAGCAAACTGCCAGCAGCACCAGTAACTCCTCCACAGCATCTCTTTCAGAAAGGGCTGATGGAGAGATGAGGTCTGTGAAAGTACAGCCTGGTGGGAGGCTGTCGTTCTCATGCAAGCTGGGTACCAGGTTGCTGTACTCTAATGATGATACATGACACCCCAGCAGAGTGCTGCAGCGATGCCATTAGCATGCTGTCACTGTGAGCATCATGAGGAAGAGACTCCAGCGCCTCTTGATGGAAACAAGTCCAATGACAGGCCACAGTGAGGCCACAGTCCCCTGTGGAAATAGGGGAAGCCAGCCCAAATGCTGGCTTTTGCCTTGTACACCTGTATAGGCAACCACTGCTTGCACACCCAAGCAAGGTGCACACAAGGTGCTGGGTGATGGTGCTCTGTGATGTGGGACTGGTGTTTAGAAGCATCCTGTGGGTGACCAAGCCATGCAGGAAGGGATGGACGCAAAGATGCATGGTCTGAGCATCCCTGGCTGGCTGCTGCTGAGGGCACAGAGCACCTCTCCCTGCCTGCACTGAGATGGTGAAATCACATTAATTGCCTTTGTCCCACACCTCCTCATGCACACCAGGGGTGGTAAATGGCTGAACAATTCCAGGTATAAATCTTGGCATCCTTACAGTGCAGGTAAATTTAATCTATTGTTTCTCCTACTTTTTTTATTTTTTATTTTTTATTTTTTTTAACAGTGCCAGGGAGACCAGAGATGGATCTGAAATATCAGCGAGTCTGAATTTGATCAGATGGACAGATCGCTGAAAGGACAGGTTCCAACCCCAAGGAGATACAGGTAAAGTCCCATGCTGCAGACCCGTGGCAGCACTGGCAGCCCCACACAGTCTGTAACGCTCACCAGGGCGAGGAATTTGGTGCAGAAACCTCATCTGCAGTGGGCACCAAGCAGCTCCCTGGTGGGAAAACCAGCCTGGAAGGATGCGTAAGCACAGTTAGGACCTTCATTCTCATTGGAAGGAGCAACAAAAAACCCACTGCCTGGAAGTCGCTGCACTGAGCCATTGCGGTGTCCCCTTCTGAACTGGCACATCTCTGGTTTCCAGTGTGCTCTGGGTGGGGATGGATGGGATGTGGCAGCACCGTACCTTCAGGAGTGGGGATTGCACCATGCTCCTCCAGAAACCCAGCAGCAAGCTGCAAGGAGGAACTTTCACTTTCTTTTTTAGCTAACAGATTCTCGGACATAAGACATCACTTTGTGTTTGCCACCATAGCAGCAGAACTATTCAACACACACACAAAATCAACTTCATCCCTCTACTTGGAACTCTCAGTTGTCTCCGTACCCCCAAGAGCATCCATAGCACCCACAAAGCACTGCAACGGCACAGAACGGGGATCATTTCCCAGCTGTTCCCTGCCCAAACCCTTCCTCCCCCATTTCTGCAGCACAAAACAGCGACCGAAGAACTTCCACCCACCTGGAGCTGCTGTCTGCAGCTTTGCACCCTGCTCACCCCTGGCTCCGTTCCCGACACCTCTGGCACAGCACAGCAGTGGTGGAACAGCACGGAGGTCCCGGGCGTTGAGGTGAGCCCCCCACCTCCACCACCCCACTGGACCACGGCCCAGAATCCTCCCCAGCATCCTGGTAAACCGTCTCAGAAGGCTGACCCCCGGGGTTAGTTCCACAAAACTACGGCTTCCTGAGAGAAGGGAGGAACACCCTTTCCCACATTGGCTGCTGACAAGTTTGTTTCTACGTCACAACATTCTCTGTTTGCCAAAATGACACAGCTCCCATGCTGCACGGGCAGCTCACGCCCTATGCAGGCACTTCACACGGCTCCTGCTCTGAGTACTGCTGGGGATTGACGTTATTTTTCTCCCTCCTTGTTACAATAGGACTAAAATAGGACTGTGTGCTCTACTTTCCCCAAACATAAGCTTTGTGGCTGTTAATTATCACAGAGTTTTTAATTGTTCTCAGCTTAAAAAAATAACCTTGCAAATCGGTCCTGTTAAACAACCTTTGGGAAGAGGAAAGGTTTCCCTGCTATCAGAATAAACGTGGTGTGGTGAAAGGAAACCAAACTTGATGTTGCATAGAATTGTTGGAGTTGGAAGGGACCCTGAAAGGCCATCTGGTCCAACTCCCTGCACCGAGCAGGGACACCCACAGCTCCATCAGTGCTCAGAGCCCATCCTGCCTGACCTTGGGTGTCTGCAGGGATGAGACACCACCACCCCTCTGGACAACCTGTGTCTTCACCATTCTTGGAAAAAACTTCCTTATATCCAGCCTAAATCTCCCCTCTTTTACTTTGAAACCATTTCTCCTCATCCTGTCACAACAGACCCTGCTACAGACTCTGTCCCCTCCTTCCTTACGGCCCCTTGAAGTTACTCCCAGCCTTTCCAACAGCCTTCGCTTCTCAGCCTGCCCTCCTCAGGCAGGATTCATCCCTTGGTTTTCAGATCTCTTCAAATCAGTAAACTAAAAAAAAAATATACAAAACCTCAGGTGATGAGTGTTTGTCAGCAAGCTCAACTGGCCATTCAGAAATGACCTGTAAAGGGTCTGCCCTCTTGGAGTTCACTCTCTGCGAAGTCTGAGGAGCACTGGATAGTTTGTCTGCCATCAGCTGTGCTAACCAGAGATCAAACCAAAAACACTGCTGCTTCATCATTTTGACGTTTCTCCTGCATTTTGCATGAAACTCTCCCTGATGGGTCAGGAAATGAAAATGCAAAATACTTGTCTCATTTGGAGCACTGAGGTATTTACTCTCCTTAAATGTACGAGGCTCTAAAGCTGATTTACAACCACAGGGGGAAGAGAAAAAAAAATCCATCTGAGAGGAAAAAGCCATTGCCAACAGGAAAATGATCAGAACTATTTAATAATACCATCAAGAGCAATATTGCAGATAACCAAAGTGTGCCTGACTGTGAAGGGAGGAACTGCAAGGGAACAGAGCTCAGGATGTTGGCAGGGATGTTTTTTTATGGCTGAGAGGATGAAAGATGTGAGACAGATGCAGCTCCAGCTCCTGGCCCCGAGCAAAACCTCTGCTGTTAATAGAGATATTTTATATTTTTGAGAACACAAAGTTACCGATATTGAGGAAAAGAGAAACTTGAAGCAATTACAAACACCCTTTTTTCTCTTTCACGAAAGCCCTGCAACGCATCTGGGCATTACACAATGTGTTCAGCTTAATTTGCTTGTAATTCAGTAAAGCAAATTAGATCCATTTCCAGATTAGGAACCCATACACAAAAATAAAAGGAGATTTGAGCTTCCAGCTGCAAGCTGGATCTGCAGACAAGCAGAAGTCAGCAGCTGTGACTGCACTGGAAGAAACAGAAGGGAAACCTGCTATACTCACTGTGTCCTGATAAGGATTGTCCTGGGGGGTGCAGGATGTGGGGAGGAGAAGGCTGCATTTATACAGCAGTTTACAGGGCCCAGCACACCTGAGCATCTCCACAGGCCCCTTCTGCCTCTGAAGAAGAGCTGCTGGGTAGGAAATGCACCCGGTCCACTTGGCCATCTCTGGTGTCAGGGCAGGTGGCGTGAGTGAGCTGCTGTCATTTCCACCTTAAGAGACACGTTCTGAAATACTGATTGCATTTTGTCCCGGAGGAAAACAGAGGAAGAGATTTTAAATAAGAAAATATATAGATATATATCATTTTTATTTTATTTCTTAGCTTCTCAAACGAGGAGGAAACCACAGGGTTTTCAGGCTTCTGCTGCTTGCCCACTGAGAAGTTGCCATTTGTTTCCTCTTAAGGACACACCAGCAAACAGCTGTATTAACCACGTCTGCTGTGAGAAGAAAAGCACTTCAGGATTTATTATGCCAGAACTCAGAAGTGCAAAGACACCCGGGTCTTCATGAACTCACACAGGCAGTTATTTGCTCCTGCATTTTACTTCTTTCTTTGGCACTGGGAACGATTATGACCGGGATGAGTTTTGCTGCAGTGCAAGATAGCTAATAAAAAGCAAAACACACTGCTGTGTTAGGAAATCAAGCTTTCCCTTGTGTGCACTGTGGATCTTTCTCTGGCTTAGAGCATCTTGAATCCCTTCCTGAGCAGAGGAGAGATGCAGAGCGTTCTGCGTCACCCTCGCACCCTTCTCTGCTCCCATGGGCATGACCAGCAGCCAGTTCTCCTCCCCTCCCTAAATGTACACAAAAGCCTTTGTGGAATGGGAATTGAAAGGCTACAGTATAAAATCCATTGCTCTTTGCTTTCTGACTGCTTTTATGCTGTAATTCCCAGTGCCTTCCCTCAGATCGCTGCCAAACCATTGCACAGTGAGTAATCCGGAGCCAGGTTCTCCACACCTGTTCTGCTTTGTCTGCTTTCAACAATCACAGGAGTGAAAGTTTACCCCTCCTAAAAGCCCAGGTGGGACCAGAATGTCTCCTCCCATCTCCTGGTTCATTTTCATAAGATTGCACAACAACACTTTTTAGTCACACATATAGAAAAGAACTCAGAGGATCATTCAACCGAACAAAAATATTACTGCTTTGTTTTCACATGCAATGTCCTCAAAGCCAAAAGGTTCAGCATCCCTCAGCCTTGTGTGCTCCAGGAAGCTTTACATGTGAAAGACATGATGAGGAGCAGAACAACAGCAAACCTGGGCTCGGAGGGTTTGTAGGACCAAAACCAAACATCAGCACCAGCTTTATATCACTTCAGAACTTGTTTTTTGATAATCATAGAATTGCTCTGGTTGGAAAAGACCCTAAAAACCATCAAGTCCAACTGCAACCTAATCCTACTACCCTAACTCGAACGACCCTCTGCTAAATCATGTCCCTGAGCACCACATCCAGATGGTTTTTGAACACAATCAGGGATGGTGACTCACCCACCTCCCTGGAGAGCCTATTCCAGTGCTGAACAACCACTTCTATAAAGAAGTTTTTCCTGATATCCAACCTAAACTTACCCTGGTACAACTTGACACCAATCTTGAGTGTTATCAATACAACGAGGCACCTGCTAAAAGGGAGCATGGGCAGTAAAGGATACCCCCTCCCTTTCTGCTTTAAACTTCAGTTGTGCTTTTAAAAGTAAAATCTAGATTCATCACAGTTGTTGAAAATTTCACATTTTCCAATATTAGAATCATAGAATCCTTAGTGTTGGAAGGGACTTTTAAAGGTCAATTAGTCCAACTCCCCTTTATTGTTCCTATTCTTCCAAGTGTGATAATATCACTGCAAATCTGGGAAAAGAAAATCACCCAGCACCCATAAATATGGCATCAAACACTACTAAGTACCCCACTTACCCCGGTAAATATTGCCTGATTTATGTTAGATGAGCCTTCTTGCCATTGGTCTCTTAATACGGGAAGGCGATAGACACAACCTGCTTGGTATTTTCCATGACAGGAACATTTTCCCCAGGTGAGAAAGATTTGGGCTGGTCTCTACCTTTGCCTTCAACACAAGACAGGGCAGATTTGCCTTCCTCCCTGAGCTGGTGTACTTAAGCACTTTATGTAATCAGAATCATAGAATGAATCAGGTTGGAAAAGACCACTATGATCCCTAAGTCCAACCCAAACCCTCCCCACCATGCCCATCACCACATCCCTCAGTGCCACATCCCCATTGATCTGGAGCACCTCCAGGGTTGGTGACCCCACCACTTGCTGAGCAGCTGTGCCAGTGTATCGCTGTTCTTTTTCAGAAGAAACTTTTCCTAATAGAAATCTGAAAACAAGTGTAAAAACAGGAGATGGAAGGGGTGTGGCGTGCCCTTCGTACAAAGTGCAGGGTTTATAACACCTGGGGCTGGAAGGACAAAGATAACAGCAGCAACAGTGAGTTGCTGTGCTGACAAAGCCCCAGCACAACCTTTCCCCAGGGCTTGGGATGATGATACAGAGGCAATGAAATGGCACGTGGCCTTCAGCACGGAGGGGCTCTGCACATGGGCCAATGGGTTGGAATGAGGGGTGGCTGCCTAGGGCTGGCTTCATCATGGGAGCCATCGGAAATCCTCAGGTGTTCAGGAAACGGTGATGAAATTACAGGCTTTACAACCAAGGAAATCGATGCATTATGAACTTTGCGCTTATTTCTGGAATACTGCACGACTGGACTTGACAGCAAAAATGAGCAAAACCCTAAGAGGAAAACAAAACCATTGGAAGGCGAACCATTTACATTTTGAGTCATGGTGCAGAGAAGCACTTAATTTAAACCTTTTCCACACCTGTTTCCCCAGCTGAGAAGCACACTGACAAGGACAGGCTCGTTGCTCACTTGTCACTGAACGATTTTCTTTCCCGAGAAAAATGGCACTGTCTTCAAAAACAGACACATTTAGAAATGTTTCAGCCCATTAGTCAATAGTTTGGGGGGGGGGGAAAAAAAGAAACCCAACTTAAACAGATTGAACAATTCAGTGTGGAAATGCCTTTCCCCCACACTTGTTTTAACGTAAGGATGACTTAGACATTTTCAGCTCCTGCAGAGGAGCCATGTGCTATCAATCAGGCCAATAAACCTGCTGAGATCATTATGAGCATCTGCTTGATGGGGTCAAATTTTACTTTTTAGTGACTGATTGAGCATGTATGCAATCAATATAAGAGGGAACGTACCCATGGCTGTACAGGAGGAGGCACTGCTGCAGGGACAGGTTTGTCCCAGCAATGCACACCATGGAAGTCCGTAACAGGGCCAGGTGCCTCCTCAAATTTATGAACTGTGTCTTGACAAGCCCTCTGAAGAGAACACAGAATTCTTCCAAAAACTCCTAAGTGAGACACAGCCAACCTATATGATTAAATTCGGTTTCCCAGCAGCTTTTACGTGGCCAAAGGGATCACGAGGAAAAAGCATCTCCTGAGAGCAGCACAGTTCCTCAAATGCAGCTCAAGGAGGTCTGTGACATGTGGTCCAGGGGCCTCCATACACCAATGCTGCCTTGATACCATGTTCAAACTGCTGCCTGCATCAGCCTTCATTCTGTTATGGAACTGCTCATACATGCCTGTGTTGGGCTCAGCCATGCCTGGACTGCAGCTGGTGGCTCCTCCACTCCTTGCTTGGACAATACTTTGCAGAAGGAGTTCCAGGTTGTTACTGAAGCTCCTACACAATATAGTAAAGAAATAATAAGGAGGAGGGAAATGAAACATTCATCATGAGGAGACACATGATGACTACTGTCAAGCCAGGAGCTGGCTACACCCTTCATAATTAAGATTTTACTTCTCTAGCAATAACACAAAGTTGTCCTGCATTATCTGGACAGGGTATATCATGGAAATGCATACAAAGCCAAAATCATAAAATCACTATGTTTGGAAAGACCACTAAGATCACTCAGTCCAACCATCAACCCATCCCCACCATGCCCACCTACCATGTCCCATGGCCATGACCTCTCATCCAGTGTGCTTCCAGTGTGCAGTCATAGAATAATAGAATGGCCTGGGTTGAAAAGAACCTCACAGATCATCTAGTTTCAACTCCCCTGCAATGGGCAGGGTTGTCAACCAGCAGACCAGGCTGCCCAAGCCACATTAGGTGGGGAATCCTCATTTGCTTAGACTTCAGTAGAACACCCGCCACAGTTAGAAATACCATGGTTGGTGAGACATATAAAAATGCCCAGTTGGAGGAGCAAGTAGCTAAAGTGAGGATGGCGTTGCCAAGTACATGCAGAGGTCAATGAGAAGGAAATAATATAGGAAAATTCAATGGGAGCTGAGATGACCTCAAGGGATTTTGCTGTGGAAATAGGGCAAAGAACGCAGAAGGTCATTTCTTTGGGGCAAGGAATGAGGATTTCTGAATATAATAGTTTAACTCAGGATGGCTCTGTACTTCCCAGTGGATGCTGCTGGAAAAGTAGATGAAATTTTAAGATGCGTGAGAAAAGTCTCTGCAGCAGAGAGGGGACACGTAGAATCCTTATGTGAGACATCTCTGATAGTGTGCACTGCTCAAGAAAGCACCAGAGAAGAACAGATAGGTGGGCCAAATCACAGCATTGATACCTGAACAGAAGATATGCATTGTCCCTGCTGGATGCCAAGGGCCGCCCATCCCTGCTGCTGCTCCTTGTACCATGCAGCAAAGAGAGGGATTGTTTCCATCCCTGTGTTAGCTAATGAAGCACACATGGTAACACAGACAGCCCGGCCACATGGCTCACCAGGCTTGTGCAGCACTGCTAGGAAGCTTAACTTTGGGCTGTAACTGCACAGTCATTAGTGTTTACAAAACAAGCTTCCAGGGAAGCAAAATTACACACTGAGGAAATAATAAGAAGCAATGTAATCAGATGTGAGAGGGAGATCATTTCATTACCTGAACCAGGCCTCATTATTCATCATTTCCCTGGCAAGAGCTGATAAATGCAGGTTAATGAATTTGAGTGCTGTGGACGAGGGGGAGGAGTGCTGGCTCAGCGCTGCCGCATGCTGAGCAGGACCCGAGAATCCAAAAACCTAAAGTGCAAGGGGGTAAAATACCAACGGACCCCTTACAGCATTGCAGTGAGACAAGAGAGGGGTTTAGAATCATAGCACGAGGTCGGAAAAGACCCACAGGATCACCCAGTCCAAACATCCACTGATCACCAATAGTTTGCAAAGACTAGCTCTATCTTTTTTCTACTCCTTTTGCCTAGTTCACAAGCAGCATAGCTGCCAAATTTCACATGAAGCACCAAAACATTTGGCAAGGCTCCCCTGGAAGGATCACATGCACTACCAACATAAGAACAAAACCTAATCAGAGGGGAACACACATATCCTAATACTACAGGGAAATGTTGCCCTCGTCTATCTTCCAGTGACAGGTTTTATTTTCCTGCCTACCATGCACAAACCATCCATCACTTCCAGAAAGAAAAGGTCACTCTGTTCTTGCAACCAACTCCCAAGCCTATGCCTGGACCTGGACTTGCACCAGGGCCATGAACAATGCTGTTTGTGGGAATTGGAGAAAATACAGCTGCATTGGTGCAGTGGGGTTTGAACATAGAAACATCTCGATTGTCTGTATGAGAAAACGGTGACTTGGCCAAAAGAAGAAAAAGGCTTATAGGTTCCTTTATAAAGATAAAACCATACAGGCCCAATGCCTGGGAGCGAAAGCACTGAGAGGCAGCAGCAGACTCGGCAGGAGCAGAGGTCCCTCCAGCGATCAGCTCCTCCTCACCTCTCCCAGCTCTGTGCTCCAGGGCTTGGCCAAGGCCTCAGCAATCACAGTCTCTCATTACAGCCTTTCTGCCCGGCGCATTAATTTGATCTGTCATTTCACAGCCCAGCAGCTCCCTCTGAACAGGTGGAACATGGCAGATTCCTCTCATTATTTTAGTCTTTGTCAAAGCAATATGAAATCAGAGTATTCTACGTATTTCTAGATTTTCCCTTGGGCATTCATCATCCTCTGATCAACAGCTGTATCAAATACACCACTATATTACTACCTCCCACAGTGCTGTCTGCAATATGTCCTGTACATACGACCAGCGTTTGGCCTTTTTGTCTCCTGCTCGGTGTTTGCTTATTCATTTCTCTCTTTGCTTTCAAAGCACTTGAAAACTATTGAAAGTAAAACACACGTGCATGGTTACAAGCTGCCATACGAGCTTTCTTTCCGTGGTTCCAAGAGGGGACGTCCCTTTTTTGAGCACTGAAATAGGCAGACATTCACTGCACACCACTGATCCAATTGTGCCCAGCTTCCACCAGCACTGCAGCCTTCCAGCCATTGCAGGCAGGTCTGCAGAGCTCTGCTGGCACTCGGTCACCTCTCAGTTCCACAGAAGTGCTGCCAATCGAGGAGCTGCACTGCTGCTCCAACTTCCTTAATAAAGCTCTCCACTGGGATCTGACCTGAGACAGTCTGTTGAGCATCCAGCTCAGCAAACCTCTGCCTCTACTTCCCTGCCTGGAGGTCTGCACCCCACCTTGTGCAACACCATTGCAATCACACAGCTGTATGCCCAGCCCCTTCATACTCACTGCCTGCAAAGCTGCACCAGGTGAGCACACTGGGATGCACCTCTGCCTGTGCACGCTTGCAGGTGAGGGGACAGCCCATGTTTTCACTCTACCCCAGGCTCCCACAAACAGGAACACAGCTCCGTCCTGCTGCACAAGCTTCCCACCAGTAGCACTATTTGTACCCAGCTGTGTTTTAATCTTTCTGCTGCCATCTAGATTCTGGCAACAACAAAAACAAGTGAATGCAATCCCTCTGTTTGCTTGTTTCCCTGTCCGCTCTCTCTACCAAGCCTGACACAGAAAATTGCTTGCACCAACCATGGAGCACCTCGCAAACTCTTCTGCATTCCCAGCTGTTAGGCTGTGGGAACCTTGTGCTGTATTCAAGGTGCCTACACAGACTTCATCTCCATACCTCACTGAGGTGCAGTTTTACTTACATAATTGGCTGCATTTTCATGCACTGACAAAGCAATTTAGGAAAGCTGTCTCACACTGGTTTAACTGGGGAAGAAAGTCTGCCTTTAATAACTGTGACCATGCCATCAGCTGTCCTGACCTTAATGGAGCTCAGGTGAGGCTGCAATTCCCCACAACAATTCTTTCAGCAGATGTTCCAATTTACCAGTTGCTGCCTCTTTCACCATAGCTTCTCAGTCCAAGATCACATCCCGTGGCCTGGCCAGAGGCTGCTGTCTTTGATTCATTTCATTTCTATAGCTCTAGCCTTCTGAGAATCTACTGAATAATCCCAAGAAAGTCCAAAATCAACTTCTTTCCCTGTTCTACTTTTCTCTTTCCAAGAGTTTTCTTCTCTGTTTAGTTTCACCCATGGAAAGCATGGAATGAGAACAGGGCAACCCCAGGGACTGCATAGAATCATAGCATCACTGGAGGTGGAAGGGACCCTTAAAAGCCACCTGGCCCAACTCCCTGCACTGAGCAGGGACACCCACAGCTCCATCAGTGCTCAGAGCCCATCCTGCCTGACCTTGGGTGTCTGCAGCAACGGAGCACCAACACCTCTCTGGACAACCTGTGCATTCACCATTCTTGGAAAAAACTTCCTTAGATCCAGCCTAAATCTCCCATCTTTTACTTTGAAACCATTTCCTCTGGTCTTGTCACAACAGACCCTGCTACAGAATCTGCTCTCCTCTTTCTCACAGCCCCTCTAGATACTGAAAGGCTGCTCTCAGCTCTCCCCTCAGCCTTCTCCAAAGAGAATCCGACTTGCAGCCCAAAGTGCAAAGGGTAAAATGCTAACTTACCCCCTGCACATTGGGGAGCGGGGGGGGCACAGAGCTCCACTGTAGGACTGGGGAGGTCCTTTTGTGGGGATAACCTGTCTGCTGGGGTGACTGTGGTCAACTTCTGTCACACTGCAGCTGTGTTACCAACTGAAACACTTCACTGAGACAGCGCAGATCTCAGAGCACCGAGCATCTTTTTTTCCACCCAGCTGAAAAGAAAAAAAAAAAAAAAAAAAAAAAACAAGGAAATCAAAAAAAAAAAAAAAAAGGGGGTGAAAGAGAAAGAAGAGAAGGGAAGAAACACCTTTTGATGCCACTGGTCCGATTCAAAGCTCAGCCACCGCCCAGCAGCCACCAGCAGGGCAGGAACGAGCGCCAAGTGACCCAGCTTTGGGAGCAGCGCTGCGCCCGCAGCACGAAGCCACGCTGCTCCCTGCTGGTCAGCGCAGCACCGGCAGCTCTCAGACTTTTCTTTCTTGAATTCAGGACCGTCGACCGCCTTCCCGATGGAAATAACTGAGGGGATTTATATTCGCTCTCCCGTGCTGGGCCCCTAACTAATTGCCTTGCGTACATCTACACTTGGAATACTTCTTTTTAAATGTTTCCATTCAGTAGATGTGGCTTTTCAGGCTTTTTGGAACCGCTCGCACATCTGTGTTCTCCTTCTGTATGAAAACATACTTGTGTTTGAGGCAGTCCAAAAATCAACTTTTTGCCCCGTTCTACTTTTTCCAAGAGTTTTGCTCTCTTTTTAGTTTGATCCAAAGCAGAACTGTTCTCTTTTAACGTTTTTCCTTGAAGAAGCACACAGAGTCATTGAGATCCCTTGCCCAGCACAGAACACCCTCCCAATCCCAGTAACATCCCAGACCTTGCAACACAGCAAGCACTGCAATGTTTGGCACCAGCCCCCGTTGGAGAGGAAAGCAACTTGGATCTGCTGCCTCTGCACAGAGGGACAGTAACTCTTCACATAACCCTCAGGGGCCATCGTACAACCCCAGGGGACGGGCAGAGCTGGGATTGGTGAAGAATATGAATGCCAACTCCTAAATACTCTTTAAAGCTCCTCAGCAGATGGCAGCACTCAGCATAAAGAGGAGAAAATCAGCTCACCCCAAAAAGACTGCAGGCACTGGAAAGATGGGGTATGCAAACATCCGAATCTGGATCTCCCAGCCCTTGAGAAGTTGCCTAATGTCACTCTTCTGGGAGGTTCCACTGGTAAACATCATGAAACTGACTCTTAGAAATACCTATGAGCAGAAGAAGCTTCAGAGGATCCCCATGTGCAGCAGCAGGGGCTCCCTGCAGGGCAATAGATGGGAACCAGGTGTTGGCCTCCAGCATCTCTTGTCAAAGCTCTCCTGGAACTCTTTTGAACAACCTGCTTCCACTCCACCTCTTGGTTACCTTCTGTATGTTCAGACTAAGCTTTGAAACAAGGCTACTGCATTCAGTCCTACCTATTATAAGAAAAGTCTTTGTCTGGGTTGAACCTTTCCAGTTCAATAGCCCCAACCATTGAAGAGGTGGTAATACTTCCCCTCCCACCAATTGCTGCCCCCCGCTCCCATACAAAAGGCTGAAATCTCATTTTCCAGCTCCAAAGAGCCATTAAAAACAGAAAATTACATTTTATTTGCAGTCAAGTGTTGATTTGTCACAAAAACATCAATATAAAACATACAGCAAGGTGTGCGTCTTGGGCAACGAGCCACTATCCACAGTCCTTCAATGCTCAGAAACAGTGACAAAGCCCTGAGAGGAAGGGATGAGAAACCCTGCTGCACTGCTCCCAAGGAACCATTATCACAGTGAGAGAGACATGCCCCAGCTCAGAAATTGTATGCCTTCATTCCATGGGCCTTGTTTTGGATTTTGGCTTTCTTTTAGAGGGGAATTCAGTCCTATTGTGAGTGAGGTCAGCCATCCAGCTATCCCACTAATCCCACAGTAAAAAGTGTGCTCTCCCAGATACATTACAGCCTTCCTCACTTTTCAGTATTCTCACACTTATCAGCAAATGTTGGACTACTGGTATTTCAAAGTCAATTCTAACCTTCACCTGGGGGTTCTGCTTCTTTTGGCTCTACCCAAACACTGATGACACTGTTTGAACCTTTAGAAAGCACTCTGCTCTCTCTTGCAAGGAAAATCCCAGCAGAGAACAAGCCTTGCTGGCTGCACGGAGAGCAGAAATCAAAGGTTGCCATTGGGGTGCAGAGCCCGAGGACAGATTATTGGAGATATGGGATTTTTTGAGTTATAAACAGCTGAATGCTGGGCATAGAACATAACACAACAGAAGGTGGCTGGGTGGGCTCCAGGAGAAATAACGATAGAGCAGGTCGCTTCTCACCACCTTATTTCCAGTGATGGCAACTTTCTGCCACTCAATATTTAGGTGCATAGACAAAATGAACACACAGTGTAGTGAACATCAGATCCTGAGCAGCCTCACAGCATTGAGCAAGGATTAGAGAAAAATTCTTCATGTTCCCTGAGCTGCAGGGCCAGACAACAGCACAGCCCCACACAGCAAGCACTGCAGAGGGCACAGCAGAAGGAAGAGCTGCATGCTGCCCACAGCACAGATGTGCATGCAAGTACAGCACCTTTTGGCTTAAATTTCATGTAGCTGGGAAGCATCAGGGTGTGTTTTTATTCTTCTCCACACCAGTAGGTACAGTCCAGCTGGATACTGGTGGGATAGGACCAAGCATGCCCAGTCCATCAGCCTGGGGAGGCTACAAAGCCTCCTCCTGCCCTCTCAGACCTGGTTATCTTGGGAGATCTGTTCTTCCCCAAGCATACAACACCACAAATAAATAACAGGGCTTGCTTGCATCTGAAGGCTGAACTTGGAAGGGCAGAAGGTTGATTGCTGTTTTGCACTGTCACTTTCTAACAGTTAAAGAAAAAACACATCTATGTTAAAAGCTGATCAACCAAAGAGCCATCTCATTCTCGAAAGTACGTAAAGCCAGACACAGTGGGGATCTCATGTTCTTTTTCCTTTTTGGGAGTTACAACGTGGCTGTATCTTTCTCCTCGGTGACATTCCAGGTAGGGACCCCAGTTTGCTGTGGGCCTGCAGCAGCTTGCGATGCGCTGAAAAGCAATAGTAAGGGGCAGTTCATATCTTACTTTACTCTGGGCTATTTTTAAACCTCAATAAAGCTGTAACTCTAAACATGTCCCAAACTCAAGAAACAGCAAACAAACCATTTATGTTTTATAAAACATTCTGGACATATTCAGCTACTGAAGTCAAACAGGCTGAGAAAGCTGTGACCAGCAGGACTTTTCTTGCAAAGCCTGGCAAGAAGAGCAAACACCAGATCTTGTACTTGCTCATTTCAGTAAGGAATGTGAGGCAAAACTCCAGAAAAAAATAAAGATTCAAATTTTCTGGAAAAAGAAATATAAAGATACACACACACACATATATATATATAGTGTTCTAAGAAAGTGGAGTAACAACAACAAAAAAACACTGTTGAATGTGTGGGCACACTCCCACAAAACAAATAGACTTTATCTTCATACCAGACCACACTAGGGTACATTTGCCTCTGATATAACTACCAAAGATGTGCTTTGGTGATGGTACCTCAAGATATTCAATGTGCTCTTGAGAAAAAGTCACAGACATTCCTGACAACGCCATGAAAAACAAAACTGGGGACAATGACCACTGTGTTGTGTCCTTACCTGAAAAAGGTTTCCTTCTGCTTTAAGTATTTTTACAACAGCCACAATGGGAATCCAGATGACACAGAAGATGATCATGCACCAGCCAACAGCAGTTCCCCATGTTGGATATGGCACTGAGCCATAAGTGGGAGCTGAAAACGTCACTAAGGACCAGACCAAAATTGCCTGTTTAAAAATATATATAAAGAAATAGATGGGAGAGAAAAGCAGATTTCCAGTTGACTTCAACTTGTACCGTATTTCCAACTTAGTTTAAAAAAAAAACAAACAAATAAACAACCCATCCTATCTACACATTCTACACTTTCTTCTTGCTTTCTGAACACGAGATTTGTTGTACAGGATTCAGTGCTCAGCTATGGTCAAGCAGTAAGACTGGCAGACAGAACTCAGAGGATGTTCACATGCAAGCCAACATTTTAAGCATACCTACATTTAAACAGAACTAGATTTCTGGGCTCTGTTGAGCCCAACATTGGAGGACACATGTTACTGAGTAAGCTCAGCATCTTTTTCCATTTGTTTTATGTGCTCTAATGTTCCTTTACTTACAGGAATGAAAAATAATTAAGATTAAATGGTGGCAGAAGGATGATGTTTATAAGGAACATTTTCTTAATTACGATCTGAAAAGAATAAAGACAATGCCTTCTGGCCAAAGAGACCTGCCACTGCTCTTTGATTTGGGATATTTAGTTCTGTCATGCAACAAAATCCAACCATCTACAGTCACAGCTAGGAACAGAGGAGTAATGGAAACCTGAGAGGCTTTGAGTATTTTTACAGAAAAGAGAAATCTCAGACAGGTGAACATCTGGACATCCAAAGAATAAACCCACACAAGAGATCTGTCCATAAAATGGGATTTCTATCAAACAGGAGGCTAGCTTTTCAATACACGTTCTCTTAGTCTGCAATGATGAGAAGCCAGCTGCTAAAACAGACAATCTGTGTGGCTCTGTGTTACTCCTCGGAGTGTAGATCCAGCTTGCTGGATCTGAAGGTGTAGCTTGTCCTGGAGAGGATGCTGGAGTCACCATCCCTGGAGGTTTGCATGGAACATAGAGATATTGCACTGAGGGATACGGTCAGTGGGCATGGAAGTGTTGGGTTGACGGTTGGACTTGGTGATCTTTGTGGTCTTTTCCAACCGTAACAATTCTGTAAGTGGCATGTATTCAAAAGTATGGATAATGTATAGGATGCTCCACTGACTCAGCTATACCTTGTCTTTGCATACAGAGCATGGGCATTCATCCCTGAATATCTACATGGAAACCCATCCGTCACCAAATCGATAAATTCTATCACATTAATATAATCTAGTCAACTGTACTCACCACTAACAGCACAGGAGTAATGAAAAACCAGCACATCCTCCACCACATCCAGAAGAAACAGCTCTTCTTCCCAATCATCATTTCAATGTCTTCAATAAATCTGTTTCCTCCTGCGGAAAAACAATCACACGGTGTGTCGTAAAGCACGTACGGACCTTGCAGGTGTGCCTATTTCAAAGTGGCAGAAGGAAGGAGGTGATCGAGGTCAATCACTCCAGTTCTATGATAATTAAACAAACGACTTTAACCATTAAGAAGTTATAAATGTTTTACTGCAGAAACTAATGTTTAATGTATGCTCTGTCTGTATAATCAAATCTATAGTCAAAGGGTGGCTTTTCAATGTCAGTAATTTACCATAAATGTAGACGATGCCTATTATCTCCAGGACTGCAGCAAAAAGAATTCCCCATCCAGCACAGAAGTGATCTATTAAGTTCACCCAGTAAATTCCTGCCTGCAGGACAAACAAGAAAGAGGTAAAAATGTTCCCATAATATCTTCATGCAAATAAAGTTCTGTTGTTCAAGCCAGTTTAACCGACCACCAGTCTGAGCTTTTCAAATTCCCATTTCTCTGGGTTAAGCACACATTTGCAAATATTATTTCATTTAAACATGTCTATGGAAAATTAGAAAGCACATCTGCAGATCTGTGGTGTTTTGTCAGGTTAATGAGATCCATGTGTATGCAAAGTGCATATAGACAGCTGAGAGCAAAATTCAAGTTTGGCACTTACAGTATTCATAGTTATAACATAGCTATATAGTATATATAGCATCAGCTTCACAGTAACAAGAGAAAGAAGTAAGGTTTTCCTGGGCACCATCTTTAATGCTGAGCTACAGGAATGGCTGTGCCAGTTAGCAGCTCTGACAGGCTTGTGTTCTTACACAAGTTTCCCATGTTGGTTGAACAAGGCTTGGAACACTTGTATGCAACAGCAGGATCACAGAGCAGGGAACAACTTCATATTTCACACTCTTTCATACCACGGCCTTTGCAAATCCCCTGTCATGTTTCATAACCTATATGCTTTTCTTGACCATACACTGCTGCCTATTCACCACAGTGATCTTTATAGTCTCAGCCCAATTACACATAGAAATCTGTATTTCTGGATGTAGTCCTGGCAGTTAACCTTTATAACTGTGCAAGCAATTTCCTCAAGAAAAAGCACACGGTGTGCTGAAAATCCCATGTATTTCTGGAGGAGTAATGATGTGCTAATAGGCTTTTTATGACTTGAACAGAGAATTTCTCAAATGCTGTCCTGTTTGGTAGTTGGTTCTGAACACAAAGGTCCTTTCCACATCTAGCAGCAGTTCCCACAAGGCTGCAGACACACTGTGTACATATGCTTGAAATTACACAGACAGTCTTCTAAACCCAGTAGCAAATAGTCAGGTTGATGGCTCACAGGCTATTTATAGGCCTTCTATTTAAAAACACATCTCAGTTGAGTAACCACACAACACCCTGAAGTACTCCAGCACTTCCCCATGGGAATTTCCTATTTGCACATCCAAGCACATGGACGGCATCAGTGATTCTCTCAGACTCATGCAAATGGAAGCGCTTGGGGAAGCTCTTGTCACACTGAAAAGGGATGTTCTGACCCACTTGCAGAATAACTAAAGCCACTGCCAAAACAAAGTGTAGCACCTTACCTGAGTAACACAGATAAGACCAAGAAAGAAGAGCAATACACACACACCCAGGGTTATAGGGATTCTCAACTTTTTCATCATTTTGGGATATATATCTTGTATGGTGGTTGTAAGCGTTTCTGCAAGGGAAAGATAAGTGTGAGTTTTGAAGAGCACGTTTTAGAAAGGTACTGGTCCATTTGGGAAGCACTCAGCTACTTAAAACCCTACTCACCTATCGTGGCAAACTGGGAGTCGAGGCCCAAAAGCAGAAGCATGAAGAAAAATAAGAAGGACCAAAGAGGGGAAACTGGTAACTTGGAGAGGGCCTCAGGGTAGGCTACAAACGCCAGGTCAAATCCTGGAAAGAAGCAGAATGATGGAGGTTACTGCTATACTTTCTTCAGCTCAGTCATACCAACGGTGCAGTGATCAGCCTACCTGAGTCCACGACCTCTGAGACAGGTCTCTTCAACACGAATGCCATATGTCCCAGGACAGAGAAAATTGCAAACCCGGCAAATACGCTGGTGAGGCAGTTTGTTACACAAACAAAAATAGCATCCGAGTAGCAGTTGTTGTGGAACTTGTTGTATGAAGACAAAGCAACAAGTCCACCCCATGCCACAGAAAGGGAGTAGAATATCTGAGTGGCTGCATCCTTCCAAACCTACCAGAACCAAGAACATGGGAGTTATTATTAAGGCTATTATTAAATGCACTATAGCTATTCACTGTCCATGGAAGCTTCAAGATTTTTAGACTAAATATCTGACTTAGACCAAATATCTGATTTTATTTCATATGAACTTCAGAATAGCTAAGATATAGCACGCTGGTGACGCTGCAGTCTCCAGCACAAACAAGATCCTCTATGAAATCAGGAAGGCAACATCCCAAGTATGTTGTCAAATATTTAGGCCTTACTGGGCCAACTTTGAAGAAGAGATTCAATTCATTTACATATATAGGTTGTCAAGATGTGAGTCTTGTCACAGTGCCAATGAATAAGAAAAACCAGGAGAGGTCACAGAAATGAGCTTCCATTTGCTCACTAACTTTTGTTCTTCACACCGTGACCCAACCAAATCAAATGACTTATGTGGGAAACTGTGCCCCTGCTGCATCCCCTCAGTTAATGCCCGATGCTCACATAAGACACCACAAATGAAGCACACTTTTCTTCAAGCAGAACCAATGTACTGAACTATAACAAAAAAATCATCCAGGCTTCTTTTGCAGGAAGCACCCTTCCCTACCCATCCAATTTCCTGAGGGGATTTGCTGGGCGATGCACAGCCTGAATTTCTTCTTGAAATTCTTACAACCAAAGCAAGAGGGCATCATGCAAGAGAGCAATGCTTGATCCCACACCAAAGGCCATCTCAGCAGGTTTTACCACGGTGAAACTTTGCGTCTGGAGAACTGCTCAAATTCAGTGTGATAGAATTTGCTGCTGTCCAGTGTGGAAGAGATGGAGCAGATTGAGAGTAGCTAGAACGGGGGCTTGAAGCTCTCATAGAGCTGGGGTTACTGGAAAGCCAGAAACCAGCTGTCTGTACTGAACTCAGGGCAGGAAGTGAAGAATTTTTGACTGGATAAAAAATAAATTGTTCCATAAATGCCAAGCCCATATAACCACAGAAATGCATCATGCTTCCTGACACCTCTCACCTCTGCCTCCATCAACTTAGTGATGTTGGACTGTTTCCCAATGTAATATTCAATGCCATCCAGAGCACCTTCCAGGGTGGCTCCTCGCACCAACAAGATGAGCAGGATGACATAGGGGAAGAGCGCAGTAAAATAGACAACCTGCAGAAAGAAGAGCAGGGACACACGTTAGCAGTGATGGGATGCACAGCCCTCCATGCATGAGGAAGGCCAAGGGTCTAGGCTGAGAGCTGCTGGTACAGAGAGCCGACAGTCCGGGAAGTGGGACTGGAGGTGAGCACACATCAAGCACCAATCATCTGGCTTAGCCAGTTCTGGAGCTTCATTCCAGCAGAAGGCTCAAGCCACACATCCACTTTTCAGATAGCTCTCAATCAGTTTCAGAAATGTTTTCTGACATAATTTATTACTGTGGCAAGGCCTGAACTCAACTACCTCAGATGCATCTTACTAGGCAATGCTTCTAGCAAACGAGACCTGAAGCCAGCCAAAATTAGGTTATCAGGATGGAAATATCTCCTGTTGAGACCAAACAAAACAAAACAAAACAGCCCTTGCTGGAAACTTCTTTCTACTGGGAACAAGGACATCTCAGCTCTCCTAGACACAAATCCAGGTTGTTTGTCCATACAACTTATAGTGTGGTGGGATCCAGGCCAGCAGCAGTGCGTTTATCGTGCAGGCTGTGTTTAACAATACTATTGTTTCTCAGATCTTGGTTTCGGTGTTACGCAGGCAGATAATTGAAAGAATGGTGCTGGTTTCACCAAGCCATAGCCCTGCACCATCAGATGGCAAGTCTGTTTTTGAAGACCTCTGTCATATTTGCCTGCAGTAGTCAAGTCTCTCAAGTCTTCATCTCTTCCTTATTCCTGCCCAGCTAAATAGTTCTGAGTCTTAACTTTCTCCTCAAAGAGTCTCACCTTCATACAGAAGTGACAATTAGAAGAGCCATTTGCAAGCAAGCCAAATAATGCAAGTTTTAGAGGAACAATGTGGCATTATAAATGATGCTGGGAAAGCACAGATACTCCACTACAAAGTTCTGAGACAAAAGGCAGAAAACTTCAAATAGAGAGGAGAAGAGGAGGGGATATTAGGCTGAGCAAAGCAAGGCAGGCAGTATGGAACTGTGGAAAGGCACAGTGAGAGGAATTAGGGAGGAAAAAGAACATGAGCACAGAAAGGCTGTGAAAGTTCCTTTTAACAGATTGAAGGAATAAGTAATGCAGATGCAACACGGAAGATCAACTAAACTGAGAGAAGGGCCTCAGGCAGCGAGGAACGAAATACAGCCTGAGTTCTGGAGAGGATCCTCCCCACCCCACAGGACACAGGCAGGCCTGGTAGTTCAGCAGAGCCGGAGTCTGCAAATATGCACCTATGGACCTGGTCCCTAGAGGCAGCTCAGAAATCTTGGGTACAAACAAGATTTCACAACCTGGTAGGTACATGCATAACTGTTGGCAGGACTTGACCTTTATTGTCCAAACATCTCAACTGGTCTGTAGGTGCAAATAATTATTGGGTGTAACCACGGCGTATGTGCGTGTGCTGTCACGTGCACACCTTCATCACTGCCAGCCAGCTGGCTGCCAGCACCCAGCCTGGGTCACCTGAGTGACAGCACGGTCTCCAAACACAAGGAGCCAGCAGAGCAATGCCTTAAATAACTGCTGAGCAACCAGCACCTTACTCATATTTTATATAACAGTTCTGAAGCCAAGGAGCAGCAGCAGAACCTAACAGTGGGTCTAGCAGAGAGTGGTGGGTTAGCATCACATCCTGCCTTGTGCTGGCCTCCCTTCAGTCCAGCTGACACTGGGATTGCTGCTGGGTAGGATCAGGCCAGAATCTGCCGTCTGCTTTTCCTCACTTACCTTTCCAGAAGATTTTATGCCTTTAAACAAGGCAGCTCCGACGATCATCCAGGACAGGAGCAGGCAGAGGGCCAGGTACCACACGACGTTGCCAGTCTCGTCCAGCCCAGTGGAGCGCTGAAGAGCCACTTTACTGGAAGCACAAAACAGCACAGTGAAAACAGTGACAGAAGCACCTGCTCCTCTTCAGCCCCTACCTGAAGGAAAACGAGCTGCTTCCTATCGGTACTGGCACTGAGGGACATGGTTAGTGGTTGGGGGGGATGGGATGATGGTTGGACTAGATGATCTAAGAGATCTTTTCTAATATCATTGAACTGTAATGATTCGATGATATATTTGCAAGATCCTGCAGGCAGCAGCTATAACTGCATGATAGGAGCTGAAAAACATAAAACGCAGCTGCGTGTTTTCCACTCTTTAACATCCACCAGCCCTCAGCTCCATGACTGACTCCACAAGCCCCATCGTGCCTTCAAGTTAACCGTGCAATTCTAACCACAGAAGAGCCCATGACAAGAATCAGTTCTCAGGCAGATAGAAATCACACAGCTAAAGAAGTAGAGATTTCAAAATAGGCTCTGATTGTAAATAATATATTTTACTGCATAAATCCCCTCCCCCAAAAATAGATACCATAGACAACAATATCATGTAGTCCCTACCAGAACTCAAGAGAAGGTTTCTTCAGCAGGATTATTTTTCAGCTTGCTACGTTTGCTCATTTGCTTCCACATAATTTTTAAGGGCCCACACTCATCAATGAGAATTTAAGTTCCCCCTACACAGAATTCCATACTTATTCCCACTGACAAGATCATTTCTTACTTACTTCCAGTACTGTTCACTGGGAAACTGCACTGGTTTATAGTTGATGGTGTCATTGATACAGGTGAGGTTGTTGCTTGCGATGAACGAGTAGTTTGCATGAATGATTTGTCCATTTAACACTGCACTGCAGTCCTTTACTGAAAGAAAAACAGCAGGAAAAAAAGACAACAGGCAGAGACTGAAAAAATGAAGTCAGCCTATAATGGTAAATATGTTTTCTAAACAGTTATATCTTCAGCTACACACAGCAAATATAACATACTCTCAACATTCAAGAGCCCTGTATCAGCATTTACCTTAAAATCTGGTGGAAGGTTACTCAAGACAATATCTTCAGCTGAATTTTGTATTCCTGTCCCTGTTTTAATAGGGTCAGAGGTTATAGGGCAACTTGTTTCCAACTGGGCTAATAACTAATAATTATCACATCAGCTTCACCTTTTGCCTTAAAATACCCTGATAAGAAAGCTGGGGAGATAAGCATTTAGCAGTACATGCATTGCCAAACATTAAGAATAATAGCATTGAGATACGTTCTAAACAGTTAATAAAGTATGAAATCAATGCCTTATTGGTGCTCAGCCTTACTGTAGCTACAGGGGAGGCAAAGGATAATGAAAGCCCTGATAAAAGCTATAGGAATATTTTTGTTTCCCTTGAGAGGTATTTGCTTTGCCATTAGACCTGGTGAAATAGGAATGCAGTATTTCTTCTGATACATGCAATTCCCAGGAACATTAGAGTTTAAAGGTGGAGGGGTGAAAAAATGAACTTCACCCCGGGTCTCTGTAGATTTCCCAAGGACTTAACACTCGTGAGAGAGAAGATAAGCATTACGCTCATGCGTTAAGAATCAAAATCCAGGAATTGTTCCCCAAGCCACGGCTGCCATCTCGCTCCTGTAATCTCTCCCAGAAAACAGCACGAAGCACATTTTATCAAGAGAGTAATATTGAACCACAGCTGTTGAGCACAGTACCTAGGCGTGTTTTGCTGCACAACTCATCTGCCCAGGAAAAGCAATCTGACCATGGAAGCACTTTCTGAAACGAGGCAAACAAGTAGTAGAGTGCATAGGCAATGATGACGTTGTAATAGATTGCCACAAACGTTGAGATGATGACCATCGTGACGCCCACTCCTATGAAACAGAAAGATGCAGAGTCTTAATTACTCCAAACTCAGGTTGAAAAACTGAAGAGCCTTCAGTTGACTTTTGAAAGGCTTCTTGGGACAAAGACTACTTTTAATAACTGCAGACAGCCACCAGACAGAAAGTGAGTCCACGAAATGAAGGGTATGATCCAAACTGACCGTCCCAGACATGCTTTTGAAACCCATAGGAATAATTGGACTACTTATCAAGTCTAAGGAAAAAAAACAATTTTTTCCTCTCGTAGCTCAGTGGAAAGCTTTGATTTCTTAGTAAAATAGAGGAAACTACACAAGACTTAGCACAGATCATCTTAGAGATACCTCTGTAACTATTAGTTTCGACAATAAATGAGAAATAGCAGGAAATGGCAAAGGTCTGCCATTAATACTGGTATTCTCCTTTGCTAAAATGAACTTTGTTCTGAGTTGGAGAAAATTTGCCAAAGAGTTCCTAATCATTCAGGGAGTATATTTAAATTTATATCTTCACAGACACACAAAGCACTTGCTGTGTCTATAGACTTTTTCTTTGAAGATAAACACACTATTCTTCTCTTGAAAGGTTGGTTGTGCTGCTGAGTAGAGACTGGCAAAAAGTGCAAGTCAACCAGCCACGCTGTAATCTCTTTTGCTTTGTAGAAGGTGGTGATTGAAGCATTGTAATCACAAAAGGAAAAAAAAGAAAAACCTTCTTTGTTCCTGTATTAATTTCTCAGGTAGATAGAGGACAAACAAGACCAACTACGTAGCCATTTACACCCACATGCACATAATCTGAGTGGATATAAGTGAGTAAAGCACGTGACTGGTTGTTTCCAAACACATAAGTCTTAGTGTAAAATCTAAACCCCCACATAGAAAGGCAAACTACCGCTACTGAATACAACAACCCCTCTTACCATGGGGGGCACTTCGCCTTATGAAGCTGGAACCTAAACTATTGGATCCATTGGATCAGTTTCCTACCTATAGGAAGTGCAATGACCTGGTTGACTGCACACATCAACACCATATATGCCTGCACCAACTCTGGTGGCAAAACGCAGAATGAGCACATCAACATGGAACTGTCCTGCAAGTTGTTTGGGGTACGTAGTGTAAAGCAAGAGTGATAAGGTGAAGTTTGGTTCACAATCTCTTGTGTACATTGGCAGGCATGCAAGTGGGGTTTTCACATCACGAAGCAAATGTGGTGACTTTCTTCTCTCCAGATAGCTGCAGTTAGCATGAATAAAGCCTCACATAGTTAGAAACTTCATGGAGAATCATTACCCACATCTGTTTATCTGTTAATAAGGAAGACGTTTACCTGGAAATGTAACACTAACCCAGTTCCAGTAGAAGCATTCTCCACACATCAAACAGAAAAAGCTTCTCATAGTTAATAATTCTATGAGGAAATTGTCAATCTGCATCTGTTCATTAATAAAATGAGGAAATTTAACAGTACCAACCTTGAAACAATGGTAATATTCTCCAGATGGAAATGGGCCCTAGACTGGCAAACTGCCCAAGGGAGCATTCCATGAAAAATAAAGGCAAGCCAGCTAATGCCAACATCAATGTGTATGGGATTAGGAAAGCACCTGAGCAGAGAACAAGGAAAAAAAAAAAAAGCAGAAAACAATGAATCTTTCAGTATTCACTGAGTCTTAAATGACTACTTTGCCCCGTCTCAAATATCTGCTCTGACTTTTTTGCAGAATATAGAGATTTATATGTAAAAGTTGTTTTCTGTAAGACTAATAGTAGCTATGAAGAAGAGACATGGGTTACCAGAATTGATTTACATGGGATTATTCCTGTTACTGAGCTAAAGGGATTTTGCAAAGACTACTGAAGATACCATTCTCAGAGAACCAGGAATGCTGCTCAGCTGTAGGCTTGGTCTGCTTTCTATTTCTTTTAAATTTAAGCATGGACAAAAGTATTTCTTCACGTCCTTAGCCACAGGTTGCAGCTGCACCGTCAGAGTAGCTACAGGATGTCAAAGCATGAAAATTATTTTACACGGTTGGCTGACTCCTATGTCAAACAGGATCCCACACAGCTCTTGTGTAAGCCCATTTTAGAGCACACATTAACCTGACATCAATGAGAACCCTGTCCTGTGGAAGGGATTGGCATTTCTTTTGTGCAGATGAAGAACGAGGAAAGACAGAATACAGCTTTCCTGAACACGACCCGATATCTACATGTGTAACCAGACAGAAATCCATCCTCTGTGCTGCCTGACTTAAAAGCCAGTGAGGACCCAGTTCTACAAGAAGCTACAAATACCTGCTGTAATTTAAGGATGCAAATTGCCCCCTTCAATTAACTGGGGCAAAGAAAGATACAAGAAGCAACACAATCGTGCTTTAAATGCTAAATCTGCTGCAGCAGATACAAACCACCTAACAGACAGGCTGATGTCCTGACTTATTTTGCTTTCACCATTCTGTTCAAGAGCTATAAGGAAGGCAATCTGGCCAATAACTCAAGTCAATAAATCTTCTGTACTAAGAATGCCATCTTGTGTTCCACATGCAGTTGGATAAACTGCGTTGCATTTAAGAGTCCAAAATTTGACTCAAAATGACTGTTGGGCAGAGTAAATAAGCACACACAGGTAAGCACACTGCAGGTACTAGACGTTTGCACTCTTCCTAATTACCAGTGCTTGCTTGGTGAGTAGACAGAGCGCTGGAAGAGCAGTCAGGGAATCTAGAGCCTCCGTTTGCCTTTGCCAGTTATTCATTATGTAAGCAGGTAAAGGCTTTCTGCCCCACGCTTCTGTAGAATCTGATGGGGATTATTATTGAGCTTGGATAAGTATTCCATCTTAGCTCATTTGCCCGGACAAGACAAAGACTGAGAGAGGACTCAACTACACTCTATAAACATATCAAAGTGGTAAACACTGAGGAGGGAGAACAGCTGTTTAGGTTATCAGTGGATACTGGCACATTAATAAAGAGGTGCGAGCAAGTGATGAGGAAATCAGAAGAGTTCTGCAATACTCAGATGGAAGCCTGCAGTTAAAACTAAATCATATCCCTCTCCTCAGCCAGTACTCAAAAAGCACAGAGATGCTTCCTCCTGCTCTTCCCGTTCCTATTAGCAGGCATCATCCCAGTTCTCAGCGAGATGCTCACATCCAGCTTTGACAAAACACATCCAGCCTCAGGGCCGGCCTTCGTGGCTCTTGGAGATAGCAACGTGTGCCCACCCAGAACTGCCATTCAGTACAGGTACCTCCGCCGTTCTGGTAGGTGAGATATGGAAAACGCCAGACGTTGCCCAGGCCCACGGCGTAGCCCACCATGGAGAGAAGGTAGTCAGCTTTGTTTGACCAGTTGCCACGATCTGAGTTCTCATCATTGTCACTGGCGTGAGCATCTTTTTCATTTGACAGACTGAAGTCCTTGGAAGAGAGGAAGAGGGAAGGCTCAGGATCACCCCAGTGGTAAGCAGGACAGTCGTATCCTCATCTATCTGTCCACAGCATCACCTGGATATGTCTGGGCAGGGCCGTCAGACAAGGTGGGCAGAGCCAGGTGGGGTGACCAGTCCAACTGGTCCTTGACCAGACAGCATGAACCTGTTAGGGTCCTCCCGGGAGCCCAAAGATTCTTCAGAACCACTTGTATCCTGCTCCTCCTACCTTACCTCCTCTGCTGCCAGCTCCTGGAAACAGAACCTCCAGGAACCCCTTGCTCTGCCACTGTACATGCTCAGATATATCCATATTTGTCTAAGTATCAAGCTCATCCCCTTTTGTCTACCAGTTTAGATACTCCCATATTCCTGTATTTATCTGCATCCCATCTGGATAGATGCCTTAATGTCTGCCTAGGTACACCATACCTCACCTGCCCAGTGCTCCCAGGTAGCCATACCCTATTTACCCAAGTGCCCCTATGCCCACCTGGTGCACTTCCATACCCTACCTGCTCAGCTGCATTTATAACCCACCTATTCCCCCCCCACACACACCCCAAACCCATCCCTATACCTACCCGAGTACCCACACAGCCCACCCGCCCCGTGCCCCATCCCCACCTTCTTCTTCCCGCAGGATAAGAAGCCCGGCAGGCTGAGCATCCCCATCGCCGCCGCTGCCGGAGCCGCTCCGCTCTGCCCGCGCCGCCCGCTGCGGGCCCTTTATCGGAGCCGCCTCCCTCCCGCCGCCCGCCCCCCTGCCAGGAACCGCGGCCCCGGGGCTGCCCCACGCTCCGGGCGGGGCTGCGGGCGATGCGGTCCATCCCGCCCCCTGGAGCAGCTCGGGCACCCCGCGGCCGCTCGCCCCAGCCAGTGCCCACTTCCCCTCCGCACGCCCAACCCCTCACCCACTTCCTCGGGATCACCTGCCCGAGCTGCCCCGGTCCCCTGCCCACTTCCCATCTTAAGTATCCCCTGCCCTCTCCACGCCCGGACCCGCTTCCTCTCTCACACACGCTCTGCCCCTACCTATCCACCTTCAGCCTTCCAGCTTCTCACACACCTGCCAGAACATCCGACCCCGCATCACCCCACTCCTCTCCCCGCAGAACCACTGCCTGCCCGCCTCACCTCCGTTCCTGCCACACAAGCAGTTCCCAGCACGCCGGTCTCCCTTCACATCCAACACCCATCCCTTCCTCCTGTTCCTTCTCTCCCTTCTTCACGCGAGTCAGCTCAGGAGATGCATGAAAGCAAAGGGCACAGCAGGGGTTAAACTTCGGTTTCTAAACACCTTCCACGCACAGGGCACACAAAGACAAGACAGGTCATAAAAGCAAAGCCACCCCCAGAGGAGGAATTTAACAAGCAATGGCTTAATGACAACGACGACGACTTTACTGAGGACCTCCGGTGCTTCACCAAGTTGAGCAGCCTTCCCCACGCATACCCTATGGGCACTCAGGAGCACGGCAGCTAAAGCACACCGTGGCACACGATGGTCAGCCAGCTGCTCCACTGCTCTCCATTGCACCCACTCTCTTTTCTCACCTGTATGCACTGTTCTCAATTAGTGAGGCTCCTTGTTAAGTAAGGCATTACCCAGCCTGAGTCTCCGTGTGTTGTATCAGGAGTGAAAAGCGTGTGGGACAGCATTTGAAATGCAGGTCAAATCAAATTCATTTATCTTTTTAATCACCCGATGCAGCAGGTTCTCATAGAGATTTCTATTTTAGCACCTGGAAGGATGCCCAAATACTGTGCCTTTGGAAACAAAACTAAGCACAAGCATATTGTCTTGGCACAATGAAGGCTCTGCAAATTAAAGGTAAACAAATTAAGAAAGCATTCCTTGATGGGCTGCCTGCAAACTGTGGGCTGTAACAGCCGACCATGAAAACACAGAATGCCAGCCTTCAGTTCTACATGGCACAGCACACAGCTCACACACACTGAGGGTAAGCTGAGATTCTTCTGAAGCCTGCTTGGATTTAACGTAAGCTGAATTAACCTGACAATCCCGATGTGAGTTGTGAATATGGAATTTTTAACACGAGACACCGTGAGTTTGGTTTGGGTTACGGATAACCCTGGGATCTGTGGACCACTGGCTCCTCAGGTGCAAAAGAACACCTTCCTGCAAACAGCACCTGACAAAAGCACCCAGATCTCTTCCTAACTCGTGATTCAGAACTGGTTATCAGCTTGTTTAGAAACAAAACGAGATGAAAAACAACCTGTTAGCCACAGCCTCTCCCTCCTTATTAGGATTAAGTGCATGTTGTAATGCTGTGGAGTCACCAGCTGTGGCATTTTCTCTGTGTAACTCGAGATGACTAAAAGTAAAACTATACTGGAGGTATCGCTGCTGGGATGCACTCAGTTTCTGACCATGGGAATGTTCTTTTCTAGTGCATTTTCTGTATTTAAGAGACAAATAATAATAAAAAAAATCTGAGCACAGTCAGCATTCAGGGGGTGATCAGTGAAGAGATGAGTGCAGTTAAAGGAGAGAACTTGGCCTGGGGCTGTCTAAGTCACTTTTTATTCTGGAAAACCACCTCAAACTATTACGAACTCCTATTACTGAGCGTTCTGTCAACCCAATTAATAACACTAATAAAAATTAGGATAGCTTCAGTGCACTGACAACACAGTAAAGAACCCTGAAACTTGCTAGAGATATCTGTTTTTTTTCCATCTAGTTACACCAGTGGTTTTATCACACATTGGATATGGCTCTTAGCGAACACAAACACAACTATGGCAACGAAGTAGAGGTGTTTGGTATGGTTATTTAAGAACAAGATGAGTAAACTGTTTCTTAATCTTTATCTTCTGTGATAGCAGTGCTAACTAATACTGGCACCTGGCACACACATTCAAAACTGAATTGGTAGACAAAACAACTGTTCATTTACCATTTCCCACTGCCAACAAGCAGAAGCTAAAGACCAGAAAACCCACTCCAAGAAGAGGAGTGACAGCTATAGAATAAGGAGGTGACACCACACTGGGTACCATGAGGCAAGTGTCATGAACCTGCTCCACACCTAGGAATGGCAAGGGGTGTGCCAACATGCATTGCATGGCCATGATAAGGATTGTTGGTGCATTCCCACAAAATGGAAGTGAGGGACTACATATCTGTAGTTGCTGACTGGCAGAAACAGCCTTGTCTCTCTTCCTCTATTCCCAGCATCATCACAGCAGCAGACAAACACCAGCTAACCAGGTAGCAGCAACGCATGCAGCCAGAGAAAAAAGGAAAAAGAAGTTGGTCTTCAGGGTCTGAGGAAGATGACCTCGAGCTCCCAGCCATCCATAAACAACACACAATTACTGTGATCCATATAGCTCCACGGCCACGTCGTACTCTTCAGATGAGCAGAAGCAGAAAGAAGGAGGGATGTCTTGTGGTTGGCGACCCTGCACATAGAAGGTAGGGGCTTGAAACTAGATGGTCATTGTGGTCCTTTTCAACCCAGTCCATTCTATGATTCTATGACTGCTACAAACCAACAGACCAAGCAAGGCAAAGGCAGACAGCTGAGTCCTGCAGGAGGTGGAACTACCTTCTCCTGCACAGGTGAACAAAATTAAACACAAAGCATTAATTTGAATATGAATGGTAGGGCTTAAAGTTTCAGCCTTGATTAAAGGACAAAGTGATAATGAGTAAGACTACTTCCTTTGTGTTTAACCGACCTGCAGGTGATCTGGAACAACCTTTACTATTAACTTAAACCACTGATTGGTCAAGCAGTCCATGAAAACAAGTCAGGATTCTCCACCTGTGAGAAATGTATTATTGCTTTGTGTGCAAGGAGGGGGAACATCTGAAAGGGAGGGATATCCAGAGCTGCTCAGAAAACAGTGATAGTGTTAATGAAGGCACAAGCTATGCAAATTGCAGAGACGAAACTAATTGTTTCTGATACTCACTTGCCTCATCCTAATGGCTTCCATCCAACAGTTGGTGTGAGTCAGCCAACAGAGACAAGAAGTGTACTCCGCTTCCAACCCTACTGATCCCTTCAGGGCAAGGGTGAGATTTAGCCCATGGGAAGAGGAGATAATCTTTTATACATCCTTATTCCTGGTTGTGGTGTCGTTCTTTATCAGTTCTTTGCCTTTTCTGCATAGCTGGGAGGTTTGTTGCTGCCATTCAGGATGCCATGAAGAAGCTCACATCTGCTGAGTTGGGATCTCACAGCCAAAAGCACATTTTTTAAAAACATGGAATGGGAGTTCTAAGAATTTTGGATTCATTACCTTAGAAAAGTAGCATCAGAATAGGGGTATTGAAAATTTCTCTACTATTTGAAGAGTTTTGCTCACTATTTGTATATTAACTGTTGGTACAAAAGAAAATTTAAAGTAGGAGGAAATAAAAAGGAAAGTGGAAACAAATCTATCTTCACTTTGAATCATTTGAGAAATACTCCATCCAGGTTTTTACCAAAATAAACATATTCCCATAAAATGTTTTTATTTTGTAAGGGTGGCTTTCTCTCAAAGGAAAGCTCCACCATATTTTTAAAGGAATTCCTTATGCATTATGTCATCACATTAAAAGTCTGTATTAACTCAACTGCAAGTAATGGTACCTTTTCCCATTTCTTCCCAACTTTAGCACTTCTGAGTTCAGCTATGTGGTCACCTGAGGTGGTAAGTGCAGCAACATCACTTCTGCTGAGCTGTTTGCCTCTGGGCTATCATACCCCAAAGTAGGAGGCTGATAATTAACTCACTGATCTCCTCCAAACCAAGCAGCTGGAAAAGCACCATAAGTGCAAAATGCACAAGCCCCCATCCATCAAATTACTGAAGGTGTTTTCAAGACTATTTGCAAGACTGTCAGCTTTTTATCTACTGTAATTGATCTACACACTGGAAGTTCCAGGCACTGAGAATTTGTTGGTTTGTCACATGCGACATGATTCTTCTCAAACATAGAGCTCCATCTAGAGTAAAGATCAAAACAAAGAAAAAAAAGATGAAGGAAACCAAAGTTGGATCAAATAGAGGCCAGATGTTTCTATCAGCCATGTCAACCTGTGAAAATTCTCAGCTGAAACACCAACTTGCTTTGGAATTGCTAAAATGAGGTGAACAGCTGCATTAGTAGCCCAGAAAATTTAATTCCTGCAGTTCTGCTGCTAAATATGGCCCAGAGCAACTCAGCTTTCCATGGGCAGAGGAGCCTGCTGCCAAATTAGCACCCAAGGCTGTGAGACAGCAGGCAAGCCTCACCCCCAGCTGCCTCCTCCATGACCAAATACCTTCAGCTTGTCTTTGGGCAATGGAAACAGTGTGTAAATGCAAAACCTTAGGTGAGCATCCTGACAGTCATAACAGAAACAGCTAAGGAAAGGGAAGAAATCAACTAAAAGGGAACTGAAATCTGGGAGGTGTCAGAATATAGTGACTTTCCTCTTGGGAAACATTCCAAAGACACAGCCAGTAGAAACCAAAGAGTCATTTTTAATTGAGTAAGACAAAGCCTACAGATGAGTACAGTACTATTTTCAAATATGCTGAATTGAGTTCCCCACTCTCATTAGCAACTTTTGAAGTACAGGCTTTGACTGCCATAAAGCAGAAAGGAAAGCTTTCAGCTCAGTCTAACTTTCATTCAGGTAACTTTGCATGCTAACACATGGTGTTATGTGATCTCTAATGGAATTATCCTTGGGTTTATCTTCCTTCACAGTAGGACAAAAGCCAGTCTGTTCGCCATACCTAATATATCAGGAAGGCAAATGCCTCCATCAGTTCTTTCCTTTTTGTAGTATCTATTCTTATAGGTTACAGATACTCTCAGGAATGGCTTACCCAAGCCAGTGGAACTCCTCACATGGACAAAAGCAACCTCACATTAAGTAATAACCATAAAATCACCTGTTAAATGACACAATTGTAAAAGGAAAAAAAAAAACCAAAAAACCATATATTAAGATCCACTGCAATATACAGTGTGTAATACTTCTCCATGCCGCCAAACAAACAACATTGTTATTGTTATAGTGTCTCTATAATGTAGCCAAATAGATTCAGATTGTAAAAGAAAAAAAAAATAAAGCCATTCAAAAGGATATGGGTGATATAAACAGCATTATTATGAACATGCAGATCTTCTGCAGCTCTTCTCATCACTCGATTTTGAAATTCCTTAGAGTAGAAATGAGTGATTTTACACTGCTTTTATAGAGGAGGTTGATTGAGTATTTTAGCTCTGACTTGTTTAATAGAAAATACATGAGTTGTAGTTGAACTCCATGAATCCCCAACCCCATGATTTCTTTTATCTCCACCACATCTCCTTCTCTATAAAGCCAGTGAGTGCATTCAGATTACCCTCAAGCAGAGAAGAAAGCAGGCACCCCCCCTCATCCCCCCCCCCCAATAATCCATAAGTGGTTGGAAAGTCCTTTAACTAGAAATTCCATCAGCCATCTTAATACCCACAGTTGCCACCAACCTTGCCACTCCCTTGGCTTTCTTCCCTCCCATGACCAGACCTTTCCAGCCCAGAGTCCCCTCCCCTCTGGCTCAGGTTTTTCTGAGCATCTCCAGCCCATCCTCTTAGACCGACAGCTCTCCCTCCAGAGCATCCAGCCCCAGAAGCCCAGTGGAAGGACCAGAACCCCAGCTGAGTGAAATGAGCATGAAGGCAACTCCCTACTCCACAAGGCCACGCCATTATCACAGCAGCAGCAGAAACACCTGCATTCCTTCAATATGCTCCCAGAGTGGCTGCTCCCACAGCCAAAGGGATGCTGTTTTCTAATGACAAACTGATTTTAATCAAACCACTCTGATCTGCCAACACTGAGGATCTTTGGGGTCCCCCAGGTTCCTGATTTCTCCTATCTAAATGAAAGCCCACAGTGATTAAACATGATAGGGTTAGGCAACAGTCAAGCACAAGGCTTTCAGATTACAGTTTTGGATTGCAATTCCACCTCACCCCTCTTCTGGGCCAGTAATTTATTTTCAGGCAGCAGCACTACAGCTTTCAGACTTTAAGAAGTTTGAATACAGTCATAGAATCATCAAGGTGAGAAAAGCCCACTAAGACCACCAAGTCTCATCGTCAACCCATCCCCACCAGGCCCATAACCACATCCCTCAAGGTCACATCTCCTGATGGCACTCATCCACAAACTTACTTGGGTTTCTCTTGTCTCTGGACTTTTTTTTTCTTTTTTTTTTTTGTCACAGACAGTTGTACAAATTGAATGTCAGAATTGATGAGGAAACCTCCAGGACTGCACCGTGCAGCTCTGAGCAAATTAAACTGCTTTTAGGACCTTGTAAATAGGTTGTACAGATTTGTTGCTGAGTCCTGGTAGGCAGTAAGAAGTTAAAAGCAGCATCAAGCTCCAAAGTGTATGAAATATCTACTTCAAAAACAAGAAATGGATACAGAGATGCATTTGTTCTCATATTCTGATATCAACTTTGCACACCAGCCTCTCACACCAGCATAAGTAGGTGTATTTTTCACATTGTATCAGTCTAAGGTATGTAATAGTTAAAATACACTGTGTTTTTAAGCTATCAACAGGAGAGGATCCACACTGATTGAGGAATCTGTTAGATGCCTTAATTTTTTTTCAATTTCTCTCTTATTGACAATCAAGATCATTTTCCCAATAGCTCCGTACAGTGCCAAGAGGACAGGGAAACATCCAAGGCAATTTCTTTCCTTTATTCCATCTGATTCCAAGCAGATTGATCTGATACTTCAAAAATTGAGTTGCAGCAGCATTTTTTAAACAGTTTGTGAGCACACTGTGAGCTGAAAGAAAGCAGAACTGTGCTGAGTACATTTTGTGCCCATACTGCAATAACACATGGGATTTCCAAGGTCCTGAGACATAATACCTTGAATCCTTACAACAAAGGATGATCACATAAAAGCGCGCCCATCTGAAAAGCCAGCTGGGTAGGAGCGCTTCAAAAAGGAACTACTGCAGTATGGAGAAATTAGATTCATTCAAAACAATAACGCTTGAATGTCAATTTTCAATTAAAAATTTGTGATTCGTGTCCAGAATGATTTTATGTTTAGATGTTGTAGCTTAAAGAATTAAGCTAACTAATTCCATGCCATCCTGTCCTACAGATGTTTCAAAACAGCGTTTTATTTAAGCCATTCTAGTGTAGACATCACCCAAACCATGACATTACCTGCACGCTTGCCAGATATGCTTGTTCTGCTGTCAGCAAACATGAACCAATATGATTATTTTGTGCAGAGGAGACAGTCCCATGAGGCATATGGGACCATCATAGTTGATATGTTTTGACATACGAAACATACATATTTCATGTAACATTGTAGGTTATATGAAAATTTGCTTTCTGCTTTGGGATGATGTTGGGTTTCTTTGTTTTCATCTGTTTTCTTTTGCTTTTAGTGTATTCCTTTCTTTCTGGTGCTGCTTTTCTGGAAAATGAGCCTGGAGGTTGAAATGAATTGTTCAGTATGGAACTTGGTCACTTATAGTCTGATGCATGGAACTAGAGGAAGACAGTACCTGGGTCTTCCTAGTGTAAAAAAATCGTGGTTGTCTTCCTCACCAGAGCACTAAGGAATGTGCACATCTTAAAATGAACCTCATACCGAAGAAGACATTTGTATCAGAAGAGTCAACACATGAATCCTTCTAACAAAGGGATTAATACTGGTTGCCTTTCTCTTTCATGGGGTCCAGTGCTTCTTGTTTCTTGGCTCTTTGCTCATATATAGTATTTCTTTACACTTTACACTTTTGTGTCCAAACTTGTTTAACTAGTATTGTTCCTTGCTAAGTGAATGCTTAAGAATGGGGGGGGAGGAGAGGAGAGGAAACACCGTTGGTAGAAAATAGAGTGAGACAATGGGAGTTGCATTCACCCACATGCTTAACTGGTGGGAAGACTGTCATGTTTTCGTTTACATTCAATGACATGCACTCAGGGCTTAGTCCTGTTGTGCGTCAGGAACTGGCTGAGACACAAGATGAGTTATTTGCATTTATTAACCTCAGGAACATGACAGGGAAGTTGGTGGTGTTGTGAAACATTTTTTCACTGAAGACTAAGAGGTTATTGACGATGCACAGTCGATTAGAAATTCTGAGACATCTATCTTGATTGTTTCCTAATAAATTAGGCTTTTTAGGGGTCCTTGGCTCACTTAGCTAAGAATGCACTTCCTCCACAAGCATGCATTGGCTGATAAAATGGATCTGGATTGCTGAGAGGGAACTAAACCTTAGAGGAGAATATGATCTGCGACACTGGCATACAGATTTACTGCCACAGAGATAGGTGTGTGTATGAATACTTAGATCCAGTCCTTCCTTATCTGCTTAAATCAAGGCCAGATAACACGTCCAATAGTTTGAATATTTCAAGCAAAATGTTTAAGGACATGGACACCTGCTTTGGTCCTTTCACTTAGAAAGATAAAGATTGCAAACTCAAAAATGCTATGACCATGTGGCACTCTGAGCAAGGTCAGGGGTTTCCCAGGCATAGGAAGGTCACAAATGATAAAAATGGACTGCAAATACTGAGCTCACTCAGTATCTTTGCTCCTGGACATGTGGATATTTACCTGCTCAGCACTTGAATATTTTCCCCTGAGACAAGACAGTATCAAACGTTATTATGATGGCCTTGGAAGGAAAAAGAAAGAAAGAAGAGTAGGCTTTTTAGAATGGATGATCTGAAAGAGTTTATCCTAATCAGCTTCTTTAGCAGAAAGGGTTACTGTAGTGCCAGAAGACCCAAAGCAGGATTCTTGTAGAGGACAGATCTAGGTGACACTATGCACAGCAGTGCCATTCCATTTCCCTCTTAAAATGTTCAGACCTCTTCAAGGGATTCTCCCTTCTTCTCCAGGTAGAGCAGCATTCTGCAATCTGATGCTTCTGTGGATCAAAGGTACTTTTTTAACAACCCTGCATGTACTTAATTAGCTTCCTTTTCCTTCTTTGCTACACCCACCTTGTGTTTTCCTCCCATCTTTCCTTTTGCCCTCTATCTGTTGAGGTCTACATTATCTCTTCTCAGCCTTTGATATTCCTAAGGTAAATAAACAAAATTCTTCAGGTCACATCTCAGTTCCTCTGGTCATTCTGATATTCCTTAGGTATATACCTCTTCCAGCCTGAGTTTGGCTCCTTTGAACATGGGTAACTTCAGGCAGAGAGAAGAGAGGATAAGGACGCAGCCTTTGAAGACAATCTAAACACTGTGTTTACATGAGACCCCAAACAGGTGAGCACGTTCTCCATCCATTTGAAAAGCTGTTGATCTCAGCATGGTGATAAAGCAGAGCCAGAAAGTCTAAAGTTTTTACCACCTTAATACACTTACTGATTAAGGGGATTCTTTGGTTAATATTTGAAGGCAGTTTCCCAGAGGAGACAAAACAATCTAAACTATATTTGCAGGAGATTAGGTCATATTAGTCAGTTTTATAGTAAGAAAAGTGTTTAGGAGGAAGTCTTGGTCTTGAACATTACAAAAAGAAAAGAAAGAAAATAAATACGCTGAAGCATATGAATGTTTTTGGAACAATTGATATTTTTCTGTTGTATTTATATTACAGAACTAAGAAATACACTGTTGAAGATTTCTGTATGATTTAGTCTGGAAGGAACCTGTAATCCAGTCTCCTGCCTATGGGAAGAACGGCCATTTTTGCCTCCCACAGGAAACAGAATAGGATAAAATAATACCGAGATAATTTTGCATGAGATGTTATTTAAATTCTTGGCTTTCAGCATTTTTAAGATGGTATGTGAAGGAGAAATCTAGTCAGATTTCCGTTCTATGAGGCACACTGGAGCTAGCAAGTTGGCTACAGAAAATGGCAATCATTTTGGGCTAGTACTGGTCATCCCATCGACCCTTCCTCATCAATAACAGTCTCATCTGCTGTAAAACTATACCTAATGTTTATCAGATACAGCTAGTAGAGCTTTCCATTTCTAAGATCTAGGAAGCAAGCATGGGTCTCTTTTACAGATGACCCCATTCACAACCTGAAAAACATCTCTGGGTTTTGCCAGAATTCCTGTTGTTTCAAAGTCTCTAACTGTAGGATCACATAGTCTGATCCAAAGGAAAAGTGGTAGACTGTGGGTGAAGTATGTGAACATCTGCATCATTATGCCATTGGAGAGAACAAAGATCTGGGCTGAAAGAAGGACTTGGGTTTTGCTGTACCTATCCACTTTGTTGAAGCCGATTTTTCCTTTGAGAGCTAGCCAAGAGAAATACATGATCTTGGTCTCCAACTGAACCAAGGCAATCAGACTTGTCCTTCTTTAACATTGCTACACTAAGTATTTCTGTTGGAAGTCCTGAGATCAAATTTAATGAAGATCAGTAGTAATACGAGTAAGTTTCCTAAAAAGAGAGATTCAGAAAAATGATCCATGCTTAAAAACAAAACAAAACAAAGAAAACACAAAATTGAAATACTATTGGAGATGAGAAAAGCAAGCAACAGTGTAGTATAAAATATGGAGTTTCTAAAACCTTGAAAACACTTAAGTTTATAGAAAAAATAATAAAGCGAGGGTATGACATCTGAGAGAAGCAATTATCCTGGAAGAGGCAGATAAAAGGTGTTAATATTTCTGAAGCTTGAGACAAAGCTTGAATATGGCACTTCTAATTCCCTGCTGGTAGAAAGCAGCATATAGCTCATCTCTTCCTGTCTGTGAAACACTCATTCTTGCCAGACCAAGAAAATATAATATTTTTTTAATATAAAAATATAATATAATATGAAATTTCTCCTCATTTCTTATGTTGAGACTGCTTTTGAGATGACACTGGAAAAGAAGACTTGACAGAACTATGAAAAATAAGTAATCACAGCAACTAATAGCCACCTCCAGATCCACGTCTGCCTGTATCCCATGGCTGGGCAACATGGCAGGTCTGCCCCATAAACCACAGTCTGGTCATGATGATATGAAACCCTGCAATAATGAAACAATAAAGCCCTGTGATCATCCAAACCCTGTGGCTGTCCCTCTGCAAGTCTCTATAAGCCAGTCCCCTGCATCCTCACTGGATTTAAAAATCATTGAAAAGCTCTCCTGTGAGATTGCAGGATGAAATTCTCTTTGTTGTTGGAATCTTCCAGCCTCTAAGGTTGTTGACCACACTTATTTTGCGTGAGGAAGAATTTACAGATGTGGTAGATAAGACGTGTTTGTGTTTATGTTAGCTATTTCCTTTTCTCCCTTCAGCCCATTCCTTGTCCATCTATCTATTCCTGCTTCCAGTTTGGATTGACTGATATGTACCCAGACACCATTCAACCAATACACACAACATCTAAACCACAGACAATCACAACAGAAATTCCAGTTTCAGAGCAGGATGGTGAGAAAGAGCCAAAGTTCAAGCTTACTTGTGCAAGATAACAAGTGTAATTGTTTGTTTGACAAACACTACCTCAATTCCCCACCCATCTAATGAGATGCCAAGCTTAGCTTGTGTACATGCAAAGCTGAGATGAGCACGAGCCTTGGAACCTATGTCAGTCACACAGGTCATGCTCAGATGACCTCCGAAGCATTTACAGATGTACCTTCTCCTCTCCTCTCCTCTCCTCTCCTCTCCTCTCCTCTCCTCTCCTCTCCAGGTTTAGGGCTCCCTCCTCAGCAGTGTGTCAGGGCAGATGTTCTGCCAGCCTGCACCCAGGGAAACTCAGTGCTTACACAATAATAGCCTCTGCTTCTGGTTCAGTCCCTCCCAGGGCTGACACAAGCCTTACATCTGTGTGTGCTGCTGTGGTCACCCCCAGGCAAGAGGAGCAGCTGGGTGCCTGTGGCTGGGTGAGAGAAATGTCCTCAGGGTGTGCTGTGGCTGCCAGGAGCTGCAGGGTGACTCCTCGATGCCCTCTCACTGCCTGCCCTCTGACATTTATTTTCTGTAGAGGGATTACTTGTCTTTGCAGGTGCTGAAGAAACCAAGCTGCTTGAACAGCACTGAAACCCATAGGGCTGGTTATCCTGGCAATGGGGCCAGCCCTCTTCCCAAGCCAAGTCTTCAGACTTCAGTGATGAATCTCCTGGGCATCCCCAAGGGGGTCCAAGGATGCCCTCCCCAGGGGAGGGACAACACGTGGGGACTGCTGGCAGTGGTGGCTCTTTGCTCTTCTCCCTCTCTCTTTGAGAAGTAGGCTGGTTATTAAACAGCAGCCTTCTGATATTAGAAGTCTCATGTATACATTCAAATGTGCCTGCAAATGAAAATCAGTGTCTGGATAAAATGCCATTACAACCTAAAAATCATTGGGAGCAAACCACAGCAAAATGCTTCTTTCTCTATCCTTTGTTATTCCTGTACCCCTTTGGCTCTTTTTATGACAAAGCACTTGGATAAAACCAGGGATTAATTCTCATTCAACAAAAGAAATCTTTTTTAAAAATAATTATTTTCCTTCTCGCTTTGTTGAAGGAAGACAGGAGCCAGGTAGCAGTTCTGACCTAAGCTAAGACAGACTCAGATTTTGTCAGCCAATATGTTGACTTAGTTCTTGCCTTTGTTCAAAATGAGAAAACATCATGGATTTCCTATTCTTAGCATTTTATTTTCCGCCATTTTGGCACCACTGTCAGTTCTATTTCTTTTTATTTTTTTCCTTTTAAAAAGCTCTAAATCTTTAACAGTTTTGTACCCGCATGCTTTCTGTGGCTTAGATGAGATGAGAAAGGAAATACTGCTGCTTTTAAATCTTTGTCAAACTGCAGTGCCAGCAGCTTCCCACTGCATCCTCACGTTGTTTTTCCCTGCTCCCAGGCCAGCCATGGGGCCAAGATAGGTGGAAATGTAGGAGGATCTGAAGCTGACATTGAGCTGTGTAAAGAGGCAACTCCCAGGTACTACCCATTGTTGGGCCACGTTTTTGTTTCCTGGTTGATTTCTTTCAGAGCTGTAAGGGTTTGTTGTTTTTTTTTTTTTTTTAAAACCTTTCCTTCAAGTTACTTCCACTGAAGAAGTTGATTTATTTACATACAAGAGGCTTGAGTTTAGACACAAATATAACCCAAGATAACCTTTCCTTCTCTGTTTTAACCAAAGAGAGTTTATTCAAGGACTTATCAGAGCCTCTCTTCCCATGCACTTGAGAGCAAGAAGACCACAGAAGTGGATTAGCGTGTAGTTCCACCTGCAGAGGTCACAGAGAAAAGGCCAACTCATGAAAAGCTCCAGAAAGTCAGTAAATAATCACACAACAAAGGTCTGGCTATCAAGTCAATAGAGCCTTGTAAAACACCCACTCAGCACGAGAACTGACACGGCCTTTGAAGCAAAAAACTGAGAACAGGATTGAGTTTGACAATGCAATGAGAGGAAATCCCCAGACTGGGCGATGAGAAGTGTGCTGCTGCTGGTTGGGAGTTCTTAGTGCGTGACTCTGCTCCTGGGGGCCAACATGTTCCAGTAAAACCACAGATGGGATGCAGCAGAACTGCCTCCATTCCACTTTGGGGCACGAATGGCAGCTCCAGAGCTGTACCTACATGGGGACAAATGTCAGCTTGCCTGACAGTCCCCCCCCAAAACACTCTTAAAATGTTGGATTTCTCTCCATTCTGCGCACAAAAGGAGCCAAAGCCAGGGCTAGGAAGGTGTCCATCTTCACAGAGGAACCCTCCAAGGGAAACCAGCCCAAGCTGTGTGATAAACCCTAAATGCCCCCTCTTGCACAGTGACTTATCACTGCCAGCCCCTTTCCACCTCCACCAGGGCTGGGCTATAGCTGTAGTGACAAAGGTGGACGCATCCAACACTTACTTGTGTATTTATCACTAGAACTCATGTCTACGACCTAATTCTCTAAACTTCAGTTATATTCAGTGTTTGCTGCATTTTTTCTTCAAAGAAAGGCAAAATAAAATAAAATAAAAACTCAAATTGGATCAAATAGAGATTACAGTGCTGGGAATTAGATTCAACATTGTATAACAGGAAATACATACCAGCGTTCCTGGTCTGGAAGCATAACTCAAATCCAATCATTTTTCCGTTTAGATGCTGCTCAGGAAAATCTGGAAGTTATTGCATTAATATAAATAAAAATTCTACAACATTATAGGTACTTTTAACACATGGATTGTCTTCTCACAGCTCTCCCCTTCCAACTTCCCACTGCAATATATCCCTGTAATAACTCCCAATTGCCCAAAGTACAATGCCTCCAGAGACAACTGACACATGCTGAAAGATCTGGGAGAAACAGCAGTTGTTTATTCCAAATGGTACTTTATGAAAATGCAAGATATCATTTGATTAATTATCAAATGCCTTAACTTTCCCCCAGATTAGAAAAGGATTATGGAAACCACACACCCATAGTTTGATATTCTGATGACTTCACCTATTGTTTAGGTCTTTCCTCCTCGTAGCCTCCTTCTCTCCAGATGAGAGGAAGATAATGCGTTGATTTACACAAGAAATCTGTCCCAGAGCTGCAAATAAATGATTCCTTGCACTCCCTCCTTCTGTCCCTCATCCTGCCCAGCACTGCCCTCAAACCTGCAGTGTTCTTTCGTGAAGGGTTTGACCATTTCTTGCTGTCATTTTCTTCTCCTTCTCTCACTGCCCTTGCTGTGGGCTGGTCTGCTCCTAATATTTAACACAATTAACATTTCTTTCTTTCTATAAGTTGTTGGCCTAGAATTTAGCTTAACTATTGCTGTGCATCAAAGGGTCATGGGCCAAACACCACAAAACACACGGGACCCTGGGAGGCACGCTGTGAGATTGGAATACAGATGTAAATGAAGCTACCATTTCTCATTTACAACCTCCCAGGACTTTGCTGCTTGGCAGCAAGTGCTGAGGAGCTGAACTGGACAGCAGCTGCTTCCAGAGTGCCGAGAAGTTGGCACCTGATAGAGGAAGTGTAATATTCAGCATGACGTTCTTCGTATCTTGGCTATGGAGCCGTCACCACCGATCCCTGCAGACACCTTATTTGCATTGATAACAGAAACATGTATATGGAAAGCAATCACCACGCTGGCTTAAAAAGCCCAACAACAGCACGGCCACAACTGGAGTGAAGGAGCGTGAGTCACTGCTCCACCAGGCAGAGCACACAGCCATGACTAAGATCCTTGGAAGGAAAAAAGTTGGCAGGTTGATGCCTAACCCAGGAACAAAATCCTCTGAATCATCATCTCTCAAAGTATCCAAATCAGAATAAAGTTAGGTGTCAGATTTCTGGGCTGAGAAGAGAGATCCAAGCTGCACTCCCCTTGTTTGGAAGGCTCATTTATTACACTTTCAGATGCATGAAACATGCAATACCTGGGGAAAAGTATACACCGAACCCTCCTTTGCAATACCCTCTTCCCTGGCCCACCCCCTCCCCCCATCCTGATCATGTGCAATTCCTTGACCCTGTGCTTGCCTCTAATTTCTGTGGCTTATTACAAGACTTACATCTATGTAGGTGACTCCAGCTGTGAAGCAGTGTGGGTTGTACATCCCAAATCTCTCTGCAAGCCAAACATCTCTAATTCCACAAACATCTCAGGTATCTCCAGACCATCCTCAGTTTTATGCCTGCTGGGTTTTTTAAGGTTTCACAATCTTTTTTTTTTTATTGTGATTTGATTGGTATTGTATAGGTGGCCAAAGGCACTCAGCCCACACATCAGATATGCAGAGACGGTCCTGGTGCCCAAGGATGGGGGAAAGTTCTCCTTTCCATTCCAACAAGAACGGTACCCTGGACTTCCCAGAAGAAATCTTGCTTTCACAAGAACTACAACCCAGTAATAATCTAAAGATATGAAGATCTGGGCATACATTTTATCAGATGCTCATTGTGTAACGTTTTAAAGATGCCTCCCTTCTCTGACACCGCTCCAATTTGTGAAACAAAATGCATCCTTGTAAGGAAAAAAAGAATCTTTTCATGTTTGTGCTCCAAAAACCATTGTGGACAGCAGGTGTAGATTCAGCACAGACATATAAGAAGGCTGTAGGAACACCTAGCAGTGTTTGGTGTCAGTCCACGTGGGAGTGGTGCCCATTCTTGTGCTCTATTTCATCATATCACTGTGGCATCCAGGTCAAGGTTGGCATGAGTTTCAATCTTGTCTTATTAAATGTATCAACATCAATTACACTTTAATTATTTGCTCTTTTAGTTATGTTTCTGTTTCCAATGTTGATTTTCTTCTGTAGTGAAAACATGAAATGAACTTTAAGTGAGCTTAAGCCAATGCACCGTAATCAAAGAGTTTATCTGTTGTACCATAAAAATGATATGATATCACACACACTGCTGGGAGCAGATTGTATAAACAAGAAGTGTCTTGGACAAGCTGCTACAGTACTCTTCATCAGGAAGCTTTCATTGCTGTCAAGTTTAGTTAGTCAGCTCAAGAAAGGCTGAGGGAGATGGGGGTGTTCAGCTCGGAGAAGAGAAGGCTCCAGAAAGACCTCACTGCAGCGTTCCAATACTTAAAGGGAGCTTATGAACAGGAAGGAGACCAACCTTCACGTGGTCTGATAATGTAGAACAAGAGGGAACTGCTTAGAGCTGAAAGAGGGGAAGTTTAGATTGGAGGTAAGGAGGAAATTCTTTACTCGGAGGGTGGTGAGACTCTGGAATAGATTAGCCAGAGGAACTGTGGATGTGCTGTCCCTGCAGGTGCCCAGGGCCAGGCTGGATGGGGCCCTTGGCAGCCTGAGCCCTGAGGTAGTGGTTGGGAACCTACCCATGGCATGAGGTTGGAACTGGATGGACTTTGAGGTCCCTTCTAACCCAAGACGTTCTGTGATCCTATGATCTTGAATTCTCTTCCATCTGTAGTGATCGATACTCCTTCTGGTAAGGAATCGCATTTGATCAGTAATTTTGCATGAAGCAACGCACACTGACGCGTTAAAACCAAACAGCAGGCAATCATCACAGGCTGTTTAAAACACGGTAATGACAAAACAAATTGTTAACCGTATGGAGATTTTTGATTAGGCTTTTGGCAAGGTAACACTTCTAAAGGTCATGTATGATTACAGAATGATTACCGAAGGCAGGGAGAGAGCAAGGTGACCATTTCCAGGAAAGAAATGGGGAAAAGACCAGTATAAAAATAGTCAGATAAGAGCTATTCATTCTGTTACAAACTGGAATCCCCCAGTGTAGCAACAGTCTGACCTGAATGAGCGGAAATCATTTAAGGGCCAGGGAACAGCAAACAAAGTACACATCAAGGCAGTGCCAACAGAACTGGCACTGCAGGATCGTGATTTCATCACTCCAGAAAGGACTGAGCATTCCCACAGGGAATACTGGAACAGTTGCTCTTGCCCTCGAGGCACATGGCTGAATCCAAGACAACTGCCAAAGACAAATGCTGTAGAGAATAAAATGGAGGAACTCATTGCCTGCCCTTATGGTGAGGGGTGCAGGCGTCTTGGTAATGCTGTGCCCACAGCAGTTCCAAGGCTGAGTTCGGAAACTCTACCAATAACTGGTAGTTGCCAAATGAAATCCTCTGAACTGGATGTCTTCTTTTATAATTTTATCTTCCTATCCACCACATTGCTAAGAAAAGCTGTGGCTCTGCTCATTAAAAAGTGTCCCAAGTTCTATGTTCTTATAAAAATTACATTTAAAAAGCCATGAAATGCTTGATCCAGTAAATAATAATAATAATAAAGTTGTTCTAATCTTCAGAAGTGAAGCCTACCAGAAAGATGTTTAATAGCAAACTTTCATCTCTTCATGATTCCTAAGAAAAGAATTCACATCTCAAACATCTCAAAATTTCTAGATTTTATTGTTACTGTTATTGAAAAATCAGGTGAGATAAATGGAATTACTGGCACAGTTTCATATTTCTCATGGCTTATACCGTTCTTACAAATTTTTAAACTGAAAACATATGGCTTGTTTGACAGAGAATCAAGCTTGAAACTAAGAACATCCATTTGAGTCTGACATTGCTGCCCAATTTCTGTCTTCATTCTGCACCCACAGCTGCCAGTGAAGATGTAGGAGACTGGGACATGCCAGGAATGCAGACACTCAGCTTGAGAGGGCAATTTCATCTTTCTGTTTCCTCTTATATAAAACAGGGAGGACAGTATGTGTTACATATCTCACCTAAGGTTATCATTGCATAGCATTATGCAGTACAGAACAACTCCAGACCTTGCACCTGTCTGATTCTTCAGCAGGACTGGTACAGTGTTAAAAGTTATATGTGATTATCCCAAAAAGCTGTATATATAAGTATATGTAGTCTTCAGTCCCAGTAACTGAGCCTAAACACAAGCAGAGCCCAGAGCCCGTGCTCTGTTTGAATGCAGTGGGGTGAAGAGGCAGATGCTTCTCTGCTGTTCAACCAAAATGCATGTCTCAACCTCCTTCTTTTCCTCACCCACCAGCAAATCCGCCTGAAATTTGTATTTCCAGCCTCAGACTGGGAGTCCTAGACCTGATCAGATGTGGGATGCTTTAGCAAAATGTTATCAGAAGGCTAAGCTTGATTGTGTGCCAGCTTGCTCCCCAGTACTTGCTCAAGGATTGCACCAGAGGTAGAATGGACCTTGTGCAAGGGGAATGTCCATCTCTGCAGTTCTTCCAGACACTGAAGCTGGACTTCTGCCAGTCTCTCAGAAGCTGATAGCAGACCCAGACTGGTGTGGGGAGGGCTGCTAGTAACAAATGATACTGTTTAACCTCATGAAATTACCATGATACCAGCAGGTAACATGCTATTAAGTCTTAGGGCAGCATAGGCTCTGAGTGTGTGGGAGGGGGTGTTTTTCTCTCTCCCAAAACTCATAAGCACATTCCTCGCTGAATGACCTCACTGAAAGGGTGGAGGAAGGAGGATTTCACTTCAAGATAAAGGTGTTTCTGCTGAAGCAGAAAGTAAAGGTGTCACTGAGATCTCTTCCTTCCTCCCAGTTCCCTATCCTACCACATCCATCCTCTCTTGGGACTCTTCAGGAATGTTCAATCCTCACAGTCTGCCTCCACCAGCAGGAACCCACGTGCTCTGCATCTGGTATCACTGTGTATGACTGCGGGACGCCTGGGCACAGTGTGCACTGAGACTGGCATAGCAACCAAACCCACCCACCATCGTGCAGCAGCAAAGAGAACATGGACAACGTTCATCCCGCATAGGAAAGACCTCTCCTAAAAGGCTTCTGCCCTCACACTCCTCAGCTGATAAGCACTGCTGGCACCTTTGTTGACTTGCACATAGCTGTAGCTGGGAAGAACGTTCCCACTCCTCTGGTCCAGCTATCGTGCTCAGACAGAGCAGGGTGGGCTTTCTCAGCACTGAGGCTGCTGAGCACAGCTCTGGTTAGCTGGAGACCTCCAAGCACACAGCAACAGCCAGGCACGGCCAGCTCAGTGCCAACCCTTCCCAGCTGCTCCAATTAGACCTTGTCCCTCAATGGCCCAAGACAGGAGCCAGCTCTGTAGTCCCTCGTCCGGCTGTTACTCTGTGCTTCAGCTGCACCGTTCCAAGACAGTTAAGCTCCCGAGGAGCAACAAAACTGTTGCCCAACAGGGAGAGTCCGACTGCATGAGACAACACTTCCAAAGAGCTGGAATCATACCAGGAACCTGTTAGCTGCCAGATCAAAAACAAATACTGAGCAGTCCCTTTCCCTCCCTCCCTCCCTCCATCCAAAGGTAAATACAACAGCAACCTTTCACCCCACACCCTTCCCAGGTGCTCCCAGCAGCAGTTTCCTTCCCATCATCAAAACAAGTGACAGTAAAAAGCCCAACGTGCCTCCTGGTGGGAGAAAGAAAAGGAAACGCTGTCATTGGTGTCTCTGAGGACAATGCTGAGAATTAGAGAAATGCCTGTTCAGAGGATTGAGCCCTGCAGCAAAAATGTTAGAGGATCACACTAAAGCAACACCTGACCAGTTCTTCAGGAAGTACATAGGCAGATTTTTCATGACATAGTATTTGGGGGTAGTTTTCTCTCTGCAATCTCTACAGAGACCCAGGGGAACATTACACCCAAGTTACACCTACACAAATAATTGCTTTCTATGACTCACACAAGGCTGTTGTGAAAATGGGGCTGACTCTTACAAAGCTACAGGATAAAAAATCTTGGACAAACTCCGCTAGTTTTCCTACACTAGAAAGAGATAAAAATTCATGGAGAAAGACAATAGGAAGCAGCTAAAGAAGGAGCAGAAGGGAAAGAAAAAAAAAAGCTGTAGCTTCCCACTTGGCAATGTAGGCAGCAAACTGACAGCCAAGTTAGGTGAAGGGTTTGTTTATTTAATGGAGTACAAGAGGGGATTCCTGTGTAGAGCTCTCTAATTGTTACATACGCTAGGAGCCTCCCAGCACTGCTCTGCTTGTTTGTGTAATGGATTTATGGAAAGGAAGACAGTGTTAACACATTTGGAACAATTACAAGGTTAAGAACCAGGTCTTCTGTCCTGCCATTTGTACTGTGCTATGTTACAAGACCAAAATCAACAGCAAAACACATATTCTATCAGAAGAAAAACAAAAAACAAATCTTGACTTGTTCTACTGAAACCAAAGAATACAGGGAGTAGGAAAGTAACCATGCACAGGAGGCAAGAGGTGAGTAAGTCAGACACAGAATCTACCTTCAGCTCTGGAATGCAGTGCAAAAGCACTGTGAGAGCTGTAAGTCAGATAGAAAGATGCCAAAGTAGAGATGGCCAGAGATTTGCAAGATAAAAATGTAAGTTTCTATAAGTAAGAAACAACAACAACAAAAAAGTAGAACTGATGAGATAATTGCTAACAAGGGTGATTGACTCCAACCCTGCTTGCGGCAAGGACAGTCAAGTTCAGCTCTGAAATGCTGACGTTGGAGCTTCTAAAAGCTGGCTTCAGTGGGCTTGCAGAAAAGCAAGGGTGGGAATGGGAAAGCAAAGAAAGTTTGGGTGCCTTTGTCTTTCATCAGGAGTTACTGGACTGAATGTGGCTGGTGGGCAGCATCGTATTTCTCAATATTAACTTCAGCCTTGGTTGGAGATTGCTACAAAAAAAAAGAAAGAAAGAAAGAAAGAAATCTAATGGCATCTTGTTAAAAATAACCTCACAAAGGAATGTTCCCTCTTGGCTGAAATGCAGCATTTTTGTCCGTGTGTGCTTGTTCTGTGTGTAATTTTATCTATAACAGTTCTTCAAGTTTGGAAAGTTAAGACATTAATACTATCGGAATTCTGAAGCTTATCAGAAAAGCTCTGGGGCATTTCTTCAGTTCTTGTATGTGACTGGTTTAGGAACACTTCCTCGATTGCACAAGACAGAGAACACTGGAGGACACTGCAAGCTGCAGGAAACGAAAGGTTGCTGCTGATAAATCTGCCTGGTGGTATTTATTTACTGAAGGAATTATTTTGTTTCAGAGAGAAGAAGGTTAAATTTATACCAGAAAGGCCCAGCAAATTTGCTCTGGGTGACTGTACATATTGAAAACACAACTTGTTTAACTCAACTTTGCTGCCTGGAAGATGGCCAGAGGAGCACTGCTCATTGCAACGAACACGGCCAAACACACTGCTCTTACACTCTGGTTGTAGTGCACTCATCTTATGCCGTGCTATGGAAAAAGCCATGGAGATCCATCCCACTGCTGCCTATAACGTGAATGAAAAAATGAACATTTTCTGTCAGATAGATCATCACCAGCAAAGAATAAAGTACGCACCTGAAATATTTATTGAGAGCTTTTGATGACCTCCATGTTGCTCTTTAGTAACGTATAGTCTTAGGTGGAATCTTACATTGTCTTCATTTCTACGTAGAATTTTTTTTAGGAGGCTATTTTAGGTAGGCAAGAAATGAAATTGACCCTACTGTCATTCACACCACTGGGACTGCAATATGGGCAACACTTGATGACTTGTTTAGCCCAGGGCTAGCATCCCCTGTGCTTGCACACACTGATAAAACAAAGCCCTGATGGACATGGTGAATATCTGCAGTAAAGAAGTGTTTTCAGGATAGTGCTTGAACACAGTTAAATGGATGAGGTGATTGTATTGAGACTGTACTGCACCTATCGTACAGCAGATGCCTCTGAAAGCAAGGGTACCACTGAAAGACCAGCCAAACACCTAAAGCACAAAGTCAATATGTAACAGAGATGCTTTGACACATGCTTTGGGGAACCATCCGTGCCATCTACATTTCTCATCCAAGTGAGATTATACACAGCCAGCCAGGAGCCCAATTTCCTTGTGCAGACAGTGTGTGAAAACCAAATTATCTCCAGAGGACAACAAAGAAACACGAAGTGGAAAACCCATATATTCAGACCCTCCTCCAACCATTCCAGTAGCTCGAGGCTCCCTTAAAGGTCTATACAGAGAGAAAAGGGCCCATGAAACAAACTGCTGGGGATCCTTTCTCACTGCTGAAAATAAAGGAAGCCAAGGATCCTGCTCTGCTCGCTGATGAGAACAACAGACAGGGATTTCTGCAGCTCCATACAGGTGGTCTGGTGCCAGCAATTACCTTTTCTGAACATTTTTGTTCAACCCTACTTCACCCCTCTCTCAGGTTTGATGTGGTTCTATTGGGTGGTGGAACTTTCAGAAATATGTCAGTGAAGTTACCAGGTAGAGCAGAACTGGTTTTCCTCTGAGTGCCACAGCAAACTGTCAGTAACTGCTAAAATCACTGCTAAATCAGACAAAATGACGAGCAGCTGATCCACACCTGAAGTAGAGATGCTGAATGCTTTAAAGCACAGCCAGCTGCAATCTGAATTTCCATGCCCAACTCTCTCCTTTTAATAAAAATAATTATTATTATTCGTGTACTGTTGTTAATTCATACTTTTCAAGAAAATGGTTTTCCACTGCAGTAATTAAGCATTAGGTGGCCTCTTTCTTCTTTTGGAGAAGGTCTGATATGACCAAGAGACTTAAGGAGAAAAAAAAAAGAAACTGATAGAACTTTGTTCAGCTAAGATTTAAGATCGTTATTGTAAAATAGCCCATTGTTTCCCAACTGGAATGCGTTCACTGTAAATCAGAGTACGGAACAGAGTACCCTGGCTAACAGCCTAAGCTTTGAGCAATGCCTCATCCACACAGCAACCTCCTGGGAGACACATGTAGTATCTTACCCCTGAAAAACACAAAAGAGTATCTCTTCATCCAACTCAGATATAAGAACATACTGAAAGGATCTGAAGATGGAATTGTTGCTCTTCTTTACCCTGCTTTCCGAAGGAAAGATCCTGAACTGCCATCATGTCCTTTCTCTGCCCACTGAAAAAGCAGAGAACTGTGCTAAATCACGGAGCATTTAAGAGACTCACATGGATAGTAAAATCCTAATAGGACTGAAGCTTCTAACAGAGACCAGCACCTAATAGTTTTATGGGAGCAGTCAGCTTTCTTGAAGAGGCTAATGAGGAAATAAGGCATTGCCTACAGCAAGAGAGCAATCTGGCAAAATGGCTTCAGGACAAGGGCTCTTAATTTGCCCTTCAGTATTTCCCAACCACTTGAAAGTACAATCGCTTTCTTGCAAAAGCGCCGTGCTTTTGCAGAATGAACTTTGTGCTAAACAAATGCCTGCAAGCACGTTCAGTCTTCAGAGCAGTATGTGCTGTGATGTGAGATTACACGAGGAAATAAAGCATGCTTTGCCATGGTGTGGCTGAACAGCAGCTTCCTCTGTCAGTAGAAATGAGTTGAACTTGTTTGCAGGACAGAGCAACGCTCCCGTAGATGCTGTCAGCACTGCACTACATCTTTATGAGCTGTTCAAACACAGCGTTAGAAGTGACTGGATTTGCTGTTACCTTTTAAGCTGCTCAAACACACATCCCTGCAGTCATGGCGATGGCAAGGATTGTGAGACCAGCACGGGTAGCAACACCAACCCAACCAAGATTTATGGCAAGATCCACAGCAGGGGGGGAGCTCTGGGAACAACCATTCTTCATGTGCCACCAACTGCATCAGCATGGCTCACCAGGCCACGTGCTATCTGTGTCCCAGTGCACCAGGACATGTTCTCAGTACTGTCTCCTGCTCTGCGACCCAAGGCAAACCTGCATACATTCCCCAGCAATTATTCAGAGGCATTCAACCTGCCCTCGTGCTGAATCCACCCTGTTCGTTCCACACGAACCTCTGACTTCTTTTCAAATGGCAGAGTTATTTATTTATTTATTTATTTATTTATTTATTTATTTATTTATTTATTTATTAACCCAAACGTTGTGTTAGCAGTCAGTAACGATGCGTTCTACCGCCCAGCTTGGGCACGGATAAAATCTGCTCCTGCCTTCAGCATGAAGTCTACTCTGCATATTCTTGCAGCTACAGACAAGCCCAACATTAAGAACATTTCCATCCTTCCAATACCCCAAATCCTGGAGAGAGTTGCCTGCAAAGTAAACCTCAGCAGAAGAGCCCCTGCAAGCAGGTTGTCTCACTGCAGTTCAGATCCAATCTGGACTTTGAGCTGAAGGAATAAACATTCCTGACTTTTCCGGGTAATTTCATCTCTGGGATAAAAGAAAGATCTCTTTGCAGTCCTTTAGGGGAAAAGGATCAAAATGAAATCACTGCCAAATCCTGGGCTGAGAGCCAGCGATGTCCATGGGACTTCCCCCAGTTAATACAGTACATTTAGTATCATACTCTCCAACATTTTTCCAGACTTGTCCTTGAAAACAACTCCCTTAGGTTGTATAATTTCTTTGCCAGACAACAGTCCGTTACCACACATTTGAAAGAAATGACAATCTTTCTCTTATTCAATATGTTGAGTATATCATGAATTATATCTGGGTCTGAAAGTAGATTTCCATCTAGGCTTTTGTCAAACACATTTACTGCATACTGAATAGCACGTGGTGGAATCCTCTTCCACAGAAGCTTGAACAAATTCTGCCCAACATACTCATCTAAGGGGAGATTACTGACACAGTGAAACAAGGACATCTAGCACACTGTGTTACAAAGGGATCCAGGATGCTCTACAATCCCTGAGTTCCTAACAGTAGGGATTTGTGTAGATAACCAAATTCTGCTGTCCTTACTTTGGAATCTCTTGCAGTCAGTGAAGGGGTTTGCAAGGTCAGATGTTAGCAGCATGAGGGTCGTGAGATCTATTTCCTAACGTGTAAAATTCCTGACGTTACTCACCAACCATAGCAGTTGAAGGCATGCAGAGCAATGCTGCTTAGCACCTGCAAAGAACACCTACCATGTTCTGCAAGACCCTGAAGAGTAACATGCCATATAACCATCACCTCATCAAAGATTCGAGAAGAAACAGAGTTTAAGCTGCTTTTGTGCAACGTATGAAGTGCTTGGCTTTCTCAAGTAGTGGCAGCTACTCCATTTTTCCCAATCTGTCATGACACAGCTGCATGCCTTGCACAGTTTGCATTCATTATTTTCACTTTTCTGTCATTGCAAAAGGACTGCATGTTTGGACACTGTCCTAATGCTTAATGCAGATGGTTTTCTGTCACTTTTGAAAGGTGCTGTGTGTTGTGTATGACAGTGCACCATGCCAAGCAGGGCCCTGTGGGGCAGGGATCGCTCCCCACTTCCAACCTCAGCTGCCAGCTGACTGCATGCATCTGCTGGCAAAGCACAGGGGTGAGGGGGAGGGCATGCTATGGGATATGTCACATTTGCACCACTGCAGCACACTGAGAATACTGTTACTGACTTTCTTATTTGCTGCAAAAACAATACAACATTTCAACTCACGCATTTTGGAACCAAAACTCACACTGGAACTTGTTTTTAGAGAATACACTGGAGCTTTGCATACCTATGTTTGCTCAAACAGAAGAGCTATTGGCTATCAGAGGGGTGAAGCTGAAGGTTCAGATCTATCTCACAGCTGGAAAATCAGTGTTACGACCCACATCCTCTTCTGCATCACTCTGGTTTATCCCTGTGAAATGTTTTGGGGATTAAAAGTGTTCTGTCTGGAGCTTATAGTATCAAATTCAGATTCTCTCTCAGCTGCAGAGGAAATGGAAAGCAAATATTTGAGCGAGGCAACAAGCAGGCCTGGCTCACTCCCTTTCCAGACCAAGGCCCAGGAACATTTCAGCAAGGACTGCAGTTATATCACCCATGTAAGCTCCCTCTGGCTTCTCGCCCCAGCTTACTGCCAGGGGCAGGCAGGCAGCAGAGCAAAAAAAGTCTGTTTTTGGAAGCTGAGGGAAGTTACACCACCTTCTACAGATGTAAGGGCTGACACTTGAAGCTGAAAGGATTACAGCCTGAGCATGGAGAGGAATGGATGGATGGATGGATATGGATGGATAGATAGATGGGTGAGTGGATGAGTGGGTGGACGGATGGAAATCCCATGGGTTACAGAGGACACAAGTACTGCGGGGAGGTGCTTCTGGGCTCCCACTGTAGAAGAGGTACAGCACCCAGCTCCTGTCCTTGCTGTCCCCAGCCACACATGCACCTCCTTCTGCACATGAGCCCACCAACAGACAGCCCTGCTTCCTGCGAGGGCACTCTAATGCTGCAGAGTGGTGCAGAGCACAGCTGTGGAAATGATAGTGTGGGAGAAGGTCTGCAAGCACCTGCCTAGGTGAGGGAAATGCACCCAAGCTCGTGGCTGCTGGCTGGGTATCCCACAGATTTAGGCATCATTTGAACCTCTCTTCACTAAACTGTGCTTTCCCAGTAAGCAAGTCCCTGTTTTGACTCCTGCTTCTTTTGAATTTATTGCTTCTTTCATCTTGTTTCTTGAGAAGCCTATCAAAACAGGGGAGCACTGCTTCTCAGTAAGGCACCTCAGTAAACACTGCAATCTGTCAACCACTGTATCTGGGGCAAAGGGTTTGTGATGCTAAACAGAGCAGCCCTGGGCTCCTTCCACCTACAGGCACCATACAGGTAAGGCAAAACCACAAGAGACATGAGGAGAGCACAGCCCAGGACAGCTGCACAGACCATGGCAACAAGAGCACTCATTTTTCTCTGAGAGAAGCAGTCAAAAAGCAAGCAGTGAGCCTGCCAGCACCAAGAGAAGGTTGCCAGACCACCTCATCTCCACGTTGAGTCTTTCCTGTGTTCCTGCCAAAACGACTCCCATAGGATATCCAAAAGCCCTCATTTTCATGGGGAAGCACAGCAACCCGCTCACCCCTTGGCACCCCGTGCCCCACAGGCAGGAGAAGGGGACACATCACAGACAGCAGCCAAGCTGTGGCAGTTGGCCGTGGGGCAGCAAGATGATATTTCTGCCCATAATCTGGCCTGAGGAACAGGACAAATGTGCAGAGAGTGTTCCAGGGCATGCTCAAGCTGCATTGACTTCTCAGGGAGAACATGCTGTACCAAACATTTCTTATTGTATATCTTATATAAACAAGGCATTTAGCTCACCACTCGGCACTGGCTTGTGCTAATAAATGCCAGTGGTTTTCCTTGCTACATTTCTGAAGTTGCATATTAAAGTCAACTCAGAGATGCACACAGGATGCTCAGTTTGGATCAAGGATCTCTGCAATTCATTTAAGCTAATGGTAATCAAATACAGCCAGAAAAGGAAGCTGCGAATAGGACTGTATGTATAACTATGACAGAGACCAAATGAACCTGAGGAAAACCCATCCCTTCCAGCCATCTCTGGGGAAGAACACACTGACAGGCCCAGAATTGTTCCAGAAAATTCCCATATCCAAACAAACCCTGCTGCCACTCAGCTTTGACTCCAAACCCATTTAACTTTTCCATCTGGAAGAGCATCATTCACCCCTTTGCAGCAGGCTTTCTTCAGCACTGATACATGGAGCAGGCACAGCCCTCTGAACAACTGTTGCTCAGAAATTCACCTCGCTGCACTCACAGAGCAAGTAAGACAGTGAGCAACCACACAAACTCTTGAATTTCCCTGGTAAAAATTGTGTGCATCATTCCAGGGGAGCAAAGCAGCACCAGTGGGGCTCCCCAGCTTCCACAGAGCTCCTTGGGCTGCCTGGCTGTTTTCTGGCAAACCCTATGGGAACACAAGGCTTGTAAAGGACTGGGACACGTGAGGGAATTTGGGTTTGTGAAAGGTTGTAGCATCGTACAACTTGGGGTTATTTGCAAATATCAGGGAACTGTTCACTTAAAAGGAAAACAACAGCTTCTAAATTTGCAAGGAAAAAAAAACCCTTACATTTTTGTCTATTCTTTGTCAGAAAATTAAAAAAAAAAAAGATCACAACAGACTGAAGCTAAATCTGAAAAATCCCATAAGAAGCTCAAGTGTAAGAAAGTCACAGATCTCACCCATACTCAGTTTGCTCTAAAAATAAAGCAGCACTCTGACACAGCACCCCCCTGGCTCCCCACTCGGGTTCCTCTGCAGACAGACTTTTTGGGCTGCTTGTTTGACCAAGGTGCTCAAACTCACGACCTCTTTGAGACACACGGACTATCTTGCAAGCAGAAATGTCACTACCAGCAGGGCCTCTTGCTCTGCCATTCTTGCAGAAGGTGACCTTCTGGGTTGGCTTTCTTTGAAAGAAGTGATTTTCCTCCCCTCTCAGCCTTACCTCCCACCTAACTTTCCTTGTTTCCATTTCTTTTCCCGAGCAGACAGCAATGAAAGCACCGCCTCAGCCCCAGGAAGCGCTCGCTAATCTCTGCCCTCTGGCTGCAGCAATGGGAGATTCTGCTTTGCTGCTCTCTCATCAAAAAGCTTTCCCGGCCCCTCGCAGGCATAAATGCTACCGCAGCCAGACTTCAGATTCCTCTCATATTTTCCTACCTGTGAAGGTCTGTGCATCAGGCAGAAGGCACGAGACTTGTTAAAAGCCGTTGTTTTTGAGCAGGTCCAAACTGACACGCTAAACCCACGTCTTAGCGTGGTGGAACATAGGTAGCATCGGGGTCAACTCCTGTCCTTTGTTTTGTTCTGTGACTACAGAGATGACCAATTAGTGGCACAGCTGTGCTCATTACTGACCTCATCTGTAAAGCAGCAAAGGTAAAAAGGCTTCATAACCTCTTATTACTTCTCTGAGCCGGACACTTTGAACACCTGCTAATTTTCTTTATATAATTATTTGTTTTGCTGTAGCATGACTGGGTTGTTTTGCTCACTGCTAAGCAATTAACAGTTTGTCCTTCCAGAAATATCCGACGCCCCAGACGCTATTAACTCGTCGGAACATTTTCAACAAAAACATTCCAGAAACATTCAAGAAACTCAGCGGCGCCTCTTCCACTTTCCGGGACGAGCACCTCTCCAACCACATCTCCCCATCACCAAAACACCACACCAGGGCAGGAACCACCAGGAAGGAGTTGTTCATTCTGCCCAATTCCACGCAACCTTCTCATCCCACATCACTTTGAGGCTGGCAGATTTCCTCACAAAATCCCATTCTCATGGGCACCAGTGAAGAAATTGTCCCTCGCCCTAACAGTGATGGATGGCTCTTGTATCACGTTCCCATGGCTTCCAGGCAGCAACCAGCTTTGGGATTTCAAAGAGGCCAGAATCTTGGTTACCCTGCCAGCACATTTAATTTCTGACCTATGGACCCAGAAGTGCTTAGACAAGCTTCAAAAGTAACTTGCTGGACAGATTTCCCTGAAGCCAGCAATCTTTTGGTGACTCTGGGTCATTCGGCCTGGGAACAGCCTGCTAGAAAGTGATCACGGTGCTACCAGATCCCTCTTTTATAATGAGCCTATCAAACGTGATCCTTTTAAAAGGATCTAGATTGGTGCTTAGGATCAATATCTTACAAAAGCAAATTTTCAATAACCTAACACGACCTCAAAACAAAATCCCTATTTGCCAAATACTTTCTTTTTTCCCCTTTCTCTTATTTACGAATGTATGCACTGAGATGAGTAAGACTTAGAAGTCCCACCATGGTTTTGTTTATGGGTATTAAGATAAGAGCCACAATCTTTTTGCTTACAGTACCTAAAAATTACAGCAGTGATTGACATTTGAAATGCAAAAGTCCAAACAATCAGAAAGTCCTTTCCCTGAATCTGCTGGGCAGTGTGTGGGACTTAGGCACATAGCACCAGGACTTGGCATGCTCAGTTCCCAGGCGGTTACCATCGAAAGTGACCACAGTGGAGCAGTGCTAAGGACCACCTGTCCTGTAAACCTGCAACCTGCTATGAGAAAGTCATAAAAACATGCATGTGGTAGTACTTTCCCCAAGGAATGCTCTCCTGCCTCTGGCAATTTGTAGATCCGTGTCTCCATGTGTTCTCAGGATACTGGGCAGGAGCAGGAAGCGTACCTGATATGTTTAACATACATTAACAATACACTTTTAAAACTATATATATATATATATATGTATAAAAAGTCTAATATTTTCCTTTATATACGTACAACAGTATCATCACTGCTTTATTTACACATTCTCAACTGAGAATCTCTTCTGGAAAATCAGTTTAGCCAGGATGTGATACTCAATACCTATACAGTTATAGCTACAGTGCCAGGTTTCTTTGGTATATTCATTCTTTCTGTGTTCCATTAAGCACTTGCTTGATCCCAGTCACGTATAAACTGGTACTTAAAATGCCATCAATTGAGTTCCTAGCCAGAATCTTCCCTCTGCATAAAACTTGAGTGCTCGTTGCGGAAAAGAAGGAAGAACAGATCCTCGTGGATGAGAAAAAGACTCTCCCTCAAATAGGTGTTGACTGAATGATCACAAAATGAAAGGAACAGGAGGGAGGAGTGTCCCCACAGCAGAAGCTGTACTGACACAGCCCCATGCCACAATGCCTACAGCAAGGATTCGGGCTCCCTCTCCCTGCCCACTGCTATCTCAGTGTCTCGGAAGCAGCTCCCTTTCCTCAAAGAAGAGCTCTCTCGTTGGCTGTTGAACTGGTAAACTCGTCGCTTAAACAAGCGATGGAGCTTCTCCTGGAACTGGTTCCCAATAAAGCAGTACACCAAAGGGTTGATGCAGCTGTTGGCAAAAGCCATGCAGATGCCAAATGGCAGTGCTGTGTCGATGATTCCTGTCACATCACAGTTGTCAATGACGTTCATATGAACCAGGGCATCCAAAAACGTCAAAATGTGGAATGGGAGCCAGCAAATTAAGAAGGCCACAACAACAGCAGCCACCAGCTTTAGGACTTTGTCCCTCTTCTGCTTGTTTTTGCCAAACTCCTGTGCTTTTATCAAGTGCCTCCTGATCCAGACGTAGCATGTGGTGATCACCGTCAAGGGGATGAAGAAGCCAAGTGCATTTTTCAGGAAGGCTGTCCCCACAGACCACTCTGCGTAACTCTCATGAGGAAATGCCATAATGCATGCTTTCACCTCCATGCTTTTAATGTAGTGCGTGTCACGGAAATAAAAAGTTGGGAGGGAGGACAAACAGGCAAGGCCCCACACAACCAGTGCTATAAAATACGCCTGATGTGGAGTCCTTCTTTGGGAGCGAATAGGATGGACAATTGCATGGTACCGGTCCACGCTCATGCATGTAATGAAAAAGATGCTTGCAAACATGTTCAGACACAGGACAGAACTGGAGATTTTGCACATGAGAGACCCAAAGATCCAGTTGTACCCCTGTGCATAATAGGTAGCCCAGAAGGGAAGGGTGGCGAGACACAGCAGATCTGCCATAGCCAAGTTAAAAATGTAAATATTAGCAACTGTTTTGGGGCTACTGCGATGACAGAGCACCACAACCACCACGCTATTGCCAACCAAACCCAGAGCAAAAACCACAGAGAAGAATGCTGGAAGTAATGAAAACTGGTAATTGGAAGAGGTCAGTGGGCAGGGAGGCGGTGAGCGCAACGCAGCCGATGAGTTTCCCTGCGCTGTATAGAAGATCTGGAGAGTTTCCCTGGTGGTGATGACCGTGGAGTAGTTGCTCTGCATGTTGGTTCTGGTAGAAAGGGAGGTTCTGTAGGAAATTCATGCGCTATCAGCACTTCTGCTGTCACATCGCTCACCTGCAGATCAGAAAATGAGTGTGAGACATACACTGCAGCCAGCTCAGTTCCGGAATCACATAGTCCTAATAAAATAAAATCACTTAGAATGATGTCGGGAAGCTGAGAGCTGAAATATCAGGCAACCCTGCTGGACTCCTTTCCTCCATCCCACTAATAGGATGCAATTAGCACTGGGGAGGTCATGGCACTTTTTAATTAGCTGGGCAGAAAAGCGAGCAGCTGGGTTTTATCTGCTGCTACAGATGGTGCTTTCTGTAGCCAGCAGAGCAGAAAGATGATTGACTCGGGAACTACAGATACTCCAGGAACTTCTGAGACAAAAGGCAGTTCTGAAGCTCCTTGCAATCGTCTTCTTGGATTTCATTCTATTTCCAGCACTCTGAACAGTTAAAATAATGTAGAAAGGCAGCACTTGCCAGCGGGGATCAAGTTGTTCACACCTGAAGATCTCCTGGGATTTCATAGGCATGAAAGCAGCCTTTTAGTAAGGCTATTAAAAAGCTTTTTTTTTTTTTTTTTAATTCACAGGGCCGGATACAAGAACACTGAGGGCTCTTTGCAGAACATCACTTACTGTTAGAGTCTTTATCAAAGCAAATCCACATCTCTTGCTTCCACAAAGACTTTTAATCAGAAGGGCAAAAGAAATATATTCCATGCAGATACAAGCAGCAGACACTCAAATATGTGGTCCATGCAGGCAGTGGATTTAACAGCATTATTTACCATTCAGTTAGAAAGATTAGGACTGGTTTTCAGTGGGGAAAAACATAGCTACCAAGCATCTGAAATAGGAGATTCTCTTGACAGATCAGACTTTGCTCCTGCGCTTCAAGCAGAGCATTTTTCAAACTCAAAGACATTTTAGTTAATAAAGAAACCATACCCAAAGATATAATTTTACTTAATAAAAAGACAATTCCTTTTTAATTAAGTCCTAATGGAGCCAGTCAGGCATTTAAGAATTCTCAAAGGGCCCTTAAAGCAGCAGAAATTTTGACCAAGTAAAGACAACAGAATTGAGTAATGATGTGTCATTTAAAAGAGGATAACTGATCATTTCAAAAGTATTTTCTGTATTAACAGTTTAGTATACAACCCTTGATCATTTGCTCAATGCAAAGTATGCGATTCACTCCACTGAATGCACTGACAAAATTGAATTTTAATTGTGTTGTCTCATAATAATGACAACTCAATAGGAAAATGTTAACACATTCAAGGTATGGAATCGCAAACCCATGCCGTATAATCAAACAGGTCTTAAACAGAGCAAGATTCAAGGCAGGGTCTTGTTGCCCCTTATCTCTGACATCCTGAGCCCTTCACATCAACTGCCAGAAGCTTAAATCTCAGATCTAGTAAGAAAAAACAACCTGGTATCTCTGACTTAATAAAGGGACCACGCCATACCTGATTTTAACTACATTAATGGTAACGTTTCGTTGCTGAAGATGCATCCTTCCCTGCACACAAACTACTCATAGCTTAGAAACTGTTTCTAAAATACAGCCAATCCTACTTTTTACACACAGTGAGGGATTTTATCACAAACTGTATAAAATCAGTGAAAATTATATCCCAGCAACAGACAGCAAACATACCTCGCTTTGGTCTAGATGTAGCTCCAGAGTTACACACTCCTCTTTGCTGTTTTCCTTCTGGCAAGTATCACCACCAGCTCTCTGCTCTCTTATATCTCCCCTTTTCCCACTGGGAGACTTTACCCTACATAACTTGAGAAGTAAAATATGAATGCCTGCCAGCTCCTTTTCCTTTTGGAAGCAAAACGCCTTCAGAACCCCCCTTTCCAAAGCCACGTGAGCAAATGCAGTAAATCAGGAGAGAGGAACAAGAGGAACAAAAAAAAAAAAAAAAAAAAAAAAAGAAAAAAAAAAAAAGCAAGCAAGCAAGAAAAAGGAAATCCACATAAGTATCTCTGCAGGTTTCTCCAGCAGCATTTGGGCCAGGAGAATACACCCAGACACAGCTCCCTTCTGCCCCACCTCCACCCCCCATTGAACATGAAACACATGCGAGCTTGAGTGCAAGGATTGGTGCTTTTCTGCAGGCAGGGGGATTCCCACACACTGTATGGAGTCCCGGTACTTGCTGTCACACTTGAGAGATGAATAGGCTGTTAGTGCTGGCAGAACTGACTGTAGTGTGAACACACAGAGGCAGAAAGCAGAGGAACATCACAGCAGCCACACCAGCATTTCTTGTGTAAGGGCGCTGCGCCTGTCTCCCAATTGGTAGCACGGGAAAGATGCTGCCCAATCCTTGAAATGATGCACAAACTGCTGAGAGGGAAGAGGGCAGCAGGAAAAATCCACGGGGCAGAGAGAGAGGTTTGGATCTGAGGCTGCAGTGAGGGAATGCATGATCAACATTAGCAGATCAGCAGGACTGTGAAGTCATACTAACTTCCCATCCACGCAAAGCTGAGTTTTTCCATCTGCTTCCTCCTCACCTCTCATGCTCTGCCTGACCCCAGGCTCCCTCTACAAGAAGTTCCTGCCTCTTCCAAGAAGGCTGCAGGAGAATAAACACTGAGGCAAAGAAATCATCCATTAGCCTTAAACATTCCGTGCTCTGAATGTGATCTCTGCAGCAGCAGCCCATCGACTGGCGTAGATGGGTGTTGTGCTCTGCAGGCAGGCTGCACTTGCCAGGTGAAAGCAGCCACAAAATGCCCCCCATGCAGTGCCCCAGTGGTTGTCCTTGCAAACGATAATACCCATAATAGCTCAGGGGCTGAAAAAGTCAAGACTTAACTAATAAGCTTTAAGATAACAAGTGTGCACTCAGTTCAAACATACCACAACCAGCGCTGGGAGACAGCAACTTTGTCAAAGGGCATTAAACACACGTTCTAAGAACTCCATCCTTTTTTTCAAACCAAACATCCACAAAACAGGTCAGCTGGAGCACATGGGATGCACAAATGCTAAAGATGCACGCCCTGCTGCAAAGCAAATGAAATGCAGCCAACCCTCCTCTTACACACCCTGCCACAGGTCTGGAGGACTGCTGGCTCTAAGAGTGACATGAGCTATCAGCACTCACTCTTACCCAAATCCATTAAATATTTTACCAACCATATGTGACAGGACACTCTCAGCAAGGAGTTGTTGCTGCTAATAAGAGATCTTTCTCTGCCCTTCATCTATCATCCACAGTGTACTTTGTAAGCATGGAAAAAAAAAAGTCAAAAGCATGAGAATGTTTATTTTGCAAAGATAACAACCTCAGATTGTTTAGATTTAAATCTAACATTTTCCCTTCCATTTTCAGATATACTTCTGATCCTCACAGATACTGGCAGTCTTTCCTGTTCTATCATTACCACAAAAATGGATTAAAACTGTATTCTGGGTCCACGTGTCTTGGTAGAAAAGAGCTGGACCTGATGCGGTAGGGCTCCCATCACAATGGGATTAGAATCCTTCTCTTCTTCTCCCCCTATCATTGCTCAATACATGTCATCCCTTATCTGATGCCAAGTTCTGCTCCAAAGCTCCATTTAGTCATGTGCAAAACTTCTGCCTCTTCTATTTCCACGTCACTTGTTTCTTTCTCTTGCTATTTCTGAGCAAACCCAGGCTTTCCTTTTTACTCTCAAGGCTACACACCTAAACAAGTCATTGGACGTGTTTAAAAGCAAGCAAACAAAAAGCAACCACACAAAACTCACGTCCACTATTCAAGTAGCAACTTCTGATCAACTGTGCACACTTCAGAAATGTGAACTAACACAGTCCAGTTCCTGGGTCTTGGTCTTTAGCACGACAGTGCTGCTTTCAGGGATGGAATATTCCAAGCAAGCCATGTATCAGTTCCAGCAGACAGTCAGAGCCAGCTCCTGAGGCCAACCCTTGCCAAATTCTTGAGGCAACATGGGATCTAGCTGTAGAGCATATTCAAGGGCTTGATTTGTTTCTTTTGGAGAAAGTAAGAGAGAAAAGTCTCTTGTAAATGTGCTCCCCAAGACAAGTCACCCTGCGTGGGTCAGAAAGACTCTGATTCCATCAGTGCTGATTTATAGCAGCATTCACTGACTGCCCTCCCCCCCAGAACAAAACAAAACACAAAAAAACACAGTCCCAAGGCAGCAGCAGAGGATGGGGATTCAGTGTCTTCACACAGCTTGGGAGTGATGTGGCTGCATCGTGCTGGACACTGAGTCTTCTGAACATACACACACAAAAACTGTTCTTCCTACAGCTGGGCTCCCTGTGCACTCCATAAACTTTCATATGCATTCTTCCTTCCCACTTTTGTTTGTTTAAGAGTTTCTTTAGGGATTAATTGTAAGATAGAAGTACCTACTTCCCCTCTTCCCAGTGCACTTCTGGAGGATCTTCACATCCCTTTCAGAATGTGGCTGTGAGCAGTCCCCCATTAAAAACTGATGTCTGAAGCAGCAAGTCCTGCTCACACACAGCAGCTGCAGCCCCTGTTGTGTTGTGCTGAGGATTAGCACTGACTCAGGCTGCCCAGGAAGGTGGTGGATCCTTAGTGTTCCACATTGGAGTTAATATAAGGACCTCTCCGGGATCCATCAGAATACAGTATGAGAGAACTCTGTTCCCATTCATTTGCTAGAAGGCAACAATTTTCAAAGCAGTTCAGTTGCAGCCCACACAGCAGAGGCAGTTCAGGGGCAGGAGGGATGCTGTGTCCCCATCCAATACGCAGAAAAAAGTTTTCAAGCCTTTTTTTTTTTTTTTTTTTAAATGAGATGTTTGTGTCCAGTCGATAGCACTGCCAAGACTGAGCTTATCCAGTATGACACTGCTTGTACAAATTACTGGCCTCAAGCATTTTACAAGTTACTAAAAGCAGTGAAGAAAACAAGCACGGAAATGACTTTGGAAACACGCAGCACCCAGTGCCACTAGAAGGAGTGCATGCACTCCCACCCTGGTAGCTCAGGGTAAGCAGCACAGCACGCCTGGACTGAGCTCCATGCCCAAGCACTGCACAGATTCGAGCTGTGGTCAGAGGAGATAAAACACCAGGTACCAGCACTTGTCCACAACGGGCACAGAGCCCACCTCCCACTGACGCTGCTATGGGGAAAGCAAAGCATTTCAGGAATGAAGGCCAACTCAGCTGGAATGAGCAATGGGAACCCTTGGGAACTCATATTCAGCATTTGTAAATAGTAATTTTTCATCAGAGGTAGTTTTCACCTGCTCCCTTCCCCCAGACTAGTTGCTGAAGCCAACAGATCAATGCCAACAGCCTGTAGAAGAGAGCTCCCATGTGTCTAATCTCTGCTTTACTAGCATTAATACATCTGTAAATAACCCAGCATTTAAAGGATGTTTCTTTTTATGTTCTCAAAGTGCTTTTTTAGGAACAGCTAAGAGCTCCACAGAACTCAGAGATCATAAAAAGAAAATGATCTTCCCTCTTTTCAGAAGTGCATTCACTGTAAGCACGTCATCTCCCACTTTAAGTGATTCCATCCGTCTTTGCTCACCAGAAAGTTTAAAGTAAGCAAAAAAAAAAATTTCTCTTTTAAATCATTAGACCCACACAATCATCCTGAAGTAGATGCTTGTGGACTGCTTATAACTACTCTCCATTTTGTGAAGAAAATATAGTTCCTTCAAGCCTACAGTATTAGGCAGGGCACTTGACATCAGCTACAAATAATTTCTGAAGTGGGTGTGCTGGTCTGAAAATCCCAAATGTCAGACAAATTAGTGAAGAAAAGGCAGAACACACTCATGGTCATGGTGTGGGCGTAGTGCATTTCGACAGACCTGCAGCGGTTCCATCAGCCTTTCCATCAGTGCCAGAAGGATGAGCCACCACAGCCAAATGCATGATGTACTCCAGAAAACTCTTCTAGCAGATGGAATGGGACAACCACAGAGAGAGAGAGATTGAGATGGACTTAAGAAAGGGCTAAATTGTGGAGACACCAATGGAATAACAACCAAAAAGGCTGCGTACAATTAAAAGGACATCAGGGCAAGTGATCTGTCTTCTTCAGCCTGAGTTACAAAGCTTCAGCTAGAGGCAAGACGCACCATTCCTGGCTGGGGACATGGAGCCCAGCAGAAAGCTGGCTCCTTTGTGATCCCAGCTGAGCCGTGAAAACAGAAAACACAAAGGTTCAGCCATTAAAGCCTTTGATGTGGCCCCAAAGGTGACAGCAGCACCTTTCCATCTTCCTCTGATGCTCCCAGGACAAACCCCTTGCCAAGGCCATGACACCTCTGCTATCAGGGTGAGAACCAGCATTTGGCCAAGGCAAAGCCTGTCTAACTAAATAAATGATGTTATTTACAGCTGGAAGATGGTCTCTGTTACACAACACAGCTGTCCCAGCCAAGCTTACAGGGAGCAACTATTCTTTGGAGGGTTGTTGCCTGAAAAAATGAGGAGGAAAACAGAACACAGTGATCTAACAGCACACGAAATCTTATCTGTTTCTGCACTGAAAACAGTGGGTTTTGCAGATTTGCCCAGTTCACACCATTGGGCATATCAGATATTTTTAGCCACTGTTTGGACAGTGCTGGGGAGACACAGGAAATCCAAATCTGTAAACCAGGAAAAAGAAAAGTTGGCAGACCAAGTAGCTATGAGAAGCACCTGAATGGAAGGGGCTGAGATGAGGTGTTTCAAATACCTCAAAAACTTGATCACTCCAATAGCGAGGGACACCAGAGACTGCTCACACTGCCTGCGGGGCACAAGCAACAAGAGGACTGATGTGAGCAGGGCAATTTGAGGAGGGCTCTGTAGTGTCCTCATGTGGGTCCAGTCACTCAGTCCTTTCCAGAAAGCAATATCTACATGGCAAGAATGGAAACACTGAATCTTGTAAATGAAAATAAAAGCTTTTTCTCTGCACTCTGGATATAGGATGAAATACAAAGACATACGTTTTAGGGACCCAAGCTCAGCTCTGGCTGCTCAGTGGCATCTTCAGATGCAGGGAAGAGCAGCATGCCCTTGGGGCCACCCACAGATGGCTCAGGGCTTACCCTGAAGCAATGCAGCATCAGGACATGGCACAGCCCTGCACGTTTCTGGCTGGCAGTGAGCACAAGGTTTGCTCAGCTCATGACATTCTCCCTTTGAGGAGCCACAATCATCAACAGAGCTGTTGAGAATCACTCAGATCTGGAGGAAAGTCTGTTACCTGCTGCTGTTTGCAGAGAGCAGGAGGTGGGGAAAAAAAGCACTGCTAGAGCATGATGCTCAACTGCAAAAATCTTTCTGCTTCTCAGTAATACTCTTTGCAGCACAGCAACACTTAATCAGCTTTTATCTGCCTAAGACTTGATCCCCATTGGTCTGCAGCAGACAGAACTACCTAATTCAATTTCACTGTGTGCTAAAAGCTCAGCCCAAAGGTCGCTGCAATGCTTGTGATTCACGTATCCAAAAGGTACATGCTCTTTTTCCTTGTCTTCTCTACTATCTATGATTAGATGTGGTGTTTGACTTGTGGCAGATCATGTTCTTTCTTGTTATATTTATATTTGACTGTGCAGCAAAGGCTGGACTGAGTCTGAATATCTCTGATTCATGCCCAAGTATGTGCAAATGTGCACCGGAGGAGGTTATTCACTGTAATAGAGCTGGATTGAGAGCCCTCCCTGGAGAGATTGCAGCATCCACAGTCTCTCTGAACCTCTCCAATAATTATCTGCGGATCCTGACCACCAACACATTCAGAAACCTGACTTTCCTCCACAGCCTCTGGCTGGATGGAAACAATTTGACCTTCCTCTCCCCAGGGACCTTCCATGCTCTCAGCAAGCTGAGGGAGCTGGATCTCAGCAGGAACTCACGCCTCACCTACCTGCATGCAAACACCTTCAGAGGACTGTTAAATCTCATCAGCTTGGATTTGTCTCACTGCAATATCTTTGAAATCCATCCACTTCTGTTTTCACACCTGCCCTCTTTAGAAAGACTCAACTTAGCCTCCAATAACATGCGCTATGTTCCACAAGCCTTTAGCAATCTCTCCAGCCTCACAAGGCTGTCCCTGGAAAGCAATCACATAGAAGCCATTGGCAGAGATTCCCTGAAGGACCTGGAATCCCTGTACGATCTGAATCTCAGGAAGAATCGGATCTGGATCATTCAAAACGGTGCTTTTACAAAGCTTCTCAGACTGGGCGTGTTAAATTTAGGACACAACTTCATTGCTGATTTGCCTAATCAGCTTTTTGATGGGCTGATCCAGTTGAAGACGATGCACCTTGAAGCCAACAGGATCACTGATATTGACTGCACCTTCAGACTTCTGCTAAACTTGAGAAACTTGTACTTGAACAATAACCAGATATCCTCTATTTCAGGCTCTGCTTTCTCTTACCTGAACAAGCTACATTTCCTTCACCTGAGCAAGAACAACCTCAGCTCACTTCCCCTCCGCTTGTTTGTAGAACTGCCAAAACTGAAATATGTGCTCCTGTCCCACAATCCCTGGAAATGTGACTGCAAGATGTTTTGGTTCTTGAGGTGGACAGCAATGTTCAGGGGAGCACTCGAAGGTCTGGACTGTGCCTTCCTCAGCCACCACAACACAACAGCCCTCGGTGTCCCCCAACCAGGGGACCCAATGGGCTGCAGAGCACCACCTGAGCTGGAAAGCAAGGACAAGTGTGAGGCAGCTGGTGTCAGCATGGCTCCTGGGCCCCCTGCCCCCACCAGTAAGGTCTTCCTGCTGGTAGTCACTTGCCACACATGGTATTTTGCAAGGAGATGGGACGGCTCAGCAGCCTTGCTTTGACAATATTTCAGTTACAAAGTGGAGGCTTATTTACTTATTTTCCTGCTATTTGCATGTGAACAATCGTTTTCGTAACAGGTGATTTTTTTTACTATGAAAATAGAACAATACTATTTTTCTTCTTTTTACATAGGAATAAATGCTTTCCTTCACGGGCAATGATTAAATCTGAGATGCCGATAACTGAGATTCAGTGGTAACATTCATGTGCAAATAAAACCCAATGTTGGCAAGCACAGGGCTGGGGCTTGTGCTGGGGGACGTGGGGTTGGGACTGTGGCCCCAATGCAGTCTCTGTTCACCCTCTTTGTTGGCTGATTGCAGCCACGAGTGCTCCCCTGAGGCAGGACTTCCTGTGTTAATTTCATCCTGGTGAGATTGCTGAAATACAAATAATTTGCAAGTGTTCCAGCACATCTGGAGTCCCTGTAACAGACTGCCTGTTGGTGTCTTTGTGAGCATGCAGTAGCTTCCTACAGCTGGTGTGTGGATTGCTTTGCTGTTAGAATACAGGACAGTATTGAAGGAGTGGGCACAAACATCCCCAAATAAAACATTTAGCCCTCCATTGCTCCTCACAATACTGGCCTCAGCTAACAAAACACTGCAGGAGCCTCTGCAAAGAACTCCTGTGTCTCAGGGTTTGTAGCAGCCACGTGGCCAGGGATCAACTACACTTACAGTGTTGTTCAAGGCTGAACAAGACTCCTTCCCCCCCTATGGTTAAACTTATCTGATCAGAGCTTCATTGCTGTCCATACCCCTGAGCTCCTCAATCATTATCCCCAGCACAGCTGCTCCAGACAGCCCATTCAGTTTTATTTAACTGGCAAATAAGTGCCCTGTGTTGGCACACCAGAATAGGGGAGTTTTGCAAGCTTCAGCAGCACAAAATCAAAAGCACATCCTTTTTTGGGCTGATACAGAAACATTTATGAAGGCCTCCTAAGACCATGGTGAGGAGAGCCTCTCACTCCAGCCATCCTCTCTATGGGCTGGTGGCAGCTCAGCCAGCCTTAAGAAAAATTGTTCTTCATAGCACTTGGCTTTTCCTCCATGATGCTTCCTTGTCTTGTCTCACTTGACTTATAAGTGTAAGAATAACTAGATAGTACTGCAGAGAGACGACCAAATTTTCTGCAGTTATCACTGTGGAAACAACTGTAGATATCCTTGTTCAGTACAGGGGAGTTGGACTAGACGACCTTTAAGGGGTCCCTTCCAACTCAAATGATTCTATGAACTGCCACAAGACTTGCCCAATGTCTACTGAAAGCACATAAAAGAAAGTAACAGCAGGTGTGGGAAACATCTGTCCCTATCCTTAGAGGAACAGTCCCAAGCTAATAAGAGAAATAAACCTTTGTTTATTGCTCAAACTACATAAAGCAGGACACTGACAACAGAAACCTTCTCACAAGTGCAGAATGAGAGCAGTCTCTGCTCTTACTGCAGTACCAGTGAAATGACAAACCAGGGCTGCACAACATAACAATATACGCTGCATCTTCCCACTTATTAGATTCGTAATTAGATTCGTGCCAAGCATTAAATGATTGATACACTTTTGCTTTACCTTTTGCTTGCCCTGTTTCTGTGGCTGTTCAGTGGTTTTAGCATCATTCCTCACTTCCAGTACTTAGGTTGTGAAAAATCTCCCATTTTTTCCTTGCTTTTGCATTCTTCTGTTCAGTCTATTTGTAACAGAAAACAAGCAAAGTAAAAAACCAAGCAAGCAAAACCCACCTCAGTCATTTTTCAAGTTGCTACCAAATTAGATTTTCCCACTGAAAAGCATATATTGGTGAATATTTGATATGGAGAGCCCTGTTGCTTCTGGGTGCCTGCAGCAAATATTTCTGCCAGTTATACCAGCACCTCAATAAACACTAAACAAGAATATAACTACATTCCCATCTTCTGAGCTGCCACAAAGAAATGAGTGATGTACTTAGCAAATCATGCACAGCACGCTGAGGAACGTGTGGTTTCTTGTTTCCTTTATCCCCCCCCCAAAATGAAACTGGTAAGGAATAGGAAAAGAAGTTCCAGCAGAACACCAAACCAGCAGAACACCAAACCAGCAGAACACCAAACCAGCAGAACACCAAACCAGCAGAACACCAAACCATGCTTCTGCTGCATCAAACCCCCTAAACATTGATTCAGTGAACAAAAGTTACAAAGTCACTGAGCGTGCCAACATTTTCTGAAGAGCTGTAGGTGCAAAGGGACATCCTCTTCTTAAATGAAGGGGGAAGGAATGTTCTCTTAGCACAAGAGATTTTCCTATTTTCCTCTTAAACTAGGGCAAAAAAAAAAAAAAGTCAGTGTAGAAGGAGATGTGGGTGCCCCATCCCTGGAGGTGCCCAAGGCCAAGCTGGTTGGGGCCCTGGGCAGCCTGGGCTGGTGGGGGGCAACTCAGCCCACAGCAAGCAGTGGAGCTCCATGATCTTCAAGGGCCTTTCCAACCTCAGCCATTCTGTGATTCTTTGATAAGATGACACTGAGCTATTTTCTGTCCTACACAGAACGTTTCATTTAATTCTAGACATCAACATTGGAATTACCATGAAGGAAACTTCAAACAACTACTGAAGTTTCAAAGCAAGAATTATTCCCACAGGTAGAAAATATGATTTTCACCCTAAAAAAGAGAGAGCTAAGTTCTTGCCCCCTCCAACAGATCCACAGATTTGGATCTTTCTGTGTTAAGTGTTAAGAAAAGACAGTGTTAAGAAAAGAGAGAAGAACTTTTCAGAAGTGTACAATGACTCTTAAACAACTGCTTAATGTATTAAATCTTGATGACTGCTACAAGAAATATTTGAGCACCAAAGCTGCCAAAAAACCTTGGAAACAAAAACAAATGGAGTGATAATTGAATATTAAAGAGCAGAAATAACTTGCAGGGAGAAAGGAATGTGCTGACTAAGGCTAACAGCTCTGGCTTCTGTCAGAAACTTTTGGAAATGGATTTGAAGAGAAAGAAAAAAACCAACAAAATAAGAACCGTTTTGATGCCTTGCTACCTATCTTCCAAGATCAGCTCTGAGAAAGCTTTGCGACTTATCCTGCCTGACCCACACCAGACCTTTACTGTGAGATTTCTGCTTTGCTATAACTCAAAAGCTCTCTCTAACCTGACTTGTTTCCATCAAGCCAATGCAGGAGAACAGCCTTCCTGCTCAGCAGCTGTCAGAGCAGCCCCTGTGCTGCCTTTATCCTGCCACCGAAAGGCAGAGGCCTGAAAGGACAGAGGGACACAGTCACTTCCAAGCTCTAAAACGTTGACCTTGACCACACCGTACTTGTGGCCAGCACTACAAAGCACTAGGTCACTGTTTCAGTGGGATGGATGGACCTTGGCTTATGGTGTGTTCTTCCATCTCCAGTGAAAACGCGTGTAATTTCCTGTGGGAAGCACTGTTTACACATTTTCTTAAGAAAAGCTTGTACCAGTGGAAAGTTCCCAGCTGGCCCTTCAGCCAGCCCTCCCATTAACTCTCTTCCCTGATGCTCACAAGAGGCAGAAGTAGCAGCACTGGCACCTCTCCCTGGGGTTCTGGCTATTCACTCCCAGTTTCAATCCCAGAAATTTTCCTTTTGGGAAAACAGCACATCTGTTGGCTACTGACAAGCCAGCTCCTGCCCCATCCAACACAACTTCCCCTACCAGCCCCTTTAGTCAGATTTATCTTAAGTCTTCAGGATGTGCAGCACTCTGATTGCACCCATCTGTTTTACTAGCCGTATTTTCATCCTTTGTTGCGTTCTTTTTAATGCATCAACCGACTTTTGAGTGTTACTTTACCAACAGTTAAAAATTGTAATTAATATTTGTTAGGGCTAACAACTAGCATGCAGAATCAGGGACCAAACAGCTAATATTTACATTCCTCCTTCTGTCTGCTTTTTAGGATTAATCAAGTGACACTATGCTTAATGCTTGAATAGGATTACAGAATGGCTTGGGATGGAAGCGACCATACAACCCACCCAGTCCCAACCCCCTGTATAATGTTCCCTACCAGATCAGGCTGCTCAGGGCCCCATCCAGCCTGTCCACAAGCACCTTTAGGGATGGAGAGCATGATTTGCAAAGAGGAGATGAAAAAAAACAACAAAAGAACACTCTCAGCCCTAAAAACAAGTCACCTGTGCATAGCCCTGAGGTGGCTGTTAATGCCTGCTGTGTCACTGCAGGGACCAGGCTGTTCTGCAGGGTTCCTCTTGTGTGAGGCTACAGTGCCTCCCTCTGCCTTTTAGCAAGGGCCAGAAAGCTGGGGCAGTCAGGATTTGATAATAAAAATGTTTAAAAGGTCACACCTGGGAAGATTTAGGCTATTACAGAGGGCACAGGGATGTTGTGGTGTGGGCTAAGAAAGTGTGGAGTGGGTTTATAGAGGGAAAACTTGGGATAGTTTGGAGAGGATGGAGGTAGAATGTTGGGGAAAATGATTGTTTTTTTAGGGTAGAACTTGGGTTATGGGTACAGTGAATGTTTCTAAGGTCAATTAGGGCGAATATGGATGAATGGGGAGGAAGGAAGCTGGAGTAATGTAGATGGCACAGCTTAGGTTGTACAAAAAGACTGAGGTAAGCTTAGAGGGAAAAAACTTCTGAGGGTAAAGTCAGGTAACTCAGAGGGGATTTTTTAATGGAAAATCTGAGGTAATTTAAAAGCTTAAAAGAATGTACTTGAGAGGAAAAGGCAACGTTTGGAGGGGAGGAAAATAAAGCAATACAGAGGGCACAAAGTGAGCATTTTGGGGAGCAATTTGAGATTAATGCTTGCAAAAAGCAAGGATTTCATGGGGAAAATCTGAGGTAGAGAACACAAAGTAAGCATTTTATGAGGAGGAAACTGAAGTAACTTATAAGGGTGATGTTTTTTAGGGGAAAAACCGATGTCATTTATAAGGGGTAAGAGCTGGTTTTTTGAGATGTAAAATCTGAAGGAAATTAGTGGCTAAAAAAGGAGTATTCTTATAGGGAAAAGCTGAAGTAAATGAGAAGGGAAAATAAGTGTTTCTAAAGGAAAAAAAAATGAGTGAATACTGATAGTACGAAAAGACATTTTTTCAGTGAAAATTTGAGATAACATCTGTGGTAAAGGTGATGATTTGGGAGGAAAAACAGGTAAATTACGATGAGAAACCTGAGATAAATTAGAGGGTGCAATGGTGACATTCTGTGAGGAAAAGCTGAGGCAATATGGAGGGGGGGAGATAGGGAAAAATGTGGAGGAAAAAATGAGGTGATTTAGTGGTCACAAAATGAGAACTCTTGGATGGAAAAGCTGAAGTAAATCACAGGGGATGAAAGTGATGCTTTCTGAGGAAAGAGTTGAGGTAATATAAGATGTAAAAAAAAAAAAAAAA